>JANAVB010031216.1:2050820-2338320 GCA_029216955.1 Iris pallida | reverse complement strand
GTGGTCAAATGGTCTAGTTGACGATCAAACCGTCGTAAGAACTGTCAAGATTGAAATAGTTTGGCACGACCAAACTATAGTCAACAAGGTCTAGTCACGACCAATTTTCTAAGGAATGATCTAAGTTCTAGATAAAATCTAAACAGGTTTATAGTCACTTTTAAGATGCAATTACGATCAAGGCTAATCGTGTAAGTCATCCAAGCATGGTAGAACATAGAAAGCTGGCACGAGCATGATCATGATCAAAATAGTCATGACCTTAGTTTGATTGGAAATATAAACCTTAGTTATAATCAAATTGAAATATAGGCACGATTATGATTTAGTCATGTTCAAAACTGTTTAAGGTTGATCAAAATTGAAATTATTTTGGTACGAACAACTAGTTAAGCAAAATTATTTAGGCACGATTATAGAATCGAATTCTAGGATAACATGCGAATTGGCACGATTGAAATAGAATTGAATAGTCTAGTTGTGATCAAAAAGTCGTTAAGGATGATCTAAATCGAGACCATTCTAACACGATCGATTGTGTAGGCATGATCCTAGAATCATAATCTAGGGGTGATTATGAATCTAGTGGAAGGAATTCAAATTAGGTTTAAAGGGCTTCTAGGAAAACTAATAACAATACGACAGAATAAAGGAATGGTTCAAGAAATGAAAGGATAAGAACTGAAAGAACTTTAATCGAGAGTTCATGGAGTTATGAACCGTAAAAATCGACAGTCACATGCTATAAGGATATAGTCTCTATAACATTCGAAAACCATACATATACGTGAAGTCACTTTACCGAAAATTCCTACCCCGCCAGTGTACATCTGGCTATAGTAAACCCTTGGTATCGTGACTCGGTAATGATATGGTAGCGAATATCGTATCGACCCTATCAAATATTTACATAATAACTCAAGATTGAATAGGACAAACGAGGCATAGCTTTCATAATACTCGATATTCTACTCTTATTTGAAACTACTTCGACTTAGGGGTCCTGCCACGCCAGTGCGCTGCTGGCTGCAGAGAACCCGTAGTCTCGATAGTTCAATAAGTGCTGACAGCGCGCAACTGCCTTGCCATCGTAGGTCATTGAATATTCTTTCAAACTCTGCCTATAAGAATCTTTCAATGAAGTTTTTGAAGTTTCAAACAACTCGATTGTGATGGGAAATGTCTAGTATCTGTGCTCGAAGCAAAAGTATTCATTTGATAATCATACGATCGATTAAGAAGAAAATGATCGAAGACAAAAGAAATACAAATTTTTTTTCCTATAATACTCGAAGATTCGAAGGAAAACTTATGTATACCTTGAGTTTCCAACAAAACTGAGTCAAAATAATTATAGGTATGATTGGATCATGTTAAGCTCAAAAGTCAATGGATGGATATAGAGTATTAACCTTTAGGGACAATTCAACAGTTTTCAAGGGGTCAAGATGTGAGAGGTGTAAGTGTGTGTCATTTCGAGTATCAATTTAAAATGAAGTGAGTGGCTAGGGAAGGTAATGGTCAAAGCCAAACAAGGATAGATCTTCTATTCCCTTTACCTATGCATGTATATATATACTCATATACTCACATAGCCCGACTACGTTTTAAAAGCCCCAAGTGAATTATGTATAAAAACTATTTACTTCAACCTGACCAAGTACAACAGACCCAAACCCAAAATCCATATATTAAAACAAAACAAATATTAGCCCATAATAAAAATTCATCTTGTGTCCCAAAAAAAGTATTATATATACATATATTTCCATGCTAACTATGTAATATTCATTATCCAAAGAAATCCATAGATGTAAACTTGCCTAAGGAATATGGACTAAACATATTAATCATTTAAAACCAGCCCATATCTAAACCCAATATTTACCCAAAAACATAATACTCGTATATCTATTTCATTTCCTAAACACAATGTACATAATACTAAATACAATAACAAATATCATCATAATATATCTCAATACAATTATATATGTATAACATTGAACCCAATTCAATAATACTAACTAATACAATACGCACAAATGTATATGAACAATATAGTACCCTTACTATGCCTTGTACATAAAATAAATAATTCACTCTCTCCCTCTCTCTCGGTTCTGTTGTCATTAAATGGGAGAGCTGCCATTAATTAGAGAGGGAGAATGACCAAAGGGGATAAAATAAATGTCACAATCAATGGTAAGGGTTGAATCCTACCTAAATCACATGGCCTGTATACCAATCTTAACTACCTAACGGTTAAATTGAATATGGGACTCCTAGTCCTAACCATTCTCCTAAAATTGACTTACTCCTAGTTGTAAATGAGCATTTTCTAGTCGCAGGCTCGCAGTAGTACGACTAATATGGTACTACCACGAGTTCGCACAATTTGCGAAGACGGACCTGCATGGGCCACCAAAAAAATTTGTCACGAACCGCACCCGCTTTTCGGGATACGAGTGCGTGTCCAAGCCAGCCTACGCCACAAAGTCGGTGGTAGAACGCTGTCAAGCCCGCAATAATAAATGCTCAAAATTACATAAATAATATTTATTGCTCATTCACATTACTAATTCAACTTTACAAATTATTACAAGATTTATATTTAAAAAAATGTACAAGGTTCTTACACATATTTGAAATGACTACAACATCTATCTAAATTCTAGGTTTTGGCCTGCAAGTACACTCGTATCTTCCAATGCTAAGTGAAGCCACAGCTAACTTAAAAAATGTTGGTTTCTAGTCAGGAATGGAACAAGCCCACTAACCGACGACAAATCAAAAACATAATAGAATTCACAAGACATGAAAATAGTATATGTGAAATAAAACTAGAAAGTAGCTGATGCCATGGCATGTCTAGAAAGCAAGTAGATCACTCTACAACAAGATGTATCAACTGGAAAAAAAACATATAACTAGGATGTCATGGCAAGTGGTGAACAAATCAGGCAAAACAAGTAAAAGGCAACTATCTATGTGTTTTGAAATATCTTGTTCGACATGTGAATGGCTAAGGGGTAAATTTGGCACCCTGTACGTGTCGTGTGCAGCTGCTATCAGTCAAGAATAGACGTTTTGGGAATATTTCTGGGTAGTCCATATGTCTACTAAGATATTTTTCCGCCCAGCTAGTGTTGGCCCATTGGTTATGGTCAGACCTGATTTTAATAATTGATCAAACTCTGTTTCGATATACGGAACAACTCAGATGTTTACTCAAGACATTTTGGACACTGATCAAGATTGGATATCTACTCAGTTCAAGACCGAAGCTATGTTTTCCACTCGAGACTGTATTTCTTTATGCAATGTACTTTTTACATTTATTGAGTCTAGGAATACATTATACACAGAGTCGTATTGGCTAATAGGCTATCCAAAATTATTTTCAAAATTGACCTATATTTTTAAAATTATCTCTTATTTACAAAAGCATCTGAAGGATTTCAAAAGGCCCAAAAATATTTTCTTAAATAAACCTGACCAACCCTGACAAAACTCGGTCAGAGTTCGGCCAAGGTGAACGTTATATGAACGTTGGTTTTTGAAGTTCGTCTCCCTTCAGTTGCGGTTTGTTACATAGAATTCGGTCCGAATTCTGTCCGAATTCTGCCAGAGTTATGTCTTTGGAAAAACTATAAATATAGAGGAATTCTGATCATTTAAAATCACTCATTCACTTTCATCTCTTCTCTTCTAAAGCTTACGTTTCTTCCAAAGAGTTTTTTAAAAGCTTTCATTTTCAAATCCCAAGCCAGTTACAATCCTCTAGTCAATTTTTCGGTACGGTACGGTCTAGAAGATTTCAGAGAGATTGTAATCAGAGGCTTGATTGAAGAAAGCCTCTTCAAAACTGAAGTTGGTCGAGTTTTTCATATCAAAGCTCGCGTCTGTAGAAGTTGCAAGTACTTCGTATGAAAACTTGTGAGATTTTCCAATAGTGGATTCAACTGGAAGCTAGAGTTCTTCCGACTGGACTAGTCCTCACAAGAGGGAAACCAGTTTAAATCTCTGTGTTTGCGTTTTCCTTCTGATCTCTTATCTTTACAGTTATTACTTTATTATTATTATTTCTGTGATCTAACTACTAACAAGTTTTTAATTAGCAATATTCTGCTGCCTACTCTATTTACCTCCCTCTAGAGTATTCTGCTTTACGACTTCGTTCCTACAATTGATATCAGAGCGGGTTATACAGGTAAAGCAAGGTAAAACTACAGTTATTTTTAATTGTTATATAGATCACAGTATTACACATGGCAACTATGAAATTCACAAGTGAAGTCCAAGCCACAAACAGACCTCCACTGTTTGACGGCACAAACTACACTTAGTGGAAAACACGGATGAGTTTCTTCTTAAAATCTCTTGATTTTGACTTATGGTCTATAGTTATTGATGGCTACAAAAAGCCTCCTTGTATTACTATTGATGGATTTTTAGTTGAAAAATCCCATGATAAATATACTGAGGATGAAAAGAAAAAGGCCAGTCTTGATGCACGTGCTATTAACGCTTTATTTTGTACTTTAGACAGAACTGAATTTAACAGGGTGTCGACTTTCACAACATTAAATGAAGTATGGAAACTTCTCAAAGTAACCCACGAAGGAACAACACAAGTCAATGAGTCAAAGATCAGCAGACTTACTCAAGAGTACGAGGCGTTCAAGATGAAGCCAAATGAATCTGTCACTCAGTTGTTTATGAGATTCCAGGATATTGTAAATCCTTTGTCATCATTAGGCAAGGAATACAGTAACCATGAGAAGATTCGCAAACTTCTACGAGCTCTCACAAAGAACTGGATTCCAAAGGCTACAACAAGCATTGAAGGAAACAACCTCTCAACAATATCTCTGGAAATACTCATGGGTAAGCTACTCACTCACGAGTTGGAACTTCAAGACTTTGAAGATGCTACACCAAAGGAGAAGTTGGAGAAGTCGATCGCTTTGAAGGCTCAACATAGAAGAACTGTCGAATATGATTCTGACGACAGCTACTCTGACTATGAAGATCAAGCTCTTATGGTAAGAAAATTCAAGAAGTTCATAAGATTCAACAGAAGAATAAAAGACAGCAACAGCAACAACAACAGGAAAGATCCTATTTGCTACGGATGTAAGAAGAAAAGACATATCAAGAAAGATTGTCCAACAGCATCAACAAGAAAAGTAGCAAATATGTTAAATGCTACCTAAAGAGATCTACATCAAGGAAGTATGCCAATACAAGCATATGGCATGAAAGCGAAGCCAGCAATTCAGAAGACGTACAATCGGATGACGCTGCAAATGTATGCTTGATGGCTTACGATCAGGTAATCACTAATCCTCTGTTTGATCCTTATGATGATTTCACCTTTGAGCAATTAGGAGAGGCTTTCAGTGACCTGTTAAATGACTACAGAAAACTACATAGTAAGTATGAAACCTCTAAGAAGGTACTCAAAGAGTACAAAGGTGAGATATGAAGACTTACCGACCAACTAGCTGATGTTAGAAATAATAATTCTTCTATTGAGTCTGGTGAGCTTTCTTCTATTAAGCTGTTGCTACACGAGACTACCAAGTTATCCGAAGAAAAAGACGAAACTATCAACCAGCTAAAGAAGACCTATCTAAAGAGAGAAAGAATCTCCAGTGTGCACAAGTCAGAATAGAAACACTTACATCTGACTATACTAGATTATATGACACCTCAAAAAAGTTGGAAATTAGTTTAGGAAAACGACATGAAGTTGTTGCTTCCTATTCTAACACGTGTCAATTATTGAATCATCGGAACACACCAAAACCAAACACTGTCAGACCAAACCATACAAAACCTATGCCCAAAAAGACTAATAGGCATGCATTTTTATATACTAGAAAACCAAAATCTACCAATCATGCACCCTACACAACTTTCAACATTCAACATACAAAATGTCATTATTGTGGCCTCATTGGTCATATATCCTCTGCTTATAGAATCAAAAAGTTAGTAGATCTAAATGTTTATGCATGGATACCAAAAACTAACATGTCAGGACCCTACAAGAAATGGGTACCAAGAGTTTCATCTGTAAACTATTTTCTAGGTGGAACGCCCTTCACATGATAGAAGCAAATGGATCTTCGACAGCGGTTGCTCACGGTACATGACCGGTGATGCATCATTATTCGCAATACTGTCAAAGAAGAATAAAGAAGGATACGTCTCCTTCGGTAATAATTTAAGAGGGTACATAATCGGTATCAGTGACATTGGTAAGGCTTTCTATCCTGTGATTAAAGATGTCTGTCTAGTTACCGAGTTAAAACATAATCTGCTCAACATAAGCCATTTAGCTGATCACGGTTATGGCATTAACTTCGTCAAAGACAAATATACTATAGTTGATAGCTCAACTGGTAGTACTATCTTTGAAGGCATCAGGGAAGACAACATATATATTTTCTATCTGTTAGAAGATGCTAACAAACCAGCTAGATGCTTGATGGCCAAGAGCATTGAGAGTCAACTATGGCATATGAGACTCGGTCATGCAAATATGGATACAATTTCAAAACTATCCACAAAGAAGTTGGTATGAAGCTTACCGAAAATATCTTTCAAGAAGGATATGGTATGTAGCAAATGTGAAAAGAACAAAGCTACCCGATCTGTCTTTAAATCCAAGAACGCTGTAAGTACCACTAGACCTCTACAATTGTTGCATATAGACTTATTTGGACCCAGTAGAATTTCTAGTCTAGGTGGTAAGTTATAAGCATTTGCCATTGTAGATAATTTCTCTAGATACACATGGGTATATTTTCTTGCACGCAAGAATGATGCTTTGTCAGAATTTGTCACCTTTTGCAAGAAAGTAAAGAATGAAAAAAGATTCATGATTACTCGCATTCGTAGTGATCATGATGACAAATTTGAGAATGCAGACTTCAAGCAATTCTGTGACACATACGGTTATTTGTATGAGTTTTTCTGTCCTAGAACTCCACAACAAAATGGAGTTGTGGAACGTAAGAACATGACTCTATCTGAAATAGCTAAAGTAATGTTGAACCAGTTTAGTCTACCTAGATACTTTTAGGCTAAAGCTGTCAATACAGCGTGCTATATTCTCAGTAGGGTTCTAATTCGACCTATATCGAAGGATCCCTATGAGTTATGGTTTGGTAGAACACCCACTGTTTTTTATTTCAAGATATTTGGTTGTAAATGATTTATTCTTAATACTAAAGAAAACCTGAGTAAATTTGATGAAAAGGCCGATGAAGGTATCTTTTTAGGTTATGCGGCAAAGAGCAAAGGGTACAGAGTCTTCAACAAGAGAACCATGATCATCGAAGAATCAATTAATGTCAGGTTTGATGAACTAAATCAACATTTAGACGATGACAATAATGAAGACGTGATTACACCAAGTACAGCTACTGCAAAACCTTCACACAAAGATGCAGAACCTTCACACCAAGCACCAGCTGAGTCTTCAAGCAAAGAAGTCGGAACCAACAATCTTGAGGATATGCCAAAAGAGATGAGATTCTTGGCAGATCATCCAAAGGACCTGGTAATTGGTGAAATTACCAAGGGTATAAGTACTCGTTCCTCTAATAAAGATATAGCTTCTTGTGTTGCTTTTGTTTCACAGCTTGAACCCAAAAATATTGAAGAAGCATGTAGTAATAATTTTTGGTTAGATGCTATGCAAGAAGAATTAAACCAATTTGAACAGAATCAAGTTTGGGAACTTGTTCCCAAGCCCATTGATCATCCGGTCATTGGCATCCGTTGGGTATTCCAAAACAAACTGAATGAGAATGGTTTAGTGACTCGTAATAAGGCTCGACTCGTAGCTCAAGGATACAATTAAGAAAATGGTATCGACTACGATGATACTTATGCCACAGTTGCGAGATTAGAATCCATTCGTATGTCATGTGCATTTGCATGTTGTTATAATTTCAAGTTGTTTCAAATGGATTTTAAAAGCGCATTTTTGAATGGTTTTATAAAAGATGAAGTTTATGTAGCTCAACCTCCAGGTTTTACTGATTTCAAAAATTCTGATTATGTTTTTAAGTTGAAGAAAGCCTTATACGGTTTGAAACAAGCCCCTCGTGCTTGGTACGATCGTCTAAGCTCTTTTCTACTTGACAACAGTTTTTTAAAGGGAAAGGTTGATACTATACTGTTTATAAAAATCTTTAAATAACAATCTTCTTTTGATTCAAATCTATGTAGATGATATTATTTTTGGATCCACTGATGAATCTCTTTGTCAAGACTTTTCAAAGTGTATACAGAATAAGTTTGAGATGAGCATGATAGGAGAGCTGAAATTCTTTCTCGGACTGCAAATCAAATAAACCAATAATGTGATGTTCATAAATCAAGCAAAGTACACAAAAGATCTATTAAAGAAGTTCGACCTGGAAGCAGTCAAACCACTTAGCACTCCAATGGCGACTTTAACCAAGCTTGATATTGATGAACAAGGTAAACCCGTCGACATACGTAAGTATTGAGGTATGATAGATAGATTGTTGTACTTAACTGCTAGTCGACCAGACATTATATTTAGTGTTTGCTTGTGTGCACGTTTTCAAGCCAATCCTAAGGAATCATATCTGTGCGCAGTTAAGCGTATCTTCCGATACCTTAAAGGCACTTCTTCTGTTGGCTTTTGGTATCCTAAAACCACGTCATTTAACCTAACCGGTTATTCTGATGCTGATTTTGTTGGATGTAAAGTAGATAAAAAAGTACCAGTGGTACATGTCATTTTCTAGAAAAAGTCTTAGTCTCTTGGTTTAGCAAAAAAGCAAAATTCTGTCGCATTATCAACTACTGAGGCAGAGTATATCACCGCAGGATGTTCTTGTGCACAAATTTTATGGATGAAGCAAACTTTAGAAGGCTTTGGATTGCATTACACACACATACCTATTTTTTGTGATAACACTAGTTCTATTAATTTGACTAAGAATCCAGTATGTCACTATCGTACTAAGCATATCGAGATTAGACATCATTTTCTTAGAGATCATCAACAAAATAGAGATATAGACTTTGTATACATAGACACACAGAATCAATTGGCTAACATATTCACAAAACCTCTAGCGGAAAATCGTTTCAATTATTTACATCGAGAATTAGAAATTTTAGATGTCAATAATATTAATTAATTTTGTTTTATTAATTAATTTATTCAATACTCAATAACTATTTTTGAGACAAGCCTACAAAGAGTCTGTCTGTCACCACGACTACGGTCGAAGCGAAACGGTACTTAATTGTCCCCGGTGAACTTCCATTAGCTGGGATAGTACTCCTACAGCTAATCTGAAACAGATGTTGAGTAAAAAAAATTAATTTATAAAATAATATAATTATATTATTTGAAGTTTAAAATTACTAAACTTTGAATTAAATATTTAAAATGAGTTGATGAAAAGTATATGGCCCACAATTTTTTTTAAACCCAGGAGAACCCTAGGCGAATTCGGCCCGAGTTCGGTCCGAATTCGGCCAGAGGTCTGTTGGTGCTGTACGTTTTTAAGTCAGAACCCGTGGCCTTCTCCTCTTCATCTCTTTCAAACTAATTCATCACAACAGCAGCAGCAGCCGAAGAACCCCCAAACCCTAGCTATTCTCCACTCCCTTTCTTCCAATCTACGTGGAGATTTCCATCCAAAATTTGGATTCGTGCGGAGAATCGCGTCCTCTACAACATACTTGATTCTCGGAAGGTATAACTCCTTCTCTCCTCCACTTTTAAATTTTTAGGGTTACTTAGTTTTGGGAAAGAATGCCCAAGGGATTCAATCCTTTCAAGAGGAAGAAGACCAATGCTAGTGAAGAGGCATCATCTTCTGATCCGAACATGGATTCCTTCTTTTCCCCGGTCCAATCGGGTGACGGCGTGTCGGATGAGTTTTACTTCAAAACTCATGACCAAGCATTGCTTTGGTATGCCGACTTTGCTATGCGTACTATATGTATAGGCGCTCCGATTAAATGGACTGTATTTTCTGATCACCGTCCTTTCTTTGAGGCATTAGGGTTACACCATCTCGCTACCCTACAATTCTCTATAGCTACTAATGCCCTTAGACTGTTCTATTGTAACTTCGTATTAGACACTTTTACCACAAGAACTCGTGTTGGCGGGATCGATATCGAGATCGATGATGTATTGCTAGCAAAAATCCTTGGTATTCCAAACTAAGGTGCCACGCTCGATGACATCACCGACTTTGACTTTTCCGAGGGCACCACTCTTGTTAGTTTCAAGAATGAGCTTTGTGCGCCCGCATATGCTCTTCCTAGAAAGTTCAAGGCCAATAACTTAAACTTGTTTAACTACGAGTTACATCGCATCATCTATTCCACTATTCTTCTGAAATCCACTTCAAAAGATGATGTCAATGCACTAGAACTCTCTGCCCTCTATCACATTCTTAAGGGGAATCCTTTTTCTGTCCCTAAGACTTTCATCCAGATGATGGGTAGATGTCACGGAAGAGAACGCAACCTCTCTAATGTGATGCTTATCCCACGCATCTTTCAACGTTTTGACATAGACTTATCCACTTGCGCGCTGGACCCTGAGCCCAAGTTTTTCAAGTTTTCTCGTCGTAGCATTGCCACTACTCCTCTACCTCCTGCACCTGCTCCTACTGCACCTGTTCCTCCTCAGACTTACCCTATGACTTTTGAGGGTATTCATCAGCACCTATCGGATCTGCATACTTTCTTTGTTGACACTTCTAGGGAACATGAGTTTCGTGACGTGACTCGGTTCCAGGCTATTGCCAACTCATTTGTCGATCTCCGATTTGCTCAGACGGGTCATTCTGCTAGCTCTCTTCCTAGATATCCTTCTATATCTGGTTACCGCATTGATGATGAGGCGATCCATTCTCTGTTCCAGCCAGGGAACGCTTACGATTGGTATCGTCCTTCTGGTGCTACTCTACACACCTCTGGAGCTGGTACTTCTAGAGCTGGTCCATTCGAACATGGTGGACATGCTGGCACTACAGATGATGATGATGACGATGAGGATGATATATGATTTGTCATACTTTTGAGACTGATGTTATTGTCTTTGTTTACTTGGAAATGCTCTGACATTCCAAGCTAGTATCAGTACTCTTATTTGGTTATGATTTGTTATTTTTTTGTTTGATGGATATGTTATATGCTTTTTTCAGCATTTTATTCAGATTAGCATTTCACATAGCATTATCTTTTATTTATGCTTCTATTTACACTGCCTATGAAATATTCTCTGCTTACCACTTTTCTTTCCTGTCTGTGACATTCATACCATGCCTGTGATAAATTTTTTTTCTATATCCATATTTTTGTGTTTCTTTACTGATTGTTACTTATGCATATATTGCGGGGGAGCTTTCTCTTTTGCAATTATTTTGCTAAGTGACAACGGGGGAGAAATAAGATCTAACATCTTCAATCTGTAAGAATAGAGGATATGAACAATCTACAGGAACAATTTTTCATTATCTCGGTATATTTTGTTTTGATAAAGAACAAAGATGTTATATCGGTCAAGGTTTGTCAATTATCAAAATAGGGAAGATTGTTGGCCCATTGGGCATGGTCAAACCTAATTTTAATAATTGATCAAACTCTATCTCGATATATGGAACAACTCAGATGTTTGCTCAAGATATTTTGGATACTGATCAAGATTGGATATCTACTCAGTTCAAGACCGAAGCTATGTTTGCCGCTCGAGACTGTATTTCTTTATGCAATGTACTTTTCACTTTTATTAAGTCTAGAAATACATTATACACCGAGTCGTACTGGCAAATAGGCTATCCCAAATCATTTTTAAAATTAACTTATGTTTTGAAAAACATATCTTATTTACAAAAGCTTCTGAAGGATTTCAAAAAGTCCAAAAATATTTTTCTTAAAATAAACCTGACCAACCCTGACAGAACTCGGCCAGAGTTCGGCCAGAGTTCGGCCAAGGTGAACGTTATATGAACGTTGGTTTTTGAACTTGGTCTCCCTTCAGTTGCGGTTTGCTACATAGAATTCTGTCTGAATTCTGCCAGAATTCTGCCAGAGTTCTGTCTTTGGAAAAACTATAAATAGAGAGGAATTCTGATCATTTAAAATCACTCATTCACTTTCATCTCTTCTCTTCTAAAGCTTACGTTTCTTCCAAAGAGTTTTCTAAAAGCTTTTATTTTCAAATCTCAAGCCAGTTACAATTCTCTAGTCAATTTGTCGGTACGGTGTGGTCTAGAAGATTTCAGAGAGATTATAATCAGAGGCTTGATTGAAGAAAGACTTTTCAAAACTGAAGTTGGTCGAATTTTTCGTATCAAAGCTCGCGTTTGTAGAAGTTGCAAGGACTTTATATGAAAACTTACGAGATTTTTCAACAGTGGATTCAACTGGAAGCTAGAGTTCTTCCGACTGGACTAGTCCTCACAAGAGGGAAACCAGTATAAATCTCTGTGTTTGCTTTGCCTTCTGATCTCTTATCTTCATAGTTATTACTTTATGATTATTATTATTTCTGTGGTCTAACTGCTAACAAGTTTTTAATTAGTAATATTCCGCTGCCTACTCTATTCACCTCCCTCTAGAGTATTCTGCTTTACGACTTCGTTCCTACATCTAGTACTCATGGAATCCATTCGTAAGCATAGTAATCATGTAAAAGACAGTCACGAAGTATAAACAAATCCATGATACTAATCCATGTGATATCGTGTCATCAAGCAAGAGAACATATGTATAAACATGAAATCGAAAACTACTACGAATCGAAAGAAATCATAAAGTGCACTTGCCTGAGGTCCTTAGCTGGTGAAACCGATAGTACAACCACTCAGATGAGTCACTAAAGTCAACACATGCAAAAAATCTTCGGATGCTAAAAGAGACATTATTAACATTTTCAGAATAGTCAAATTAGATAGGATTGCCTGTCCTTAAGTCCAATTCTGGACACAGGAGCAAAACGGTAATTTCGGGTCAAAACGGTGTCTATCGTTGAACCCGCTTTGCACCGAAAAGTGTGCCAGAGTCAATGGTCTCTAAAGTTATCAAACTATATGTCTACAGATTCGTTTTGAAAATACGAACCCAACCGTATGTCCAAAGTTGGATTCCAGCGGATCGTGCACAAATTCGCCCGTTGAGTCGGATCATGGGGCCCGCAAAACAGCGATCCGATCAACTGTCTCAAAATTGGACTAAACTTGGCATCCAGGACCAGAAAAACGATACGGTCCTGTTGGCGCAAGTTTCGTCTCGATCTGACGAAAGTGCACGAAGTAATTGGAAAATATGCAAAGCGGTCGATACGGTAAATTTTAACGGATACGTATCAAATTCGTCGCACACATGTGACAAATTTGAATTCTGTCAAAGCCCACACATCCGCGAAGTAGATACGCAACTTTTGATGCATTTGTTTCATGACCATGTCGCCCAGTTTGGCAGGACGCACGTCGTATCGGAGGTTTTCTAATTTTTTTGTTGATTTAACACGTGGTTTTCTCTATTTTCAAGAATGGATTTATCTGTACACTGTTTATCAAATTCAAAACTAAGAAATAGTTTCTGATCCCCTATATGTTGTCTTTAATCTTGTTTAATTGGTTTTTCAAGTAAATCATTGATTCGACAAAAATCTGACTTCCAACGTAGGGACAGTAACTATCCAACTGTTTAATATCGAACAGATTTTTTGTTAAGTTTGGTCTCGATTTACGATGCATATACTACAAACCAATTAAATCTCTTTGAAAGAAGTTACAGAGGGTAGGGTTGTGAATGTACCAGAGGAAACGACTCTCGAAACGATCGAGCGATCTTCGAGAATGGTCGTTGTGAAGTTTGCTCGGGCATCAAGTTGCGGCTGTGTCTGCTGTTGTGGTTCTGTGCGCTCAGGTGCATTTCCGGCCGACTCTGGCTGCGCACGACGGCGTTGCAGTGGTCGGGTGTACGCGCAGAGGTCGTGGGGGCGGGGTTGGAGTGTTGGCGAGGTTAGGTTTTGGATGAGTTTTACTCCTCCCTCTCTTTATGCTTTATATTGTGCTGTTTAATAGGGGGTTTGCTGTTTCATGTGTGTGTGGGTCGGTTTTTGGGTTTTAGGGGGATCAGGGATTTGGCTGGGCTGGGGGAAAATTGTTTGGCTGGGCTTTGTTGGGGAAAATTGGGTTTTGTTTTATTCTTTTTATTTATTTCTTTATTTTATTTACTTCTTTTTATTTTCCATATATATATATATATATATATATATATATATATATATGTATATATATATATATATATTTATATAAAAATATATATATATATATATATATATATATATATATATATATATATATATATTAAAAACTCCCTCGATTTATTAATGACGGCTCAAAAAACCGAAGCCAGAACACGTATACAAGGCACAAAATGCCGAAGCCTTTACAACTATACCACCAAAAGGAAGGAAGAGGGGGCGCGACGAGACAACCGTCGAGAGCTAGGGATTAAGCGCTGACTAGAATGCTCTCGGACTGTGGGAGCACATAGTGCTCCGCTTACGACATTGGCGGAAGACTTCCCGAATGAGCTGGTCGACAGAGTAAAGGTGACCTTCGTATCTCGCCTTGTTGCGATTCTTCCAAATCGTCCACGTAGCGACCGTTGCGACGATCTGGTGGCCATGGAAAGCTGAACCCCAGGAGGCTGCTAGATCGTGGAAGCATCCACCACCCGGCTTGATACTGAATAACTGGTTAAGGGTTCTCCATATACTGCCTGGCAGGCTCCCCTGACAGAAGATGTGGTCGATAGTCTCCATCTGAAGCTCAGAGCAGCACGAGCAAGCTGATGCTAAGCTGATCCCGATGGTGTTGAGGATGTCGTCTGTAGGCAATTTCTTTCTTATGGCTCTCCACATAAGGAAAGACCACTTCTTAGGGATACATGTATGCCAATAGTGTACAATGGAGTGGTACTGCTGCCCGGCTCCTTGGGCAGCGATCCTCGTCGACCTTAACGAAAATGCCCTCGATCGATGCCTCTAGCGTCTATCTCAACGCATCAGCCGCACCACCGATGCGTAAACCGCTCGCTCGAATGATGTCCGTCGTTTCATTACCGGACCATTCACGAATGTTGTCCCAGTTCCTGTCGTCCGTAATGGGGTTCCACAAGTCTCTAATCTTACTGTCTCTCGGGGCCTCCGTGAGACTCGGGATCATGCTATCCCCAACCCATCTCTCCAGAAAAGGGTCCGAATTGCCCGCACCCAATTGTAGTCTCATCGTGGACTCGGCCAGGTCTCACTGATAAGGATACGATGCCAAGCCACTGAAGATCTGCAGTTGGATATGGCCATAGAAGGGTGGGTGTGTTTGAAATACCTGGCCTTCATAAACCTGCTCCATAAGTTGTTGCTCGTGCGGAGTTTCCACCATAATTTTATCGAGAAAGCTTTAACGATGTGAGTAAGTTTGGTAAAACCCAGACCCCCTTCGCCAATAGGAAGAGCCATAGAATTCCAGCTAGCCCAGCGATGATTATCTAGGCCGTTGCTATGCCCCCAGAAGAAATTACAAAATATCTGTTCGATTGAAGACAAAACCTTCTTGGGTGGCGAACATGCAGCCAGAGTATGGATAGGGATGGAGGTGAGCACGTGATTGATGAGGATCATCTTACCACTTGGGGATAAGGTGGCATTATGCTACTCTTCAAGTTTCTTCCTGATTCTAGTGGTCAAGTTCTCAAAGATGCCAACGTTGGATCTTCCGTACACAAGAGGGCAACCGAAATAGTTGAACGGAGGATGAGCAACGGAAAAGGATGTTAAGTTGGAGAGATTGATTGCGTGCTCTCTATTGGTGTTGTGGTGTATGTAGATAACGCTCTTTGAATGATTGATTTTCTGGCTGGAGCATCTAGAGTATCTCTGCAGTGTGTTTTGAACCACTTCCACCGCTCCTTCATCCCCGGAGGAGAAGATGAGTAAATCGTCTGCGAAGGCCAGATGGGTGATGATAGGGCAGCCGCTGGATGTGTGATAGTGCTGGAAGTTAGGGGTGTTGACCATGTTGTTAAGGTTCCTACTCAAGGCATCAGCTGCTATGATGAAGATAGTGGAAGATATCGGGTCGTCCTGTCTAACCCTACGATAGGATTTGAAGAACCCCTCGGCGTGGCTGTTGATGACCGTAGAGAACCACGAGTTGCTGATGGATCTCCACACAATGTTGGTCCAAGTTTTTGAGAATCCGAAAGCTCTGAAATTCCAGATCATGAATTGCCAATTTAGTCTGTCATAAGCTTTTTCCATGTCGATTTTGACAGCGATGTTGCACCCTCTCACTGGAAATTTCATACAGGTGATTAGCTCTTAGGCCAGCATAATGTTGTCCTAGATGTTCCTCCCGCGAACAAACCCGCTTTGCTCCTCTGAAATGATTTTGGGGAGAATTCATGCCATTCTGGTTGTGATGATCTTGGAGATGATCTTGTTGGTGAAGTTACAAAGGCTGATTGGGCGAAAGTCGCGAAAGGACTCTGGATAATCTTTTTTCGGGATAAGGATCAGATTGGCACTAGAAATGGCTTTGGGGTATGTAGCCCCTTCGAGGAAAGCGATAGCCGCTTTGGTGATGTCTTGCTTGATAATATCCCAGCATGTGCGAAAGAATACCCCCGAAAAGCTATCCGGGCCTGGCGCACTGTGCTCGTTCAGAGCCCACACAGCATCTTTAACGTCCTGGGCTGTAGGTGGACGTTCCAACTGGGTGTTGTCGGTTCCGTTAATGAGGAGGGAGATTTGGTCTAGGAAGGATCTATCTTTATGATTAGTCTCTTTAGAGAATAATTTGGAATAGAAATCCGTGGCAGCCTCTTGGATGCTCTTTTGGTCGGTAATGATGTCTCCGTTGTCATCAGCTGTTCGGTAAATCGAAAGCTTCTGTCTGCGTCCATTAACGCAGGCATAAAAGTACATCAATTTTTTATCCCCCTCGCTGTGACGCCCCAGAACCAGAATACTGGAGAGCGGGGGCGTACATGGCCAGCTACGTATATTGAAATGGAATCTACCTCGCTATACGATCACGGCTATCTAGATATATGAGGGTTTACTACAAGCCAACGGTCTCTTATGGTCAAGCCTATTGTCTCAATCTCAAATAAGTAATATAGTTACAAGATATTAGATCACCAAATATACAATAAAAGGCGTCCCAAATATTACATATTCAGCTGATCATGAAGCTAGTCATACAAAATGCGAGGACTAGCAAGAGTTAAGTCATACATGATTAACCCTAGGATTTGTTAATCATGATTACAGCCCGTAGGCAGACAGTTAGTAAATATGCATCGAGCTAACAGGTGCTCGTCGGCTAAACGCCTCAAAAGAATAATTTTACAATGTAGTGAGCGAAACAAAATGGAAAACCTATTCGTAGGCCGGGTTCCTTCTAGTCGCCACCATGGGCTGTAAGTTCGGTAGATCCTCGGGTGCTGCTCCAAAATCTGGCAACACAAAACCAGCTGGGTCAAACCCCAGAAAGATCAAGTGCCACAAGGGAGGCCACGAAATAAGAGCAAAAGCCAGCATATCAGATCATAAAGAATAAAAGAAAAGTACAAGTAATAAAGAGAACAACAGGACAATAAATGACTAGGGACGTGGAACCATTCCGGGAGCCAGGTTACAACCCTTAAACCAAACAAGGACCGGGGTCGTAACCCTTCGCCTGAATAGCACTTTGTCTCTACCCATTTATTGTTAAGATAAGTAAAACAATCATGATCAGGGGTACCAGGTACAGGGACTAGACGAGACTTAGACAAGGCTGGACACCATCTATTCATAAACGGCCAAGCAATTACTACGGCTTACTACTTAACTAACTAGGGTTATCACAAGCCTAATTACTAGCAAGATGCAAATGAGAAATACCCAGTCCCAAGTCCTGCAGACTATCCAGTTATCCTTCCGCGGGTTGAGAGTATAGTTGGGTACATCGCCCAGAAGACGATATACCCTTAGGTGACTTAGAGGGACAACACATGACAGTGTGCTGGAAGTGTGCCCTACTCGTCGGCAGGCTATAGTTTGATCTAGTCATTAGCCTAATCCATATTCAGTGTGAATTCCTGACCGTGGTAACCAGGGAGTCACGTCTTAGACATGATGCAAGACAAGACAAAACAAGTGGATTGCACAAGGTAGCAAGAATGAACATCCACGGAGTCAGAGTTGATTATATGAGTCAAGTTAGCCATCGTAACAACATCAAGTCAAGTCAAGTTACAAGTTACAGGTTTACAAGTTACAAGTCAGGAGTGCGCCGTCACGGGCCACTATCAAGTTATCCAGTTGCAAAGATTAATCATGGATCACAGGTTACAAGTTAAGAGCGCACCCCATCGGGTCACTATCAAGAAGATCAGAAAGTACAAAAATCATTCTTCACAGAAATCACGAAAATCGTACTAGTCATAAGCAAAACACCAAAAACCGTGCCAGGTCGTGCTGGGTCAAGACAGTCGTGCTGTGTGGAACAAGATCTCAAAACTCCAATCTATAAAAGAGAAGCCAAGTCCAAGAAATAAAACCAAATCATCATGGGCAAGTGGGTTGTACAGGGGGATCAGATTGCGCTGGGGGAATGGACTGCGCAGAGGATGAACTGCGCAGAGGATGAACTGCGCAGGGGATGGACTGCGCTGGGTCGGGTTGCACTGGGAGCGGGTTGCGCTGAAGTCAAGCTGCGCAGGGGATGAGCTGCCCTAGAGACGGGTTGCGCTGAGAGCGAGCTGCGCAGAAGTCGGGTTGCGCTGGAGCGAGCTACACAAAAGTCGGGTTGCGCAGCAGTCAAGTGCGCCAATGGGAAGGCGCTGGAGCTAAGGAGCGCCAGTGCGGATTAGCCCAGCGCAAAGTGCTGGACGAGGAGTTGCGCAGTTCGACCATGCGCTAAAGAGCACAGGCCGAGGATCATCTTCTCCACCAGGCCGAGAGGAAGATCCCAAGAACTCCAAAATTCCAATCTTCATAACTTGACCAAAACAAAACCAAATTTGGATTTTCAAAGTTCTAACTTGTGTAAAATTGAATTCTCTTCCACATGGAAGCCTCAAAACAAAGAAAAATCTAAGTTTAATAGATCAAAACCAAGAAAATCCGAAAATTGTTAAAACTTAGATCTAGAAAAATGGAAGCTCCAAATCATAAAATATTAAGTTCTAATGTTGTTCACCATAGCCTAATCTAGCTAATGGACAAATAAAATGGGGTATTTATTTGGTGGCAAGGTGCACTTGCCTATGGTGTTGGTGGAGGAAGGAAGAAGAAGATGAAGAAAATTAATGGAAGTTATGAGGAGAAAGAATGTTAGGTGGGGTTTTAATGAGGGATGATAAGTTGTGTTGAGGGTGGAGGTTTAGGTAAGGGTGTTCCAATGCATACTAAACCAAACCAAACCAATTCCTTCTCCAGAAAATAAAACCAAGCCAAGTCCAAAACCCATTTTACGAGAAAACCAGAATCCGCAAGTTAAACCAAAACACAATTACAGGCCAGAATCTGAGAAAATAAAATACAGGTCCGAATTACATATAAGCCTAATCAAAATACGTATTCCAAAATACGGGCATTACACTCGCTGTCCTATTTCAACCTCGTTTTCTGTTTCCAGAAATCAGTCTCCACTTTGATCCTGAATTTAAGCATAGCCTTTGAGGTTGAGGGATCTCATGGCCGCTAAGGAGCGATCCGTGATGACCATGGCTTTGGCTCGGGTGACGTCGTCCTCTGTAACCCTAACGGCTTGAAAGATGTTTCCGTAGGCAAGTTTGCTCCAATTGGACAAGGCTTTCCTTGTAGCCTTAAGCTTGTTGCTCACTCGAGAGAGGGGATTGGAAGAGTCCTCACTATTTCACGCTTCTGCAATGATGCCCAAAAATTAGGGGTGTTTGGTCCAGAAGTCGAGGAATTAAAAGTTCTTTTTGGATGAATTAATATTATTCTTAATATCAACCAGCAGCGGCACGTGGTCAGATTTTGAGGAGTTGAGATGAGACAGGTTGGTAGTGATCCCCATTTCGTGCCAGAAGGCGTTCGTGAGGGCCCTGTCCAGCCTGGAGTACTGACGACGGTCTCCATCCTGCATGTTGCACCAGGTGAAGGCGTTGCCGGTGAACTGGAGAGAGGCTAAATGGGCATTGAAAATGAAGTTGTTGAAGTCTTGCATTGCCGGAACCGGAGGGGGGCGGCCTCCGGTTTTCTCTGCGGTGCAGGTAATCGCTTTAAAGTCTCCAGTGCAAAGCCAAGGAGAGTTGGTGTGGTGGAGATGGATGTCAAGGAGGTCGTTCCAGAGGTGTCTTCTCTCAGCAATATCGCAGCTGCCATGGACCGCTGATAGGATGGCACGATCTAGAAGTCTTGGGTGTTCAAACCAACAAGAGAGGGCCAGCCGGGAGTCCTGGATGACTCCAAATTTGACGTCCTTCGTGCAGAGGATCCAAATGTCGTGTCTGCTAGCTATGGCCGATGGGAGGCCCAGCTGCAGCTGGATAGATTTTAATCTTTTGGGGGGCGGGATTTTGGGTTCAAGAATAATGAGGATGTCGATCTTGTGGATTTTTTGAAGACTGGTTATTCTCCTTAATGTAGGTTTGTTCGCCAGACCGCAGAAATTCTAGGATAGAATGTTAAGCATTAAAGACGTTGTGGGGGGGGGGTTGTTCTGCTTTGCGACGGATCTGGTTTGGATGGTTGTAGTTTCGGTGGGTCCTTGGTTGACATTGGCCCCGTTCGAGGTTGATGGTCCTACCTCAGTCGAGGTGGGATGATCGTTATATGATTACTCCGGAGGGTCCGAGGGAAGACTAACTGATTCCCCAGCGGAGTCCAGGATAGGAATCACTGGGGGGATAACTATGGAGTCACCGGAGCTCCCAATCAGAAGAATAGTTTGCTGAAGAGGATAACCCGCAGCTTGGACCTGTAGTCCTCTCTGAACTTGGTCTGGCCCTAGAATTGCTAGAGCTTCTCCAACAGAGTCTTCGATGGTGTATTATTGATCTGCGTCGCTGGTGTCGGTAAACGCTTCTACGATTTCCAGGTTGTGGTGGACCTCGGAGGGCGTGTGGTCGACTGGTGGGGAGGCTGTCTCCGATAGTGGTTTCGCGTCCCCCGAATCTAGAGCATCGAATTGGTTGGAGAGAGTGAGAGCTTGGGCGTTGAAGGGGATAAATGCATTGCTGGGGGGTTCGCTCTTATCTGTTTTGCCGTCACTGGAGCCGAACCGAGTGTGCGAGTTCGGGCGTGGTAGAAGGGGTGGCATGGGTGTCCTCCCCTCTGTTGGCACATCGTCTTTCCGGGGAGGTTTCTTCTTTAGCTCTGGATGAAGACGGTGGCAGTGCTTTAGGAGGTGACCTCTTAAATGACAGTGGTTACAGAACAAAATATGGTTGTCATAGAAGATTTGTTGGGTGTAGGTCTGGTTGCCCAGCTCGATAGTGATAAAATTTGGTGGTTCGAATGTGAGGTCAAGTTCCACACAGATTTTGGCATAGTGCGCCTTAGTCAGGTTGCTGGTCTCTGGGGCTGAGGCCACATACGTTCCGAAGGAGTTGGCAATACGCCTGAGAGCCGCTGGGACAAAACAAATGAGGGGTAGATTAGACAGGGTGACCCAGGCGGCGACCTTCGCTGAGTCTTCTTTGGTGCTAAAGCCTGCTGACCACTTGATGATCTTCATCTGGTAGGAGTCAATCCTGCAAGTGCCTTTGGACCATACTGTCCTATGGTCTAAATCGGATGATAGGTGGAGAAGAATATGTCTTGGATCAAGGGGAGCTATACGGTATTCCGGTGAGAGTCTCCAACTGGCTATCGTCTCCTGCACTCTGGGGAGTTTGGGACAGCCGGTAGAAAATTTGAGGATAAAAGTGTGGGGGAAGGAGGTCGATAGCGAGGACAATTCCAAGTCGGAGAAAGGGACCGAAGGCACTGGGGACTCCTGGGAGTACTCAATGTCCGGGAGGATGATGTCTGGGAAAAGGAGGCCCTTCGCTAAAGCTAAGTCCGGGCGCAGCATGGCGGCGTAGGACGGCAGAGGGGCACCAGACGAAGAAGGAAGCTGGGATGCTCCACAAGAAGAAGGAGGAGCAAACGAGGATGGGATCTCCTCGGAGCGGGGGACGAGGACGGAGGGGTCGGCCGGGGGATTACTCCCATGGGAGGGGAGGTGGGAAGGGACGGGCCTGCCTCGCCAAAGGATAAGGACGGGTAGGGAACCGCCCCTCCCACAGAGTGCGGCACCTCAAGCGAACCAAAAGCAACCGGAAAAGGAAGGGGATGAGCAGCCGGGACCAGCGCGATAGAGTCCCCTGGCCCGGATAGGACCGCAGGAGGAGCGGGGGGACAGGCCGCAGATGCCAAGGAGGCGAGGGATGCCGGAATAGAGGGCCCTGGAGACGAGCCGGGGGACGAAGGGGGGGCAGGGGCAAGGGGGTCGGCATTGGATGCAGCAAGAGGAAAGGGGAGGGTGAGGTCCCGGGGGGGTGATAAGGGGGTATTGGAAGGAGCTGCGAGGAGCTCAAGGGAGACGGCGAGGGGCAACTGAAAAGAGGGCCCTGGTGAAGAGCCAGGGGCCGAAAGGGGGGTTCGGGGTCGACGGAGGGTACAGAAGGAGGGTAGGGGCGTGAGGGTCGGGGGGGATGGAGGAGGATGTTGGAAGGAGCTACGTAGAGCTCAAGGGGGGCGGCAACAGGAGGGGAGTAGGCATGGAGCTCAGGGTGGGGGAGGGGCCCACCTGAAACCGAGGGGAAAGGGTTGAAGGAATACGCTGGGGAGAAAAAATACGCAGGCCAGCTGAAAGTCACGTGGGAGTGCGATGCCACGTGGGGCCCGGGACGCCCAGCGTAAAAGCCTGAGGGATCGACTCCACTAAACACATCAAAAAGGGGAAGGTGGGACCCACTCTGGGCGTAAAATCCTGAGGGATCAACTCCACTACGCTCAGCCAAAGGGGGGTGGGACCCACAAAGGGATGCCGCGTAAATAGGCGCTGTACGCGCGAGAAGAGAATGAGGATGCGGGCCCCTTTCCAATGGAGAGCTGCTAGCAGCGTATTCGAAAGGCCAAGCGGGGGGAAGCCAGAGGCCTGCACCGCAGGGGGGCTCCCAACCCGGGGGGGGGGGGGGGGGGGGGCTGAAGCATTTGAAAATTGAAAGAGGTGGGAGGGCGGCAAGTGGGGCCGAACCCCTAGGAGCTCCCGGCCGAAGTGGGAACGACGGCCAGGGGACCTCCGGGACACTGGGGGCGGAACGGGGGAAGGCAACTGCTCGGAGGAAGAGGAGAGGGCGGGTGACGGAGGGGGAAGCCGAAGAGGCTGCCGGAAGGGGAGGGGTAGATAGGGGCGGGGAGACATGGCGGTGGAAGAGGAGGGGAATGGGGGGAAATGAGGAGGAGGGGGGAGGCCAACCAAGGTCAGGCAGTCGGCCGGCTAGGGTTGCGCCATCGGACGCCGGCGAGGAGGGGGATGTGCTGAGGAGGCCCTAGGGGCTCCCCGGGATGGAGGAGAAACTAGCTAACCAAGAGAACATATATATATATATATATATATATATATATATATATATATATATATATATATATATATATATATATATATATATATGCACGCCGGACGCTTGTAGCTCAAGTGGCTAGGCGCACCGGCACTTGGGGCATCGGACGGAGTTCGAGCTCCCACGGGTGCGGCTTGGTGGTTCGCCCACGGCCCCCGGGCCAAGCGGTGGCTGGGTGTCTTTGACACGGCCGTTTGGTTTCTAAAAAAAAAAAAAAAATTATATATATATATATGCACATGTCTCTTATATAGATATAACACTATAAAATTCCATACACTTAATATTATCTATTTTCAGTTTAGGGATATATATATATATAGATATAACACTCTAAAATTCCATACACTTAATATTATCTATTTTCAGTTTAGGAACTTATTTACAGGAATATACACACACACACACACACACACACACACACACACACACACACATATATATATATATATATATATATATATATATATATATATATTCTTTAGTAATAATTATCTGCCAGGCCTTTAGGATGATTTGTCTCCCGTTGAACGTCTACGGGACTCCTTGAAGGATTCGCTCCGCATTCACCTGACGTAGAACTCCATGCTTCCCATCAGCTTCCACAGTCTTGTAGCGGACGTGCGGTAGAATGGTCGGTCACCTAGTACATAGAGAATCAATGTGTTATTCCAGAGAGCGATGGTTTCCTTTCTCATCGCTCGTTTCTCGCCATTGACTTGCTTAGGCTCCACATACTCCTTCGCTTCCTCCGTACGCCTATTCACCAGGACTAGGTTGCACATCCTCTCTACTTCTACCCCCCGTGTCCCCCAATTAGTATTAGTTGGGGTCTCCTTAGTTTTCTTCCCTCTGCTGTCTTCCTCTCGAATGCGACCTTCCTCCAGTCGGAGGCCTCTGTGTT
Organism: Iris pallida; assembly: GCA_029216955.1. Lineage (NCBI taxonomy): Eukaryota > Viridiplantae > Streptophyta > Magnoliopsida > Asparagales > Iridaceae > Iris > Iris pallida. Next base: position 2,313,752 of record JANAVB010031216.1, on the reverse strand, counting down.
CTGCCATTGGCCCCATACCCAACCGTCTTCCTCCGTTCCTATGTCCCCCCGGCCAGCGGGGTCATGGAGGTCTATTCCCCAGCATCTCTCTCTTGTTCCCTGCCTGCCCTGACGTGGAGCGCCGTCGTCACCGAACAGTCGACCAACCTCCTGGTCCTCCTCCTGCCTCATGCGGCAGGCCCCCCTCAAACGGCACCGGGGATGGCACAGGAGCTCCACCGTTGGCAGCGGCGCCGAGATCCCACGTAGATTCATCGCCATTAAACAATAAAAAATTGTTATTCCGGACAAATCTAATAAACCAAATCCATTATCGATTCGGTTTTGGTTATAGCTAATTTTGATTTGGTAGAAAATAATATTTTTGAATTTGAATGGACGTGCAGCATATTGAAAAGAGAAGTAGCTAGGGATAAATATGGATTGATTCCATAAAAATCATTAGATTTGTTACAACTTATTTGAATTCACGTGTAGCATATCCTAAGAGAACTTGGAGATAAAGATGGATTGATGCCATAAATATAAACATGATTGTTACAATTCATCTACCATGCCACATACAGGAGTAGAGAATCGCACGTAAAAGATCGAGTTTAGATACAACTAAGCGGAAGGAAGAGAAGAATTAGAGGAGAGGAGCAGGAGATGGATGGCTGCTGGCAGGACCTCCCTTCCGATCTCGTCCGCTCATTAGCGGAACGTCTCTCCGGCGTCGACGACTTGGTCCGTCTCGGCGCAGTGTGCAGGCCGTGGTCGGAAGCCCTGACAGGCTTTCGGCCGGTGTACTTTCCCCCCTGGCTGGTGCTGACCACTACGTTTGGGTCGAAGGAAGTCCCCGTGTATTGTCCTAATAATTACCGAGTCAACCGCTTCCCGGTCCCTACTCCCTTCACCGGAGACTCCTCCAGAGTCGTCGGATCCCATCATGGGTGGCTAGTCACCGTGGACAACGCCTTGCTCGACGTCCTCGTCTTCAATCCTCTAACGGGGGACCGATCACCCCTCCCCTCCTTCTCCACCCTCGACACAAGAAGAGCTAACGTTAAGAAGGTGGCGCTGTCCTCGGTCCCCTCCATCGCCTCCGCCGCCAGCAACGATGTCGTTGCAGCTGCTGTCTACTGGTCCATTAAGGGCGAAGCCATCGCCTTCGCTAAGGTCGGGGATGATACTTGGAGCAGCGGCGTCACGCTGCGTCTGCGTGATGACGTCGTGGACGTCATCTACTACCGCGGCAGCTTCTTCGTCCTAAGCTTCGGAGGCCAGTACCAGATTATCAATCCCGGCGGCAGTGGCATCCTGCAGGCAGCGGCGACGGCGTGTATCGCTCCCCGGAAGTACGGTGAGGTTAACAGATTTGTATACTTCAACTTGGCAGTGTCTCCATCTTCCGGTCACCTACTGGTGGTAGGGAGAGTGGCACCGCCCCCCCAATCAACAACGACGATCAGAAGACTTGTTGTTCGTAAGTTCAACCCCAATGACGATGGGAACTCCTCTTCGTCGTCGTCGTTTTCATCTTCTCATTGGGTCGAAATTAAGGATCTGGGAGACGAGTCTCTCTTCTTTACCCGCTTCCATGCCATGTTGCTCCCGGTGCGTAGCAACAACTGCAGCAGTAGCAGCCGCATGATCAGAAGAAACTGTATTTACTTTCTCTACTGGAGTGCATTGCCTTCCCTGGATGTATATGCTAAAGATTTTTCCACCACTGTGGAGCTGTTTGACGTAGAGAAGGGGGTCTTTGAGCCCTCTCCATTAGTTGAACATAGATCCTGGATGCGCTACTGGAGGAAGAATTTGTTTTGGTTTATACCTTCTCTGTCATGAAAATAGAAGAAACAAATTGCTTAATTATAATGTATTTGTTTATGATTTATATTATTAGAGATTCTTTTTTGGATTAAAAGATAGGAGGTATATTTCTTTTTGTTGCTTTCTACTCGGAAGTTTTAGAAATTTTTTTTTTTCCTTCGAACGATTGAGCTGGAGCTTCTTTCGTAGCAATAGTAATTAATGATTGTTGTTTCAAGAACAATTTATTCACCCATCTAGATAATATTTGTTCTTATTCATTAATAAACCGACTAATTAACTCTTATGTTTATATAATGAATTAAATCCTTGATTCCCAACCCTATCTCTTCCTTTCCCCTAAAAATATATAAATATCTATATCTTGGAGCTGTCCAGATAAAAATCGCTGCTCTATTCAGAAAAGTAATAGATTTTTCGATTTTAGTAGTGATTAGTGATAATAGAATCATATCGTCAAAAATGGACTCTATATTAAAGTAATTCAGTCTAACATGGCTGTATGACACCTAATATTTATCATATATCCAGGGTATATGCTAGCCCACGATGATCCAATTATCAAAAAACTTATAAACCACCATATTCAATTACAGAATGCCAAACAAAGCAACCCATTAGCTATTGTTTGGGAATTCATATCTGCATTATCATAAGTGCCTAATTTAAAAACATCAAATAAATCCATAAAGTTATTAAACATAGATCAAGGTAAAATAATTCAACCAAAATTATTATCTTTATCTGACATATTCTTACCAGAAACAAGGATAATAGACATCTCTACCATAGGGTCCCAACCTATTATGGAAACACCCAGAAGATCGCTACAGATTTCTAAAAATAGATAAATAGTTCAATAACAGATACAACCTGTTTTATTCGAATGTGCTTGCTATTTAAAAACGATGCTTATAAACTCAGAAGGAAATATTTTTATAATAAAAGTTATTTTCTAAGTTAGATTTTGATAAGAAATTCAAAATCAACACATTCGCTGGGTTTTCATCGATAGCAGTTTTGGCCTTAGGGATACACCTTTATCTATTCACTCAAGCAGAAAAGTTTAGAGTCGAACAACCTCAGTTATGGATTCATGACAAATCTTATAGTAAAATAATTACAAAAGTATCTTCCTATAGCGTATAACCTTAACAACATAATCTTTACTTAATTTTTCCTATATAGTGGGGATCTATGACACCACCATTAATCCAGATATTACTTTGAATAGCCCATCCTGATCCATCCCCATGTTTGGGAGATGAGTTATTGCTACGAAATCTTTTATTCAAATGCAATATCGTCCTTGAGAACTCTTATGCTTTTACAATAGGGTAATGTTCGGGATGGATCTGAAAAGAAGAAAGGGATGCCTATTTATAAGGTTAACATTGAATCCCTCTCTTTACATCAAGTTGACCAAAAGTTAGACAAGACTCGACATAAAGTAGACAATACAAAATCGAGTTGACATAAGGATAATAGGACAAAAGTCGAATTGATACAAAGTAAAGATTCTTCTTTACAAAAAACAGATATGACATAAAGTAGACAAAGCTGTTGTCGGGTCCACCACGTCTTTTCGTGTGCTGGATTATTTTGCAGTCGGTTGTCTGGAGGTGGTATAGTTAGTATTCCAATATAATGTTGAGATTAATATGTTCTTCAACAATATCGAGATTTGCATCTCCCACCTGATCTTTAATGATAGGGAAAAAATCTTCTGCTTCACATCTTTCTAAAACCTTTGGTCTTGGGACCAAACTTTGTATTATTATAGAATTTTTTTAATATTTGCTCGTTCAATGCTGATCATTGGAACCAAGTTCAAGTAGTACTGATTAAACGAAGTCCATCTATATACATATGGACGGGCTCTTCTTCACTGAAGTATTTATATTGTGCATAAAAGTTTTCAGCTTGTCTGCGAAGTTGGACTTCTTCGTTCCAATCAGCTTCCTCAAACTCGATTGTGTCATGTCGGTTCTACCCGATAAGATCTGTGGATACCCAAATTTGGACTACTTGGTAGAACTCAATTTTGCTCCTCTCTGCCAAGGTACTATAAACCAGACACTACTCTTGTCATGAAAGGAGTAGCATAAAAAATTGATTTACAAATAGCTGGTAAATCTTTTGTCATTTCTGGTTACTTCTTAAGGTAGATAGAAGCAAATATTCCCTTCTCTATTTCTTTAAGAAACAGAGGACTTCATGGAAAATTATTTCTAATCCAAATATAAACGCTTGGTCATATTTTAATACAATACATCCATTCCTCTCAAAGGAACTCTCAAAATTTATCTTTCTACAAAGATTTTTGATAGATTCTAAAATTTCTTGGGGTAATACTCTTTCGATTTCACTAAAAAAAATTTATCCGTTTTTCTTTTATCAAAAGGGAATTTGATATTCCTAATTTATTACAAAGTGTATAAACCATCAGTGATTCCATCTTCCTCTTTTAATAGTATATTTTCAACTTGCGTTAAAATTTCCATTAAGTTATCCATGTGTTGGAACATCTGCATGTTAGAAATAATTCAATTCGGTCTTTAGCGATAATTGCTGAATCCAAATTTGTGAAGTGGATTCTAAGTGCTTTCGATGGGAGTCCCACCACTGTCTTCGAAAGAGCATTGATTCTTTCATGGTCTCCTCGATCGAGGCCATAAAAGATGAAGTTCTCCTCATTTTGCAAAGATTTTCGCACAAATTATATATCTGTAACTAGGCTCCCTATCCTCATTTTTGCTGGAGAAAGGGGCTTTGCAGGGAACTTTGCAGGAGCAAAGTTTAGTTTTTCTGGGACTTTTTCCTTATTAGCATACACGCCCTTTGTTTATTTGGATTTGTGGAGGCAAACTCATGTTCCTTGTTAAAAAAATCAGACAGATAATTAGTATAGCCAAGAAAGAATTTTATGGTATAAGAAAATATATCTATGGCATTTAACCACCTTACCCTTCTACCATATTGTTTCCTTTTTTCTATTAATAAGAAACTCCGCTAATCCTTTATTATCAATAATGATAGTAAAGGTTTAAGAAAATAGATACAAACAAAAAGATTTAGTAATTCTAAAGATAGCGAGAAATTCTTTTTCATATGTAGAGTAATGAATTTCTGCAGGGCTAAATTTGCCTGAGGCAAAGCCACAAACCATTTTTTTCTTTAAAAGAAGTTATAGGCAATAAAACTCATGCCTAGTAAGTATTTGATGTATTAATTTCTAAAAAAAGTTTATCTTCATTTTTTGGTCGATAAAGCTTAGAAAAATTATGACAATCATTCTTTATATCTTAGATTTCTCTTTATTCTTCTTCGGAAAGGAAAATTTGCATTCTGTTGGTTTGCCACCTAGTGATAGAACTTTTGGTGGTTTATGGATCTTAATTAATTTTACTTTACTTTGTAAATGTTGGATCCTTTTACTTAAATTTGGAATATATTTTCTTCCATACTTAAGTAAGTCCAAAAAAATTTGTAACTCTTTTAAAGTTTTGAAGGTGTTTGATTTTTTTTTAAAATTTTCAAGAATATGATCTTGTAGTTCTATTTTTCCATTAACGATTTTTTTCCAAGATATTCTATCTTATTTTTGCGTAATTCTATCTTATTAGGACCAAGAATTATACCATGTTTAAGGAAAAGATCACATATAGAGTTGAGGTGATCAAGATGTTCTTCTTTAGTTTTTGAATAAACTAAAATATCGACAATATAAACCACACAAAATTCGTAGTGAGAAGCAAAGATGGAGTTTATCCACTTTTGAAATTTTTGAGGAACATTTTTTAAACCGAATGTCATTCCTTCCATTCATAGTGAATGGAAGGGAAGAAAAGGCCGTGAGTTCTCTAGAAACTTTGTCCTGTAGTTTAATTTGCCAAAAGACATTTTAGCATCAAATTTGTTAAACCATTTTACATCTTTATGCGAATCAAAATTTCTTCCATGGAAGGGATGAAGAAACCATCAAATTTAGTATTATCGTTATTAACCCTTTTATAGTTAACAACCATACGAGTTTTTTTCTTTTTTGTTCACTATGGTTTCTAACCATAAAAGCTGGAAAAGAATGAGGACTACTGCTTCGTGAAGTTAGATTTAATTCAAGTAATATTTTTATTTGTTTGTCAAACTCTAGTTTATCTTGAAGGGTGTACAAAATAAAATTGACTCAAATTAATTTAGTGTAATCAATTGGAGTAAGCTAACAATATCTAGGAGACTTGTCCCAAAATTATAATGGATTCTAAACAAATAATATTTTTAATTTGTTCATAATATTATCTGTTTGCGTTGTTAAAGTACTACTAAAATTACCACGTTTCAAAGAAGATGTGCATTTTTTTGTTTAATCTGAAATCATTATGAGGTAAAAAGGTGTGGCAATTTAGCCTAGGGATTCTTGCATTTTGGAAAGATATATAAATATAATTCACTTCATAGTCTGAATAAAATTATTTCCAAGAATAATATCTCCATGCATATCAGGGAACATAATTAGATAAATGAATGAACGAGTTTCATTATTAATTATGGTAATTTCTATTGGTAAAGAAGAAACATAGTTAGTCAATCTAAATTGTCCGCTAATTTCAGAGACAATTTGTTCATGTTCTAGCTTATGTTGGTATTCCAGTGGTACCAATTCAGGTTTAATTACACTGGTTGTAGCACCAGTATCAACTAGTGCATGGAGTGTAAGGTCTTATAGTTTTTATAGGAAATATTACTACTATATTCCTTTAGACTAAATAGAATACTAGTCATAGAATCATCTTCTTGAAGATCCACTAGTTGGCCCTTATAGGGTGATCCAAACTTAGGAGATCCGAATCCGTTTTCACTCTTTCCCTTTGGGTATATGCCAGTGACTTCTATAATTTCTGGGGTAGAAATTTTCTCAATTATAAGTTATGCAATTTTATAACCTGGTCGGATTTGCACAGGTTAAAGACCATGGTTTTCCACTAAAACCTTAATCTTTCCTATATAATAGGGATCTATGACACCACCATTAGTCCAGATATTTTGTTGAATAACCTATCCAGATTTGTGAGCTATTCTATAGTAATGACCTTCTAGAATCTGAACTCCTATTCCAGTATGGATAACATACAGTTGTAAGTAATTCAATTGTTTTTTAATCAAATAGATATCATATCCAATAGAATCAGATAATCTAGTTGGCAATACTGCTTCTGGGGTAATTTTTTTAACTAACAGCTTCATTATCACATAAAGGTATAGTTACTAATCCTTTTGGAGTGGTAAGGATTATGTTGTTAAGATTATATGTTACATAAATATACTTTTGTATGATATTTTGTCCTATAATCATTTCACTATAAGATTCGTCATGAATCCATAACTGAGGTTGTTCAACTCTAAACTTTTCTGTTTGAGTGAATAGATAAAGGTCTATCCCTAAGGCCAAACTTGTTACCCAAGAAAATCCGGTGAATGTTTTGATTTTGAATTTTTTTTTATCAAAATCTATCTTAGATATGTATTTACTTTTAATACAAGAAAAAGATGCTCCAAAATCAAAAATAGCTTTTATTATAAAAGTATCTCCTTCTGAGTTTATAAGTATCATTTTTAAATAGCAAGGACATTCAGATAAAATAGGTTTTATCTGCCGTTGAACTATTTCTTTTCCTTTAGTAATCTCTTACTTGTTATATAGGAGCCTATAGTTTTCTCTAAATGATTTACTTATACTAAGAACTAGTCTATTTCCAGAAATATGTAGCGATCTTCTGGTTGTTTCCATAATATGTTGGGATCAAATGGTAGAGTCTATTATCCATTTTTCTGATAAGGATATGTTAGATAAGGATAACAAACTGAATTATTTTACCTTCATCTTCATTAAATAACTTTATGATTTTATTTTAAAATAAATCATAATTATGTTTTAAAAGTAGGCACTTCTGATAATGCACATAGGGATTCCCAAACAATAGGTAATGGGTTGCTTTGTTTGGCAAGAACTATGTTCTGTAATTGAATATGGAGGTTTATAACCTTTTTGATATTTGAATGTTCGAAGGCTATCATATACCATGGATATAGGTAAATATTAGGTATCCTACAACCATGTTAGACTGGATTACTCCTAATATAGATTTCATTTTTGACTGTATGATTCTGTCATCACTAATAATTACTAAATTGGAGAATCTATACCTTTTCTGAATTGAGCAAAGTTTTTATCTGGATAGCTCCAAGATGTATATATATATATAAATATATATATATATATATATATATATATAAATATATATATATATATATATATATATATATATATATATATATATATATATATTACTATTTTTTGCCTAAGTTTTTTAGTTTTTGCAAAGGTAAAATCTGTAGTTTAGTAGTTTGGTTTTCTTCTCTTGATGAAGAAATATTTTCGTGGAATCTTTTGAAAATATAGGTTTTCTGTTTAGAAAATGTAGAGGAAAAAAATGAGCTGGTTCTATAAATCTTATTTGTTTCTATTTTGAGGTTTTTGATATCTCTTATATTTATTTTGAGGTTTTTGAGATCTTATGTTTTCTTCGTTTAATTATAGACTTTCTTCTTATGTATTGTCAAGTTAAAGGCATTAATAACTTCTTCTGATACTCCCATCATCTCATATATACCAAATTTTAATCCTCCTGAAGATGGCGAGGATGAAGAATTTTCTTCTGAATCATTTTCTGTATAATCGAAAGATTCAGAATCAGACAAAGATTCTAATTCAAATATTATCTCATCTCTGTCATCTATGCTTTCCCCTAGGCATATCGCATAGTCTTCATTTAGAATAGTTACATTGATATTTTCTTAAATTTTGACTTGATCTGTGCATTCATTAGCAAAGTGCCCTAATTTTCCACATACAAAGCATTTACATTTTGACTTAAGTTTTCTAGATATGACATATCGATTGTTCTTAGAAAAAAAAAACTTTTCTTGTTACTTCCTAATTTTGAAGTTTCTTTTAGAATTATTTCATTTAGGATACCTTTTCTATACTTATGTTTTCCGTTTTTTGAACTGCGTCCACTTATAATTTTCTTTAAAAATAGAATCACAGCAAGAAGTCCCATTTTATATTTCTTTTTATCCTTTTAAACATGTTTAAGAGATTTTTGGCTCATAACAGTATTTTTTTTAAAACCTTTAAAGTCATCCGAGAAGTAGCTCTGCACAAGTTGGCTTGGAGATTCCTTGAAGGCAAATCACTATAGGCGCGCTGGATGCAAAGCAGATACGGGAAGGGCACTAATTTTTGGGTGCAGAACATAGATAATAACTTCTCAGTTACTTACAAGAACCTCCTTCGTATCTGATCATCACTGAAGGGTAAGCTTAGGCGGGTGATACACGATGGACTTAAGACCAGCCTTGGTTTGATCCATGGTTAGTCCATCAAACCATAATCGACCGTATAGGGTGGCCAATGTTTGATTTCTGTGGAGCGGACAAGTCTGTGTCAGTCTTGATCCATAATGGGAGCTGGAATGTCTCTAATCGTCCAGTGGGTCAGTGGCTAGCTGCGAAAATTGCGGAGGCATAATATTCCTTATCAGCCAGACTCGTAGCAGTCACCGGAGAGGCTGCGATAAAAGACCCATGGGCAGAAGTGGTAGCTTGCGCACGCCTAAGAAGCGCAGCCGAAGCGGGAGGCACCGCCGTCGTTATAGAGGCCAACGACGGGACAACAATATGAGCCGAGGCTGAGAGACGCGCGACGGGATCCTCAGCAGGTCCCGAAGCTATGTAAGCTAGAGCCAGCGCAATCACAGCAGTCAGCACCTCGCTAGTCCCCATAACCGGCCCCTCGGCCGGTATTTCAATAATTAATCCTTCCATGGTTTTTTAACAGGAAGCTTGACTGTGTTCTCGTCAGGAGGTCCAGGCGAGACCCCATGAAAGGATTCTTTCACCAAGACATCTGTCACGACCCACTCCCAAATAATCGGACACGAGTCGGACACGCCCAGCCTTCATTGTTAGACACAATGAAGTAAGCTGTACCAAGCTAGGGAAACTAACCAGATAAACATGAAAGTATAGAATCACAGCAACTATATAAAGTGTCCCAACCAGAGTAAAGTACAATATCTGAAATTATTACATTTCAACTATAAAAGAGTCTGCTAGTCTCAATACATGGAAAGATAAAGGGAAACTAATGAAGTACTAGGCCTCTGCAGCCTCTAGGTCACAAGCAGCTCCAGCTGGCTCAGTAGGGAAGGCAGTATCCTGTCCATAGTAGGTGTTACACAAAGCCTCCATCTCACCTATCATAACATATTCAGTCAGGAGCGGAGCAAGTACAATTCTAGGTAATAAACAAGACATCATGATATGAAAATACAAGGGAACATGGAAAGTACAGGAAAAATACAGGTGAATAAGTACATGAAGAACAGTGTAAAGTACATGAAAGAACATGAATGTTAGAACATGGAAGAACATGATATGTAAGCACCTGAAAGAACATGATATCATGGAACCACAGGAAATAAGTACAAGGTAATCTCCTGAACATGTGTGTACTGTATTTGAAATATAACTAAATATGTGACCGGCTAGGGTAAGCACCTGAAAGCACCTGAAAGCACATGAATGGTGACTTAAGACCCGCGTGCACGATACGGGGTCTAAGCTAAAACACACCTGAGTTGTTACTTGGGATTGGTCACATAGATAGTATATTTTCCCTCCCCAGATACAAGTAATAAGCACAAGAGAACAAGAGCACCAGAAAGAACATGTCGTGTTGCAATTGTGTCACTCAAGGAAGTACAGGGAAGATAATGTAAAGTACAAAACCGTAGAGTGTACTTGCCTTGCTCCAGGAAAGTACAAGTAGGCAAAAGAGTCAGATATCCTCCTGTATGAAATAATAATGTATACAAGTTGGTTAATAAACTAGTTCTAACTTGGTATCATGTAATTTAATATTCCACTACAAGCTACGATATTGGTTTAAGCCCAATATCACTACTCAATATTACTTCCTATAATTCACTTAACTACTTGTTGAACTAAACACCTAAAGTTCTAATCATGAATCAAGTTAGAGCCTACATTGTAACCATGTTATTAGTCTAGAGGAAATACTTATTCCATAAAGTGTTCACTGGATTACTCTCCTGAGTTTTCACAGGAAAATACATTCCTGGGTTAACACAGGATTACACCCTGGTTTACACAGGAGTACCTAGTGTTCAGGTTTTTCCTGAGTTCCATATGTCCAGGTTTTCCTGAACACTAGCTAAATCCCAGGTTCCTGAGTTCAGTTCAGGTTTCCTGAACACTGGCTTAAGTCCCAGGTTCTAATTTCCTCACTGGTTCTACTGAACAGTCATGTGTTAACATGTAAACTTCTACTCTTCAATACCACATAGGACAATTCAACACTTATCTTAACATGTCAGATGTTCCTGAGACAATATTCTAAATTTTAATCAAGAAGTACTCCCACTTCACAACACCCTGCCAATCATCCTAACCATAGATCAACGCCCTTCCTGCATTATGGGTCAGTCATTTATAGTAGAGTTTAGTCGAAGACAACCAAGTCTTCCAGGTAATCAATATTCTTTACAAAATCCACTCTGAAATATGAGGAATATGTTTGTTAACAGCTAAACTTGCCTGTTCAACTTATCAGTTCAGTCTAAGCTAATCCTATAGCAGGAAAGTTGAACAGCTAAAGCTACAATTACACATACAGTGAACCCATACCCCCTCCAGTTATCTCTATTACTGTAATTCTCTTACCTATAGGAAGTTAGTCTAAACCTTTCCAATCCCATATTCAGTCCAGTAATTGGTTTCCTGGATACTTCAGTTTCCAGGGTTGAACCAATAGTTTCCAGGAAAAACTGACATCTTCCAATCGATTCCCAAATCAGATTATTGCAAATGTGGGTTCAGATTTATCAACTGGAATAAGTGCTATAGTAAAGATCCAGGCTGAAACAATATTGCCCATATGTCATCTCAGGTTCCAACTATAGATGTTACTCCAATTCAAATAAATGAACCCACACTCCACTGATGATACTTCAAATTCCTTCAATTCAATCAATACCCAGATTTAAATATTTTAAACAATATTGTATCTGAATATTGATTCAATCATTAAAACAACATTGTTCAAGAATCTTAGATCCATGATACGGACCAAGGATAATCGAACCTATGTTCAAGCTAAATTTGGGAAAGAAAGGATAGTTAACAGCCTAATCAAACATCCTTCCTAGATTCCTGATTCAGAAACAAGTGAACAGAGATCTTCTAGTAAATAAACAAAATCGATGTTCCTGTATCAGAAATCGATGTTCTCCCTGATACTTCTATGAATACTTAAAAGTTAACTTCCATAATAACTCAACTAACAATCCTGAAGGTTACATAATTAAAGAAATTAACATACCTGAATGTGGATTCAAGTAGATCTACGACACGATCACAGAGCTGGACACGATCCTTGTGTCAACTGCTCTCCGAACCAAACCTTAATCCAGAGACAGATCATAATAAGGCATAAATTTATCAATCTAAAAGAAATTTGGATTAAACACTCACCCCTGAGTCTAGGATTTTGTCCTTATGATCGAATGATCCTTGATAAATCAATTCAACCTCCCTCTTCCCGATCTACATCTCAATGCCAGCAATTTGAAATCAAAATCAGAAGGGAATAAATATAATTTATGAACAATACTAAATCAGAGTGTTGATGAAGTACAAATCAACCTCGAACGATCTCTAGATCCAATTGCAATAGAAAATCAATTTGATCCAAACAACCTGATTCCAAAAACCTCTACAGAGCTCAATGCGATTGGAAAATTTAGGCAAGAATTGAAGAACGAGATTAAGGATCTGAAACCTAACTACACTCACCGATCCTTCAATCAAATGTTGAGAAATCTTCGACTCTGCTACAAGCCACCCGATCCAGAAGAAAGCCTCGCCATGGGAATGATGTTCACCATGTAGATCTGGACTGAACTCTAGGAAGGAGGACTGGAAAAGAATTCTCAAATGGACACTGCCCTCTCCAGAGATTCTAGCCTAATATATAGGCGGTTGGGAAGGTTGTGAGAGGGAGAATTTGGGCGGGAAAACAATCTTCTCCCCACTACTCCTGTCAGAGGCAGTTAGGATTTGAATTTCCCAGGGATCGAATGGAAAAGAAGCTTCCCATGAGCTCCATCGAACAGGGAGGAAATAATTAACAGGGATTATGAGCTCTCTATGGTTTAGGCTTAATGTAAAAGAATGGACAGGCTTAAAAAGAATGGGCTTTAATGCAAATGGGCTTGGTCCTCATACAAGGGTTTAATTTACAGGAATATGTGGCTGAACATATCTGTGGGATCATGGGCTCTGCTAACAAAAGTTTAATTCACATGGAAAAGCCCATTGTAAAAGAAAGTGTTTAACCTATATTACTTAACATAATTTATATCAAGTATAAATTCTAATTTACTTAGTCAAAACATGCACATATATATTCATAGAGAAAGAAAAAATATTCACTAGAAAAGGTGGAGTTACAAATCTCCCCACCTTGAAAAAATTTCGTCCTCGAAATTCACTGACCAAATCAATCTCTGCAATTCTCAAAGATTCAAACACCAGTTTATAACTGAAAATCAAAATGCGAAAATACAATCACGAGAACAATCTAGGGTAGCGCTCCCGCATCTCGTCCTCGCGCTCCCATGTGGACTCTCCCGGAGAGTGATGTCTCCACATGACGCGAACGAGAGGAATGGTCTGGTTCCGCGGACGCTTCTCTCTCCGGTCGAGGATTTCCACTGGCTGCTCATCGTAGGTCAATCTCGGGCCCACCTCTAGCTCGGAATAGTCCACCACATGGCTCGGGTCTGGAATGTAGCGTCGAAGCTGGAACACGTGGAAAACGTCGTGCTCTCCCTCCAAGCTGGCTGGAAGCGCTAGTCGATATGCCACCTCGCCAATATGCGTCATCACGTCGAAAGGCCCGATGAATCTCGGACTGAACTTTCCGCCTCTGCCGAACCTGATGACGCCCCTAGTCGGTGAGATCTTCAGGAATACTCTGCTTCTAACTGCGAACTCTGGTGACCATCTGCTGTTGTCTGCCTAGTGCTTCTGTCGATCCATGACACTCTGAGCCTTGAGTCCAAGTACACACAAGAAGTTTGGGATATCACGCTTTGACAAGGATCGAGGATCAAATAGTCACGAAGTGGAAGGAATTTCAATTACAACTTAGAAGAGCAAATCATGAAGACAACTATTAAGTACGATCAAAAATTTGATAGTTTAACACAAGTGGACTAGGATAAGATAGGAAAACATGGTCAAATAGACATAATTTAAGATTGAAGTTTAGACAAGACACAACGAAATATGGAATCACAATCTGGTAATATACAATTTTGAGGAATTCAAAGATCTAACGATAAAATGCTAGAAGAAAATTTTTGCAAGGGTTGATTTGAGGAACGTACGAAATACTCAGGAGATACAGTATCAAATCTGGGAACATGCAAGAATTTGTGATTCTCAAAAACCAATAATCATATGAAAAGGAAGTATAGTCTCCAGAATATCCAAGAACATGTGGGTATCTGAAATCACTTTGCTTAGAATCCCTACCCCGCCAGTATGTATCTGACTGCAGTGGACTTTCGGCTTCGTGACTCAAATAACAATATGTCTCCAATACTCTATCAACCTTATCCATTTTCCAACAATCATTGACGAAACAACCCAAGAGATCAAGATATGAAGAATATGACAAGTCTCGACAATACTCGAAAACCTATGGGTATCTGAAATTATTTCAACTTAAGAGTTCCTGCCTCGCCAGTGCGCTAATGGCTGCAGTGAACCCTCAGTCTCCATAATCCAGTTAATGGCTGCAGCGCGCAACTGTCATGCCATAGTAGGTCATCGAATAGCCTCTCGACTTTATCCCTAGGAATTTTCAAAAGAGTTTCAAGAAGTTCAAAATGAGTTTCAATAGTCCAAGTCACGGAATGGTGAAATTACCTGACTGTTAGAAGACATGAGTTTATTAGGTACTAAAAATGACAAGGGATCCAATCAGTGAGTACAAAAGGGTAGCCAGGGAGATTTAAAATTTCAGACAGGACGAAGTTTCAATTTATAACGAAATTTCAACTGATATCTGGAATGGTAACAAGATTCCATATGTGGGACGTTATCCGAAGGGATAACAGAATCTCGAAGGATGAACTGAGGCAAGGTATCAGACAGGAGACAAGTTCAAAATAAGAAATAAAATTCCGTACTAGAAACAAGTTTGAATAAAAATGAAATCTCGAGCAAAGCTTGAATTGAAACGAATTCCCCAATAAAGTATAGAAAATCAAATATGAGCAAGGTCATGATTAGGAAATAAAATCTCGAATAGAAAATCTTGACGAGGAAACAAGGTTTAGAATAGTGACTAGAAAACAGGTTCTAATAGGAGACAAGGTATTGGATTATAAACATGAAACAAGCGAATCTCAACAACCAAAATCATAAATAGAGAACAAGTCCCGAATAAAGTCAAGAATAGGGAATAGAATCTCAAAACAAGTATCAATAGAAGCGAAGGTTCAAACAAGGTTTCAGAATGATATTTCAAGTAGGAATAATTCTGAATAGTACAAGTTCAATTAGCAAACAGGATATCAATAAACGAGTAGAAACAAGTATCCATAAAACAAGCAAATCTTGGATAGAAGACAAGATCGAAACAAAAATAGTGGGCCAACAACTCTCGACTAGAAAATCAAAGTCATGAATGAGGAAACAAGTCTCGAATAGGAAACGAAATCTTCAAAACCTTCAAAGGTATCCTCAACAATGTCCTAAATAGGACGAAGCACAAATAAGGCTTCGAATGAGGAACAGGGTTTCGAAATAAGTCTCGAGTAGGAATTAAATCTTAATTAACACGAAGTTTGATAAAAGAACAAAATTTACAATTAGGAGCCATCACTAGGAAACAAGGTCATGAATGAATGTACAAACGGTATCGAATAATGGATTTCAAACAATATCGAATTGTGGGTCTGAACAAGTTTGTCGAATATGAAACAATATCTTGAAATAAGTTTCGAACATCAATCAAGGTTCCAAAATAGAAACAAGAAGTTTCAAGAAATGATCAATACGTTAGGAGGAATTTAAGGGAAGACTGGATTATGAATCATGATCCATGGTTTCCTCCAACCATGCAAAAGAGTCTTCTGTCTTCAGTCCACTTCAGTGTTTCTCTGGGACTGGAATCACTTCAATTTCTTCAGCTGTCCTGTCGTAGGCCGGTCCTTGCGGTAGTGCTCCATGTGGTTGCTGATTCTGAAAAGGTGGTTCCCTTTTTCTGTAGTCTGATGCTCCTTGTGCTTGTTCTCGGGCAGTGTGATCAACGTTCTCCAGCAGTCCTTGACTTGGTGGGCAGACGATCCGTAGTATAGTATAGCCTCCGTCTTTTGCGGCACTCTTCATAGTGGCATCCTGAGAGGTGGCAGAAATTATAAATGATCGTCAGCTGGATCTAAATCTGGATCTCCCGCTGGGGCTGAAGCGCAGGGCTCTGGCAGGAATATATGGCTGCTGGCGTGCTGGCTGCTGAGATATGCTCCTGATGATGCGACTGGTGGTGTGACCGAAGAAACGCTGACTGAGTGTTGTGACGCTTTGCGGGTCCAGGGTAGTTGATATCTTCATTATAAGTCTTCATGTCTTTCATGAGCTTCAGCTTCCGATTTCGTTCCATTGTCTGTGCTATATTCTGGATCTCCAGGCTGGTGGCTCTAATCTTCAGAGAAGTCGGACCCTCACATGCTGAGATGATCTTCAGTGGCGGCTTCAAGTTCTCGATCTGCTCCTCGGTGCAAGATATGCGCTCTGTGTCGGAAAGTCCAAGGATCCGAAGAAATCAGAAGTCATTCCTGACTCGAAAAATGCATTTGCAAGTCTGGATTGGAAAAGGACGGACTGCTGGTGTCAAGGAACTCTTGAATCGTTTCCATCAACTGCGTACTACCCATGGGGATAGTAGTGGCGGTATAAGGTAGTGGAAGCTCGAAACCTTCAAATGTAGGTGGATCAACAGTTCTGGTGTCGCATGCTTTCGAACTATCTGCAAAACAGAAAACTGTTAAAATAACCTAGACCTACATACAACAAGTGTTTATAGAATATTAAAATACCTGATACACCTGATATACCCTTATTTTCCGATTTTCCTATGCTGTGATCAAGTTTCCCTAGTGTAATCAAGTCCCCCAATAGTACGCTAAAACCTAGGTACCATTAGGATAGACCTGCATGGGCCACCACTAAAAACATGTCACGACCCGCTCCCGAATAATCGGACACGAGTCGGACACGCCCAACCTTCATTGTTAGACACAATGAAGTAAGCTGTACCAAGCTAGGGAAACTAACCAGATAAACATGAAAGTATAGAATCACAGCAACTATATAAAGTGTCCCAACCAGAGTAAAGTACAATATCTGAAATTATTACATTTCAACTATAAAAGAGTCTGCTAGTCTCAATACATGGAAAGATAAAGGGAAACTAATAAAGTACTAGGCCTCTGCAGCCTCTAGGTCACAAGCAGCTCCAGCTGGCTCAGTAGGGAAGGCAGTATCCTGTCCATAGTAGGTGTCACACAAAGCCTCCATCTCACCTATCATAACATATCCAGTCAGGAGCGGAGCAAGTACAATTCTAGGTAATGAACAAGACATCATGATATGAAAATACAAGGGAACATAGAAAGTACAGGAAAAATACAGGTGAATAAGTACATGAAGAACAGTGTAAAGTACATGAAAGAACATGAATGTAAGAACATGAAAGAACATGATATGTAAGCACCTGAAAGAACATAATATCATGGAACCACAGGAAATAAGTACAAGGTAATCTCCTGAACATGTGTGTACTGCATTTGAAATATAACTAAATATGTGACCGGCTAGGGTAAGCACCTGAAAGCACCTGAAAGCACATGAATGGTGACTTAGGACCCGCGTGCACGATGCGGGGTCTAAGCTAAAATACACCTGAGTTGTTACTTGGGATTGGTAACATAGATAGTATATTTCCCCTCCCCAGATACAAGTAATAAGCACAAGAGAATAAGAGCACCAGAAAGAACATGTCATGTTGCAATTGTGTCACTCAAGGAAGTACAGGGAAGATAATGTAAAGTACAAAACCGTAGAGTGTACTTGCCTTGCTCCAGGAAAGTACAAGTAGGCAAAAGAGTCAGATATCCTCCTGTATGAAATAATAATGTATACAAGTTGGTTAATAAACTAGTTCTAACTTGGTATCATGCAATTTAATATTCCACTACAAGCTACGATATTGGTTTAAGCCCAATATCACTACTCAATATTACTTTCTATAATTCACTTAACTACTTGTTGAACTAAACACCTAAAGTTCTAATCATGAATCAAGTTAGAGCCTACATTGTAACCATGTTATTAGTCTAGAGGAAATACTTATTCCATAAAGTGTTCACTGGATTACTCTCCTGAGTTTTCACAGGAAAATACATTCCTGGGTTAACACAGGATTACACCCTGGTTTACACAGGAGTACCTAGTGTTCAGGTTTTTCCTGAGTTCCATATGTCCAGGTTTTCCTGAACACTAGCTAAATCCCAGGTTCCTGAGTTCAGTTCAGGTTTCCTGAACACTGGCTTAAGTCCCAGGTTCTAATTTTCTCACTGGTTCTACTGAACAGTCATGGGTTAACATGTAAACTTCAACTCTTCAATACCACATAGGACAATTCAACACTTATCTTAACATGTCAGATGTTCCTGAGACAACATTCTAAATTTTAATCAAGAAGTACTCCCACTTCACAACACCCTGCCAATCATCCTAACCATAGATCAACGCCCTTCCTGCATTATGGGTCAGTCATTTATAGTAGAGTTTAGTCGAAGACAACCAAGTCTTCCAGGTAATCAATATTCTTTACAAAATCCACTCTGAAATATGAGGAAAGTATATGTTTGTTAACACCTAAACTTGCCTGTTCAACTTATCAGTTCAGTCTAAGC
Source organism: Iris pallida (assembly GCA_029216955.1). Lineage (NCBI taxonomy): Eukaryota > Viridiplantae > Streptophyta > Magnoliopsida > Asparagales > Iridaceae > Iris > Iris pallida. The sequence continues at coordinate 2,294,802 of JANAVB010031216.1, read as the reverse complement.
TAATCCTATAGCAGGACAGTTGAACAGCTAAAGCTACAATTATACATACAGTGAACCCATACCCCCTCCAGTTATCTCTATTACTGTAATTCTCTTACCTATAGGAAGTTAGTCTAAACCTTTCCAATCCCATATTCAGTCCAGTAATTGGTTTCCTGGATACTTCAGTTTCCAGGGTTGAACCAATAGTTTCCAGGAAAACTGACATCTTCCAATCGATTCCCAAATCAGATTATTGCAAATGTGGGTTCAGATTTATCAACTGGAATAAGTGCTATAGTAAAGATCCAGGCTGAAACAATATTGCCCATATGTCATCTCAGGTTCCAACTATAGATGTTACTCCAATTCAAATAAATGAACCCACACTGCACTGATGATACTTCAAATTCCTTCAATTCAATCAATACCCAGATTTAAATATTTTAAACAATATTGTATCTGAATATTGATTCAATCATTAAAACAATATTGTTCAAGAATCTTAGGTCCATGATACGGACCAAGGATAATCGAACCTATGTTCAAGCTAAATTTGGGAAAGAAAGGATAGTTAACAGCCTAATCAAACATCCTTCCTAGATTCCTGATTCAGAAACAAGTGAACAGAGATCTTCTAGTAAATAAACAGAATCGATGTTCCTGTATCAGAAATCGATGTTCTCCCTGTTACTTCTATGAATACTTAAAAGTTAACTTCCATAATAACTCAACTAACAATCCTGAAGGTTACATAATTAAAGAAATTAACATACCTGAATGTGGATTCAAGTAGATCTACGACACGATCACAGAGCTGGACACGATCCTTGTGTCAACTGCTCTCCGAACCAAACCTTAATCCAGAGACAGATCATAATAAGGCATAAATTTATCAATCTAAAAGAAATTTGGATTAAACACTCACCCCTGAGTCTAGGATTTTGTCCTTATGATCGAATGATCCTTGATAAATCAATTCAACCTCCCTCTTCCCGATCTACATCTCAATGCCAGCAATTTGAAATCAAAATCAGAAGGGAATAAATACAATTTATGAACAATACTAAATTAGAGTGTTGATGAAGTACAAATCAACCTCGAACGATCTCTAGATCTAATTGCAATAGAAAATCAATTTGATCCAAACAACCTGATTCCAAAAACCTCTACAGAGCTCAATGCGATTGGAAAATTTAGGCAAGAATTGAAGAACGAGATTAAGGATCTGAAACCTAACTACACTCACCGATCCTTCAATCAAATGTTAAGAAATCTTCGACTCTGCTACAAGCCACCCGATCCAGAAGAAAGCCTCGCCATGGGAATGATGTTCACCATGTAGATCTGGACTGAACTCTAGGAAGGAGGACTGGAAAAGAATTCTCAAATGGACACTGCCCTCTCCAGAGATTCTAGCCTAATATATAGGCGGTTGGGAAGGTTGTGAGAGGGAGAATTTGGGCGGGAAAACAATCTTCTCCCCACTACTCCTGTCAGAGGCAGTTAGGATTTGAATTTCCCAGGGATCGAATGGAAAAGAAGCTTCCCATGAGCTCCATCGAACAGGGAGGAAATAATTAACAGGGATTATGAGCTCTCTATGGTTTAGGCTTAATGTAAAAAAATGGACAGGCTTAAAAAGAATGGGCTTTAATGCAAATGGGCTTGGTCCTCATACAAGGGTTTAATTTACAGGAATATGTGGCTGAACATATCTGTGGGATCATGGGCTCTGCTAACAAAAGTTTAATTCACATGGAAAAGCCCATTGTCAAAGAAAGTGTTTAACCTATATTACTTAACATAATTTATATCAAGTATAAATTCTAATTTACTTAGTCAAAACATGCACATATATATTCATAGAGAAAGAAAAAATATTCACTAGAAAAGGTGGAGTTACAACATCATTCGCCCCTTCAGCCGACTCTGCCTTCTTGCCTGAGCGCTGAGGAGTCCTATCAATCAGCTCATCAATACTGCTGTCAAGGCTAACATTGTCGACCGAAGCTTCAGTGGGTGGCTCGTCGAGTATCACGTCACCCCGGTCGATCGACTCATCGACAGTATCCACGTCTCTGACGGTCTCTCCAACTCCCGTATGAGGTCACGGAGGAATAAACTGTTAGGGTTATATACTAAAAGCATCACTTTTGTAGTAACCTTATTTTCTTAAATTTTGAATGAGAATCATATGGGCAAATGTTTGCATATTGTATTTGTTGCAAGTGTTAATACAAATGTCTGATATTCTATATTGTAGATAATATGGTGTGTGGTGTCACACAGAAGATAATATTATCAGTTTCCTATGGAGTATATAAATAGTTCACAACCTAGATGGACTTGGACTATCTATTGGAAAGGTTGTAGTGTAATCTGGTATTAGTTTATCTTGACTATAGGTTTACACTAGTACACTTTGTGTGTATTGAACAGGACTACTTGAGGTTGTTCTCTTTGTACTGACTACATAAGAGAACAAATACCTCTGTTATTATGGATGCTTGTGCTCTTAATCCGGATATAATAACGGACATGTATATGCAGTGTGCATTACTTTGACTCATAAAAGAGTGAGATTCATTATGGATCAACAACCTCTATGAATTGGGTAATAACATTGTATGTATGATGGACTGTTGATTATAAATGGAATCCATGTCCCGATACATCGGGTTGATGATGTCCCCTTAAGGAGCTCATAAGGATTGTCATGTAAACCCTGCAGGTAGATTATATCCGACATGACAAATAAAGTTGAGCGGTACTACTTAAGGATAAAAGATGTCAAATCAATATAGTTGTCAGTAACTTAATTTGATCGACGGACATACGATATCTTAACATGGGGAGCCAAACGAGCATATAATAAAAGGAGCCCACAAACATAATTTAGGATTAGGGAGATAGTGCAACAATAGCTCATTAGTGGACCGAGATATTGTTAATGGGCCTAGATTGTGTGTTCGGGCTGAACATGGGATATCCAGATCCGTTAGGAGGCCTAACCCTAATTTCTCCTCATGGTCCCTGCTGTAGCATATATATATCCTTTATTCTCTGGCCGCCAGATTACTGATCAGAAATCTGAAACTTTCTCTAAATTCGTGATTCACGTAAGGAGAGAAAGAGAGGGCTGCCAAGGAGAAGAAAAGGTTGGAAGATCGTCGCCCACAGGACGTCCAACTCAAGGAAGGAATACGTACAGAAGATCTTGGGGTCGTCCGCTCAAGATTTTCAGGAATTACTTGTCTCCTTTCCACCGCAGGTATAATTCGTGAACCCTAGTTTCCGTCTATGAAGGGTTAGAACACGTATTAGATCTGTTTAACTTTCTATCGATCAATACGCACACCAAAGAAAGGGTCCTGGGAATCCCCAGTTCCATCATAAACGCCATGGGCAACTTCTCCGACACTGATCCTTCTATGCCCCCGGGAAAAAGATGTTTCCGAAAGGAAGTAGCAGAAGTATCTTCGACATCTTTGGACGGTCGAGCCGTCTCAGATATGGGTACCCGGGCTGCACCTTCCAGAGATACAAGGCCAACTTCGGGTATCGCCGTAGAAGCACCCTTGGAGACCAACTCCTCATAAGAAACAGAAGGAAGAGCCTCCTCTGACCCAACGGTAGGCCCCCCTCCTTGACCGGAAGCCCCTCCGATCGCTTAGGTGTTCCCTATACCTGTGCCAGCAGAACAAGAATAAACAACAGAGTCACAGACAGGAAAACTTGAAACAACCAGGAACAAAAATGTACCTGGGAAGTAGATGCAACAGGGGCACACTGTGCCGCAGGGAAACACCTCTATTAGCCATTCGTTTTACCTTCTTACTAGGAGGAACGATTGCTTCTTGAGAAGCTGGGCGCTTCAGTAGAGAACTCAAGGGCACCATATCCTTCCTTCGTTCTCGGGCGTCACTCGAACCGGCCGAAGACCCATAGCCGGCCACTTCTACCTCCTGGGATTATGGTTGAAGCTTCTCAAACCTCGTACCTGCAAGAAAGCTCTGTCCTCGGTCATAACTAGGAGAGAATTTGCTCGCCAAAGAGTAGAACCTCACGGCAGAAAACAAAGCATGGGGCTCCCCACTCACGTCAGGAAAAGCAAACGTTGCCCCAGTGGACACGGCCTTATAGTAACTCCAGGCGTGGGCACCGTCCAATAAACTTCTATCCCAGACATGGGCTGGGATTACCCACCATAGTTTGACTATTGCCAAACTATCGTGCGAAGCGGCTAGGCAGGTAAGGCTCTAAATATACCTTGTTCTGGCTCCTGTACACTAGATGTGAAGGGCGGATCGATAGTAACCACCATAGGAAGGCAAAACCATGCTAAAACTATAACTGTCCAAATGACTCAACGATCGTCTACATACAGAAACACGATCATAAAACCACTTTGCCTCGTAAAAACCTCACAAAAGCACATCTTCCTCCTCATGATCTGCTACGACAGCTGAGGCAATCAAACCGTTGTGATGTAGGACCAACTAGGCCATCAGGTAATAGTAAGGCAGCTCAGTCTGGGGAAACTCGAAAGCACCCCCATGACACTCTATGATCTTTTCTAAAAGGTCTTGCAGAGCTCGAAAAGTGTTACAAACCATAGCAGGAAGCAACGCCAAAGAATGACCAAATACCAATCTCACGGCCAGCATAATGAGTTCCCTGCCCAGTCGCCCCATGGAGACTAAACCTCCGGGAACCACAGCCTTCCTCAGTCACATCATCAGAAAGGCAGCTAGCATCGCCTTGTGGCTGACAAAGGCCGAGTTTTGGTGAAAACAACTGCATAACATAGAGTTGGGCCCTCCGTCAGCACCCAATAGAGGAGGTTCCATTTGAGTCTTTGCCTCCATTGCTTCTATTTCGGCAAGACTATATGTCCTACGAAAAGAAGAACGAATTGGTTGACGTTTTGGCAGATCCGCGCCAAAAAATACTGTCTCCATACATTAGAATGAGGCTGAGTCTTGGCAGCATCCAGTCGCACACAAGCTTGGTGATGACAAAATAGCTCCTTGTACATTGCCATCATCTCTAGGTACCGACTCTCCAATCCAGCGAGCTCCGCAGAGGTCGGACAATACTCCTCGTATGGGTCCTCACCCTAAGGCTGCTTCGAAATAGCAAACATCTCATGAAGAGCCAGTCCCATCTCCTAGTACGGTAGAAAAAAGGTCTCGATGTCTTGATTAAACAGCTCCAGCAGAGCTAAAAACAAAGACTGATTGATGGGAATCCTATACTCAGTGCCCTTTATGGCACGACGAAGGCCAGTACCACTAAGATCATCTTTAAAAGTATGCAACACCCACCGGGTCAGATCACTCAACTTCTTGTCAGAGTGAATCCAGACTTCAACCCGGAAGAGGCCATTTGGATATGTGTGTGTTTCACTTAACAAAATGCCTAAAATTGGCTTTTGAAAGAAAACGAGAAAAAGTACAAAAGTATAAATTGTTTCTAGGAAGTATTGCTATGGAAGTCCGATCTGAGAGCGATCACTTTGTTCCTTGGACCACACGATGATGATGAAGAGAACTGCTTAAAGAAGATGAACAATCAGAAGAACTAAGTCACCAGAAAGGTATCGACACAACGACACTGATGGCACAGTCGAATGCTTTCCTGCTCTACTTCACCCTGTTCTTGAGAAAAAGTTGAAGAAATGCTTCTGGGAATATTACTCTGAAAGTATGAGTTTTCTCAGAATCTCCTCCTCTGTCTCTCTCTTAATGATGTCTTCTTGTGTTAAAAATAAGTCTATTTATATACTAGACCCCTTGTGCGTAAAAAATAACAAAATTGGGTCTCTACGCAAGTAACTGTCACCCACGATTGAAAAATCAACCTTTACGTGTGATGACACGTGTCCTATATAGAGTTGTGATCTCTACGCATGCTGACACGTATCCCACAACTTCAACAATATGGAGAGAATACGTGCACACGTTCCTCGATAAGTGTGGCATGAAAGCCACGTATGCAGACCACGTGCTCACATAGCCAGAAAAGATTGGGCATAAAAATAACCCAAAATAGACTTCCTGCGTAAAGTAGCAGACTGGGCGTAAAATAACTCAAAAAATAGACTTCCTGCGTAAAGTGGCTGAAAAGTAGCCTTGAGCGTATAATTAGCTCAAATAAACTCTACACACACAAAAGCTTTGAGCGTAAAGACTCAAAATAGCTTTCATGTGTAAAGAAAATGATCTCTTGAGCGTAAAGTAGCCCATCTGCACGCTAAACGACAAGTGTTGGATTTGGTAAAAAAATCTTCTCGACTTCTGTGCAATATTCTGTCAAAAAATCATACTGTCAGATTAATATCACGTACATTAAATGTAGTCTGACAGCCTGTCTCTCGCGTAAAAGCTGAGAATGGCTCTCACGTAAAAGAGCTCGCGTAGAATTTTGAATCTGACTCAATAGAGTCTTTTAACGAGCCTTGCGTAGAGTTTGACTTTACGTAAAGTTCTTAACTTCTTTGACTTGGTCTATGAAGTTTATTTTATGCTTCTATAAGACCCCCTTTAAAGTTTTCAAATTTTTCTAAAATTTGAAATACTTTGAACAGAAGCGTAAAATTCGGGATATCCAACAGTCATTCGCATAAAATTCGGGATACCCAACGGTCATCTGCGTAGAGTTCGGGATACCCAACAGTCCGCGTAAAGTTCGGAATATCCAACAGTCTGCGTAAATTTTGGGAATTTGAACCGATTTCAAAATTTTCTATAAATAGAGCTTTGCCGGTAGAGAGAGAACTTTACTCATTCTCGCAATCTCAATATCTTTTACTCTCTTCTTCTTCGAAATCTCAGTTCAACTCAATGGCCCCCAAGAGTAAGACCACCGTCGGTGCCAAGGGCAAGAAGCCCGTCGTTGCTGCCTCGTCGGCAGCTGATCGAGCAGAGACCACCATTCTAACATCGGTGGCGACCCCAAGACCAAATCTCGCTGTGGCTCCGGCCATGATAGGTAAAACCCTATCTATTTCAGCCGTGAGTTCATCGGAAAAGAAGAAGAAGAACCGAACAAAAATCTTAAATTTTACGTCCACGTTTATACGTGTCAGCATAAAAATACAACTCACCAAATACGCCCACGTCTATATGTGCCAGCGTAAAAATAGAAACAACAGAATACGCCCACGTTATACGTGTCAGCGTAAAAATAGAAACAACAGAATACGTCCACGTTATACGTGTCAACGTAAAAACAACATACGCTCACGTCTATACGTGCCAGCGTAAAACATTAAATACGCTCACATCTATATGTGCCAGCATAAAAACGACATACGCTCATGTCTATACGTGCCAGTATAAAGCATAAAATACGCTCACATCTATATGTGCCAGCGTAAAATACGCAAATGATAAGACTTTGCGTAAAAATAGTCAATTCTGAAAACAGAGAACTTTTGCACTTAATTTTTAATTTTAATCAACTTAACTTCTACGTATAAGCGTAAAGTTTGCATAGTCAAGCTCTCTAGTATAGAGTCTTTAATTTTTATGCGTAAAATTCAGAATAAGTCATCTGCGTAAAAATTAAATTAGATTTTTACTAACTTGATTCTTCTTTTTTTTTGGCAGTGGACTTGCAAATTCATCCTCTCGCAGAGGTATTCGGCTCACCAGCTGGTATGGTGGGCTCAAACTACTTGGAAAATTTGTCTCATGTTGAATTTCCTTAATCAGATACACAGTATCCTGAAGAGAGACAACAACTAATAGCTGTCCAGGGAGACAGGATGATGCTGTCATTGATGAATGGAGAATTGTTGGTGTCGCTAGATGGCCAGCAATTTTTGAAGCCTTCCTTCATGTTTGGGGATGCTATAGATTTCCAATCACAAACCAACCCCAAGAAGGAGGCTTGGGTGTTTAAATTTGAAGAGAGGGCGATGTATCTTCCAGACATGGCAAGGGATTATCCCCTATCTTCATTTGTACACGCCACCCATCCAAGACATATGCTATGGAACCTGACTTCCAGCAGTTATGGTAGACCAGGCAGAATTATTTTCAAGAGGGACGGGGCCAACCAAATGGGCTACCATACCAGTACTCCCAGTGGTGGTATCATTCCTTTCGTCGGTCTACTGCCTGGATTCACACCAAGCGAAGATTCAGCTTTGATTCAACCAGTGCAGATCCCAATGTTCGTAAACAAGCTTATGAAGGCCTTAGTATTATATCCCCAGGCCAGCCCTAGGCTGCCAGGGTGGATGACACCTCATAATCAGAACTGGATTCAACTTAGTGCCTGGATCATGAAGAATTTCAAAACAGAACTGCAAGCCATTGGATTATATGAAGCAGTAGCCTCCACGAGTCAGGATATACCAATGAACAACAACCTATTCTTGGCTTTAATGGAGTTGTATATCAGTTCAACAGGGACTTTTGTAACTCCGATAGGTGAAATAGGTTTTGTACTGCATGAGATGCAGTTCATCTCCAAGCTGCCAATGGGTGAAGCTCCGTATGAAGAATATGTTCCCTCCAACCGGGAACTAGCAGAGATTAGGGAGAAAAATCCTCAGTTAGTTGAGGTATACCAAGAATTAATGTACCACTATATGACTTGCACCACTATATATGAAAGTGGATCGTATTTGGCATGCATCAATAAATGGACAACATATCTATTCTATCATAAGAATAGGATATCCAAGGATGACAAAGAGAAATTTCAAGATAACAAGGCTCAACCTATCAACCCTTGTTCAATCATCCCTCCTGATTCAATAAACACTTGGATAGCCACCTATAAGTTTTCGGATAAATATTTGGCCACCAAGGCTGGAGAATTCCCTGCTGGGACCGAAGCATTGAGCTTTCTGAGACATGGCAGCCAAAAGCTCTCAAAAGAAGCCTTGCTAGCGGGCTTTCTTTCCCTGTGGCTACGAAGATGGATCGTACCAGGGATTGGCACAGCTGACAGGATTCACTGAAACGTACTATGGCCAACAGTTCATTTGGTATTCAAAGTCAGAATCAACTTGTTATCGGCAATGGTATGTCGGATAAATGTAGGTTTGCGAGCATTTGGTGATGAACTGATCAACAATTCTCCTCACCGAAAAGATTTCCCTAGGGTGGGATGCCCTACACTTATTTGATGGGCTGGTTGTTATATCACAACTGCAGTTTGTTGCCACCAGGCCCTAGAAATGATACAGAGGTATTCCTCCAAAAGTTTAATAAAGCCACGTGGACTGCAACTTCAGTGGCGGACACCCGGGCAACACTCAACTATTCCCACGGGTGGAACTTTTTCTGTATAAGACCACCAGTCCCAGCTGACTGTTTCGGGATGCAATTTGAAGATATAGGTGAAAGGAGGACTTTATTACCTGCGCCAGTTTTTAAATGGCTAATGTGCATCAGACCCTCACATCTGATGTATAGGAATGAAGACAACTGTGCGTTCAAACCGTATCTACCCAGTCGGTTCGCTCGTCAGTTTGGATATGACCAACTTTCCGTTGGTAATCCCTCCACCAGCTTCTACCATTATGGAAAATTAATTGATGGTACAAGAGAATGGAGGTACTTTATCACTGTATGTACCGGTGCTAGATTCCGGGTATCAACTGCTATAAGTACAACTGAGCTACGAATGCTTCATACGTATGCTTGTTTTATGCATCCATTCGCTCCTTCGCGAATGACTACAACATGAAGGGGAGTCTTCGATGGGCCAAAGAAGTAAACATCGAAGAACCAGTCAGGGTACCTTCGGACATACCCGATGATGTTGTTGTTCCAGACGAGTATCTGGAAGTGATCCCTACGGGAGTTGGGGAACCAGCTGCAGGACCAATTATCATCTCCAAAACCCAGACGCGGAAATCAAATGCAGCTGTTACTCTCCAGGAGAAGAAGATAAAAGTCACTGTTAAAGGGCCTTCTAGACAGAGAGCCGCTACTCCAGAGAGCGAAACTCCAGTCGAGGAGCCTCAACACATTACATCTTCTTCAGCTCATCCTGGAGAAGGGTCTTCAGCATCTCAGCCCGTAGCATCAACAGAAGCTATGGGGCTCCTATCTCCGGGACGTCTCAGTACCTCTGCACATTTGACTTCTCCACAGAAGGTACCAGCTATTGAGGACACCGCCATGACTCGTACTAATGATCCGGAGCCCATCCCCTTGGATGAACCGGCTCTTGATTTTGACGATGATGACTGGGATCAAGATTATGATTCACTCTTGGCACGTCCTGCACCTACTCCAGGTAAATATAATTTATACCAAATCTATACAAAATTATGTATTACAATTTTTTATATTAACTTATTTTGCTTAATCTTTGTAGGTGTCATCACTACAGTAAAGCCTATGGCTCCTCCTCCTCCTCAGGTAACTATTCAAACGGAGTCTGAAGGAGAGAGTTCTTCTTCAAAAGAAGATACTGTCCAAGAAAAATGTTCTCCATCCACAGAGGTACAACAAGAGCCTACAGTAGAGGCTCAGCAAGAATTGCCTTCTCTTACTGAAGAAATAGAAGAAGAATCGGCTGCAGAAGTACCAGCTGCAGATGAAGAAACAGTTGTAGAAGAACCAACTACAACTGAAATACTCCCAGAACTTGAGGAGCCTGCAGCCAACGAAGGTGGTGAAGATATTGTCAACCCATCAACCGAAATCGGAGATGTAGTAATAACATCCTCAGTTGTTGCTACTGATCCGGCACAAGTTCTTGAGAAGACAGTGTCTGAACCTGACACAATCACCATTCCTCCCGCAATAATCACCGCCACCGAAACTCAAGTAGTTTCAGCTCCAGAAACGGCTAGAGAAATAATCCATAAAAGTGCTGAAGATATTGTTTTTAAAGCTCCTGGGGATCAATCAGCCATGGTAGCAACATCAACAATGGCTTTAACTCAACTTGCTACCAAGGCAACAACAACATCTGCTTCCAGTTTTTAGAAGAAGGATTTGGTAGACCTTGCTGCCACGCCGAGCTCTAATGTAGAAATAAATCTCTTAGTTGAGATCCATACTGAAACTTTCTACAAAACCTTGGCAGCTTTGATCAAGATGGTCCTGAAGAAGGGCCTTAATTATGAAAGCTTGAAGGCTGCAATTGCTCTTACGATCAGGAATGTTGCTATGTTCAATGACGCTGAGATAGCCACAGCTTTGGAGAAGCTAGTGGAAGGACTTGAACAGCCTATTAAAGAATATCTAAGGCTGTCAAGTGAAACTCTTGAAAGTTTTATCCAAACCGAATATGATGCTTTATCAGCTGAATACATCACTCGGGAGACTATTTTCAATGAATCTCTCCAGGACTACAGCAATAAAGTTGCTAGGGAGAAAGCTTTATTAAATGAAACTAAACCCCTGCTGGAGATGCATAAAGAAGCCTATGAGACTTTAAACATGAGAATTCATCAGCAAGATGATAGAATTCGTGAAGTTGAAGCGGAGTTGGCTCGCTTGAAAGCAGAAAGAGAGCAGATAATTGCAGCTCGAGACCAGCATCTGACGCAGAGCTCAATATTAGAGGAGAAAGTCTTTGGTGCTGAAGCTACCATTAAAACCCTTGATGACGCCAAGGATAAAATGATAGCTACTTTTGTCGAACTCTCCCATCTTTGTACTCCAGAAGCTCGTCGCACCATGGCAGCTACAAATGTATTGAGTTCTCGTGAAAGGCGCTTGGCAGAGCCGCAGAAACTACTCGAAGATGTATCTGCTCCCCCTTAGGAAATAAAGAATTTTGTATTCTTCTTTTTATATCATCAATAAAGAATTTTGTATTCTTCTGTCTTTTTCATTCTGTAATATTTCAAGAAGTGAATAAAATATTTGTTTTATGACCCTATCATTTATTTTAAATTTAAATAATAGATATGAGATAGAAAACACTTATCAGAGGTAATATGAACATGATAAGTCTTCTAAACTCAACAAAGTAGATTATATCTATCTAGAGGTAATGTGGACATGATAGATAATGAATCTTTTTTTTAGAGTATACAATACTATCAGAGGTAATATGAACGTGACAGATCGTAACAAATCAAAAAAACTACTCGAAGATGTATCTGCTCCCCCTTAGGAAATAAAGAATTTTGTATTCTTCTTTTTATATCATCAATAAAGAATTTTGTATTCTTCTGTCTTTTCCATTCTGTGACCCTATCATTTATTTTAAATTTAAATAATATGTATGAGATAGAAAACACTTATCAGAGGTAATATGAACATGATAAGTCTTCTAAACTCAACAAAGTAGATTATATCTATCTAGAGGTAATATGGACATGATAGATAATGAATTTTTTTTTAGAGTATACAATCTATCAGAGGTAATATGAACGTGACAGTCGTAACAAATCAAAGAAAAATAGATTAATATCTATTCAGAGGCCATATAGACATGATAGATAAGAAAAGAAGTAGACTTAATATTTATTCAGAGGTCATGAGAACATGATAAATAATAAATCTTTTTTTTAAATCAGCTGGTAAGACAGAAGATCAAAATTCTCTTTTAGGAGAACAAATAATCAGCTTAATCAAACCTTGGTATCTAGGAAATAAAGAAAAAATTCAGACATAATATTTCTTCAAGAATTTTCCATTAATTAGCATCATGAGCAAATCTCCATTAGGTTTAGACAACCTATAGGCACCATTGGAGAATACTATCTCGACTATATAAGGACCTTCCTATTTTGCTTGAAATTTCCATTTGCTCTTATGAGTCATCACCATAGGTCTTCGAACAGCTAGAACTAGCTCACCGACTTTGAATACCCTCTCTTTAACTTTACGATTGAAAGCTCGAGATATGCGGACTTGATATAGCTCAATGTGCTGTTGCGCTTGAAGACGCTTCTCGTCCAATCCTTCAAGTTCTTGGAGTCGTAAGCGATCATTATTCTCTGAGGTTAGCTCATTAGCAATGGCTATTCTAAGAGACAGGATCTGGATTTCTAATGGAAGAACAGCCTCGCATTCGTAAACCAGTGAGAATGGTATAAAACCAGTGGGAGTTTGAACTGTTGTTCGATAAGCCCATAAACATTCTCCAAGTTTCTTATTCCAATTAGGTTTATTAGAAGAGACAAACTTTTTGAGAAGTTTAATAATAGTTTTGTTGAAAGCTTCCGCTAAATCATTAGCAGCTGGATTATAAGTCGTAGAAGCTATGTTCTGGATTCGATTCTTATCGCAAAATCGATAAAACGCCTGACTGGCAAATTGTGGTCCATTATCATGGATTATCCTTCGGGGAACTCCGAAACGATAAATGACATTATGTTTGATGAAGCTAACCACATTAGACATTTTTACTTCTACAAGAGGAACTGCTTCTGCCCATTTAGAAAAGTAATCGGTTATAGCCAGGATAAACCGATGTCCCTTGACAGAAGGAGGGTTAATCGGACCAATAATATCCATGCCCTAAGCTTCGAAAGGCCAAGAAGCTGCTGTAGGATGTAAGAATTCAGAAAATTGGTGAATAAAGTCAGCATGAATCTGGCATACTTTACACCGTCTGGCGTAATCTACAGCGTCTGCTATCATAGAAGGCCAATAATAATCCATTCTTCGAATACGGTCATGTAGTTTCGGACCCGGTTGATGAGCACCACAGACACCATCATGAGCTTCACGGAGTGTTTGCTTAGCTTCACTCTCAGAGAGACAACATAACAAAAGTCCATCATAAGAATGACGATATAACATATGCAAAGAAGAATCGTAGTAGAATCGAAATGATCGTCTTTTGATTGATGCAGCTTCTTTTGGATCTTCAGGTAAAATTCCATGAACCGCATAATCAATAAATGGACTTCCCCAATCCCTTTACTAAGAATTTGATTCTGTAGTATAACTCTGTTCGATATGAAAATTATTCTTGACACAAAATAGATCTCTATCCAACAAAGTAATGGTGTTTTGTTTTCTAATTGGAACAACTAAGTCTGCAGCTAAACTCGCAAGAGCATAAGCTTCCAAATTTTGAGAACGTGGTACGAATTCAATGAAGAACCCTTTGAATGAAAGGACCAATTCGATTATCACTTGATGATAGGGAATGAGGTCAGGATTTCTGATTTCATATGTCCCTCTGACCTGATTAACAATCAATTGAGAATCTCCATAAGCTTCCAGGAACTCAATGTTCAATTGTTTTGCTACTTGAAGACCAATTAGTAGAGCATTATATTCTGCCACATTATTGGAACATGGTTCATTAAGAGAATAAGCACGGTATATGACCATTTTATCAGGAGAGACCAAGATGATGCCTACTCCGGAGACAATATTGCCTTTAGGTCCAACCCGCGATGCTCCATCAAAGTATAGTTGCCAAATGTCATCCCTCAAAGTCATGTTGCAATCCACGACTTCGTCTGAAATATCCTTATATAACTTAGATATTTCAGGTATAGGGTGAGCTGCTAAGAAATCAGCTAATGCTTGCCCCTTCACTGATTTTTGAGGTACATGGACCATATCATAAGGAGTAAGCAACATTGCCCAGGTGGCTAACCTGGAGTTAAGAATGCTCGGCTTTCTCATCAATACCCGAATAGGATTTATTCTGGATATGACATGAATAGCTTGTCCTGACACATAATGTCGTGTCTTTTGAACAACAAAAACCAAGGCCAGACATTCTTTTTCTATAGGAGTATACCTGTGTTCAGCTCCAACCATCATTCGGCTAAGATAATAAATTGTCTGTTCATGACCCTTATCACTTTTCTGTGCAAGAAGAGAACCAAGAGAATGATCCAATGCCCGAACATAGAGTAAAAATGGTCTTTCCACTACTGGAGGAACTAAAACAGGTGGATTTGTAAGGTATTGCTTGATGTCATTGAATGCTTTCTGACATACTTCATCCCAAACAAATGATACACCTTTTTTAATAGACGAAAGAAAGGTTGACATCTCCCAAAAAGATTTGATATAAATCTTCTGATATAAGCAATGCGACCTTAGAAGCCGCGGAGTTCTTTTAGATTGCGTGGAGGACGCATTTCAAGAATTGCTTTGATTTTATCAGGATCAACATGGATACCTTGAGAAGTAATGACAAATCCCAAAAACTTGCTACTGGAAACCCCTAAGAAAGACTTAGTAGGGTTCATCTTTAATTGATGTCGACGCATCAACTCAAGTACTGTCTTCAAGTCTTGAATATGATCATCTTTTAATCGACTTTTGACAGCGATATCATCCACATAACATTCAACTATTTTTTGTAGATATTTTTGAAAGATATTTCTCATGGCCCGTTGATATGTAGCATCGGTATTTTTCAGACCAAACGACATAACCGTATAGTAGTAAACTCCAATGGGTGTACGGAAAGCGGTATGCTTTTCATCTCCTGGATGCATCTTAATTTGATTGTATCCTGAAAATCCGTCCATGAAAGACATGCGTTCAAAACCACATGTATTGTCTATCATGACATCGGTAATCGGAAGTAGGAATTCGTCTTTTGGACAAGCTGCATTAAGATCTCAAAAATCTATGCAAACTCGGACTTTTCTATTATTCTTCATAACAAGAACAATGTTGGCAACCCAGTCTGGGTGTTGTTCTTCACGAACAAAGCCACATGTGATCAGCTTTTTGACTTCTGCTTCAATTGCATCCATCATATCTGGTCGAAAATACTGCTGCTGTTGTTTTACAGGTTTGGCATTAGGAAGAATATTGAGTTTATGAGTAGCTACTTTAGGATCCAGAACCGGCATATCCTCATAACTCCATGCAAAGATATCAATATATTCTTTAATCAGGTTTATCAACTCTTTCTTTTCCTCTTCAGAAAGGGTTTTACTGATGAATATCGGCTTAGACGTAGTTTCATTGCCAACGTCAATCTGGACAATTTTATCTTCTGTAGGTGGCTGTCGCTGTTCAAAACGAAGCTCCCATTGAGTGTCCATTTGTTGTGCCCAAGGGTCATTTTCAAATGGCTCAGATTCACCATCAGTTTGAACCATGTTGACTGAAAAGACATAATCAGATTCAACATACTGGTTTCCTTCAGAATCTGAGGATTGTAAAGAACTGAAAGAAAATTCATCTTCCATATCTTCTTTATACATATGGGATGTATCAGATTCAATGAACTGAATTTCTTCAGAATCTGAAGATTGTGAAGAACTGGAAGAAAATTCTTCTTGTATATCTTCATTAAGCATGTGGGATGGATCGTATCCCAACCTATGACGAGTTTTTTGGTAAAGCGGATCACCATATAACGGTAACCGTCTACCTTTGCCTTGATTGAGACCTAGCATAGTTTTTAAATCATATCCCATATTCTGGATAATCTTAAGAGATTGTTGACTATATTTGTCAATTCTAAATTTTCCTTTATCTTTCTCTATGAGATCATCTGTCTGAGTAACAGAGATATTTCTAGCCAAGCCAAACACAATTTGGTGCTTGTTTTTCTTATTAGACGGAATCATAAAATAAGATTCTTCGTGACGTCTATAAGTTACACAAGCTTGTGATGACGAGGCTACAGGTAGAAGATATGGAGAAGATGTTAAGAACCTTTGGGCATAGGGTCCAACATCGACATGAGAAGGAAAAGAATTTTTCTTATGATTAATATATAAGGTTTTCTCTGTATTTATGTCATTTTTATGTTGATGACTTTGATTATCAGCAGATAAAGTCATTCTCTCAATAAATTTGACAGCTATATACTCCAAAAAGAAATCTTCATTAATATGAAAAAGTACAGAATGATCAATATATACATCATTTACAAACTGACTACTACGCTTTGGATTGATCATTAATGAACCATCATCCGTCTTCAGCGTAGACTTGCCAAGGTTGATAATCAGTGGTTCTGAATCATTTATACGAGAAGTACGTCCCTTAAATTTGATCATGAGAGGTTGAATTTGGCTCTTGACTGGAATTCTTACAGATTCCACAGATGAAGCTCGAGTTCTTCCTTTAACCTTAATCATCAAAGGTTCGTCATTGACAGATTGTGGTTGGATTCGACCTTTGACTTTAATCTTCAAAGGTTGATCTTCCGGAGGATCTTCTAAGACAGATTAATCTTCTGCAGGTGATCGATCTTCGGCCATATCCGATATCTCCTTCACATGCTCCTGTTTGTAGAGTATTGAATCTGAGAAATAGGCTTCAACACCCTTGAAAGGATTGATATCTGCGAATTCAGTCTTCACAATCCCTTGAGAATCCACATACTTGAAGCATTGGTGGAGAGTTGAAGGCATAATGTTATGCTCATGTATCCACGGTCTTCCAAGAAGGATGTTGTAAGATACATCTGAGTTGATAACATAAAAGGTCGCCATATTTCGAAAATCACCTATTTGAATCTTCAGACGAATCTTCCCCAATGGTTTACTCTTTTCAGAGTTGAAACCAACTATTGTTGTACTAGTGTAAGTCAAATCACTAGTAGAAATCCTCAAGGGTCGTAGCATACTCTGAAGAATAATGCTAATAGAAGACCCAGGATCAATGTAAATCCTGTCAATTTTAGTAGAATCAATATACCCTGTGTAACACAGAGGCCTGTCGTGTCTATTATGCTTCAACAACATATCTTCTTGTGTGAAAGTAATGTTAGGAATTGATTCCATCACACTATGACATTGGGGACACGACACTAGTATATTGTCAGGACTTTTGAGTTGAGCTAAGCATGAATCTGCCTGTAGCAAAGCTTTGCTCAAAATTTCTCGACTTTCTTTAGAAAGACGAAGCAACTCAAAGATAGAAAGTCTAGCCGGAGTATTAGCTAATTGGGCTAGAATATCGAACTTGTAGGGTTTTATCACTACCCCTTGATTTGAAGCAGACTTCAATGGGCGTCAAAGCGCACTGCTTTCTATTTCCCTTTTTCAACCGCTGATGGTTTAGAAGGTCTTGTCTCAGTAGGAATAGAAGATGACTGAGTTGGTAGTATTTCAGTGACGTCATCTGCTTCTTTGGGAGTTCCTTTATAATCTTTGTGGTACTCTTTCCCAGATCTCGTACCAGCAAAAGTTTCTTCTTCAGACTCAGAAGAATAAAGTACCATATTACAGGATTTAGTCTTCTTTCCCTTAGTCTTCTTCTTGTGAGAATTTTTATGAGGAACTTCAAATCCCAATCCAAGGGTAGATTTTTTACCTTGAATTTGTAAAGGAATTCGCATTCCTTTATCATAGTTCAAGCCTTCTGCCTTTTGAAAGTCATAGCCCATCTTTTTTATGAGATGGACTGATTGTTGACTATACATGTGAGTGGGTAGTAGACTCTCAACAAATGATCCAACAGAGGAAGAAGGAACAGAGACCTCTGTAGCCACAGGAGTAGGGACTTTCGAGATAGGAGGAGAAATCCCTACAAGAGCTTTCTCATAAGCAGCAAAAATTTATTGTGCCCTGTATAAAGGGACACTATTTATTGCTAACCATTGTCGATAAATAAGTTTGAGTTTGGTAGGAGGAGCCAAACTTGGAGGCATATATTAAGACCCCTTAGTCTATCCTCCAAAGGAATGTCGTCCCAAAGATGATCCAAATCATCATGATCTGGAGTAACAACATGAGAAATCATATTGTAGGTTTTGACTTTTTCACCTTTCTTGGATTTTGAAGTTTTACTTTCATTTTCTATTTCAGGTACTAAGTCAGGGTGTACCCACATGATTTCACCATTTTTTAATGTGAGAGGCAATAGTCCTTCACTTTGCTCTCTAGCTGGCGGAAGATCCACAATCTTCATTGTCGCCTTTAGAATTGGGACAATCCCATCTGAAACTTGCTGTGGAGGAAAACCTCTAAATTGAAGAAAAATCATATTAGTTGTAACTGTATGTGTCACGACCCGCACCCTAGAGTGAGGGCACGAGAACGTAACAACGCCCAGCCTACGCCGCAGTGTCAGCGGTAGAACACTGTCCTAGGTCTCAATGCATCTAACAGTATAAGACTAAACAATTTATACTCCCCGAATGGGGGTGACATAGCAGATACAGTCTCAATCACAACTAAGGTAGAGCAAGATAAAAGATAGGTAAAACATGAAATCCAAAAGCGATACAGCAGATAGAAGTCTAAGTGTCTAAGATACATAAACTCAGAATACAACTCAAAACCCAAATACAGTAATCCATAAATACAACTCAAGATGACTGAAAATAAACTATAAGCAAAAACCCTAGCTATCTATGCAACCTCTACTGTCTCCTCTAGGCTAGCAGGCAACCTCCAGGCTATCTGTAAAATTTATCAACAGGTCCAGTCAAGACAGGAGCGAGCACACTACATCTCAACAAGTCATAACAGGAAAGGAAATATAATCATGCTAGAGAATAAAATACAGGATCTGAAGAAATAGCATAATGTAAAAGAGAGACTGTAAGTAAATATCTATGATATATAGAGAGAGACAGTGCTAGTGATTCAGAGTACATGATAAACATGTGAATGGCATGGGACTGATTCATGATTACACTACTTGGAATTGATTCATGATTACACTACTTGGAATTATTCACATGTTCATTTATACTCCTCCATCCCCAATCAATACACAAGGATCCAATCAAGTTACGTTAAGATTCATGATTATACTACGTTGTCCATAAAGGGTGATTCATGAATTGATTCGTGAAGGCTCGGTGATCATGAGGGTACATGAGTCACTAGCTGATTTCTGAAGATTCATGATAATAGAAGCATGAGATACATGATGTAAGTGAAACACACGAGACAAAAGTATCCGATGCTCCCGAGAGGGATAACATCTCATGAAGGGATCCATATAGTACCAATCCGTGTTACCAACGTGTCAGCATCAAGTAAGATAGTCTAAAGCAGGAAATATAATCCTAAACATGATATAAAATGATCAGAGAATGTACTCGCCTGATATCTGAATGTCCAAGGTAAAGATACTGTCCGAAGAGAGGCGTCTAGCTCCTAATTAGAACAGCACAAGTCACAATATGTCCAGAAGGATAATATAAAGCACTACAATGCATTCTACAGGAATCTAGATCAAACTAGGCCAAAGTCAACCCTTGGTCAACTCTGGTCAACTGCACTAGTCAAACTAGGTCAAACTAGGTCATGTCCTAAGTACCCAGCAAGTCTTAGTAGGCCTAACCAAGACTATCCTAGCAAGCACACATCAATACAAGGCTATACAAGCCAACATACACCCAACTCTATATAGCATGCAATTATTCAATACTCAAATAGGCAAGAATTCATATTGGATATACACTAGGTAATCTATTACTTTAAGCTATATATGTCTACACATATATACACATACATATATTTGTATTCAACATTAGGTCTATAATCATGGCATTTCAAATGGTTATATAAACTTATATATTACAACACAATATGCTAACATATATATAATATACATACATAGCTAAGTTAACTGTATTCATAAATACTTATTTAAGAGGCTATGTGTGTGTATGTGAACATGGCAAAGGGACAAGTGAGGGTTAAATGGGCATACATAGTGTATACATATCAAAGAGTGTCAAAGTGTAAGTGAACAAAGTGTCAAGTGTGATAGTGTCAACATAGTGTAAGGGGTACATGAGGTAATATAGGATTTGTGTTAACATAGAACATTACATCTCATTAACTTGTGTATTGCATACATAACATATATTATTATATTACATTCATACTTGCATTCATTCATCATTCATTTATTCTCTTGCACTACTATATGCACCATACATTACATACTATGGAACCTACATATTTATTACAAGCCATACTTATACATGCTTACATTAGATAGGATACTTACACCTCATACATCATTTATTTAACCATTTACTCATGCTTGTATTCTCCATTTAATTACATAATGTATATACATTAACATGGGTTAAAATCAAATAGAATATTATATTACACACAAGGGTGCACAAAATGCATATGCCGAATAGTAACTCCTACTAATAATCAATACTGTACCATCTCAGCATGAATTAAAATTTAGGATTAAAGTATGTTATAGATCTATGTGTTAGCTTTCCGAAACTTCAAACGGATCGCGTTTTCGTTTCCGAAAACTCCCGGAATCGTGAAAACACCGAGAACGCGTTTGTCTTTCGTACAGCTGACACTCAAATAATTCTCCAGAAAGTTATAGAAAGATTTAGGCCTATTAATACATGTTTTTGGAAATCTAACTTCAATACGCTTCTTTTAAAAAAAAGGAAGATTAAACCGAGCTTTGAACTAGAAGTTATGATATTTCTAAGTTAGGGCTGAAATTAAAAACGTGGATAAAAATCATGACGGATTTAGGTAGTTTGAGACAAAAGAACACAAGTATATAACATAATATATCAAGAACTCACTCTCTACACTAATATATATATGAGACACTATAGAATACATCTCCAATACAAAAATATGAGATTAAACATGTAATAATTCATTCATACATAACAACAACACATAGTGTGTCCAAATTTGAGATTTTCCCACATGGACACAACCACAACACAAAGGACACTCCTATGACCTCCAAATGGACACAAAATGGACACAAATGGAGATACAACCATGGGGGTCATTCCTATGGGTTCAAAATAGACCTATATGCATGAGGAAATAAAAAGGAGAAGGGATTTATACCTCCCGGTAGATCGAATCGAAGAAAAGTCTTCCCGGAGCGACACCGACACGTAGAGATTCCAAAAGGACACGAACGAGCTCCGAATCCTCCCAAACTTGGGTAGCTTCCTCCTTGGCTAGAATGGAGAAGGAAAGAAGAAGATTTGGTGGCAAAATGGAAGGATTTGGTGGAGAAATTGCTAGGAATTGCTCTCTAGGAATTTGGGGAAGAACAAGAGAGAGTGTGTGGATGAGAATAATGAAATGAACTTGAGCCTATCCTCTCCCAAAGTGGCTGGCCATATGGGGCTATTTGTCCTATTATGGTAAGGTCCAAAATGCCCCCACTAACCTATTCTATGAGTATTAGGAAAGGGCTAATTGGTTGGGGCTAAATTAGTCATTCTAAAGTCTCTAATCACACTAACCTTATCCATAATAATTAGTCTAACCTCTAACTAAAATATTTCTATCATGTGGACTAAAATTAATATCATGTGGGCCATGCCTAACTAGTGTGTGGGTCCCACTAGAGTCAAACTACCCCCGGGTTCCCGTTTCAAGTCGGATTGAGTTGAAATTCGAACCCGACTCAAATAACCCCAAAACAATATCATAAATAATAAAATAATATCAAAATAATTCAAAGAGGTCAAATGCAAAAATATCCTTAGGCCAAAAATGATATTAAAATATCATAATCACATGGTTAGGCTCTAGATCAAACAGTCTCTAGGGTTTCACTAGCAAAACGTCAAAACCACAAGTCATTGATTTAAATAATTTTAAAATGATTTAAAATCACCAAAAATAATATCATGAATTAATTATCATTATTAAAATAATTATAAACATAAAATTTCAAAATTACCCTCATTTGGAAAATTGGGTGCTACAACTCTACCCACCTTAGAAAAATTTTGTCCTCGAAATTTAAGATCGATAGTACTCCTTCTAGAGCCTCTAACCTACCCAATATCTAAGGTAACACTTCCTAATACTGGAATAATAAACGGACATCTAAAAAGTGTCAATCTAGGAATACCTCCAATACTGCTCTGCTGTACGGCGGTAATGGAACTTCAATAAAATATGGACTGGAATCTATATCCAAGGGACTGGACCTATTTTAAAGTGGTCTTAACTAAGGATGAAAAGGAACTGATCATAGGCTATAGGTATGCTCAAACTATTATCTTCCTATTAACCATCTATTAATACATTCTATTACCATAGGAACGATGCATTACTAAGACATATATGCCCCTCTCTCTCATAACACATTTATACTCACCAAAAGACTAGTACATCCTATCAAGGCTGACACTATAATCTCTTATAAATCTCATAAGCTACATGTTTATAGACACACATCCCCACATCAAGGACTAACATATATATATCTACAACTGATACTAATGGGGTGACGTCCCTATTTCCCAACAATCAAGGTCTAAAAAAAATTTATCTAAATCATGCAATTTGAAGGAATAGTATACAAGGTCAGGGCATACCGTAGCAGTTGAAAGTCTCACCTAGGTACACTAATCATTCTAGGTCAAAACAGTACTATGGTATCAACACACAAATAATCTAGGGTGTCCTAATTGGGAAGGTAAGGGAACAACAATCATCAAGGTTGTAGGGCTGTCTACAATCCTATATAAAAATTGGTCATTAACAAGCAACTAAGAAATTATTAAAAGGTTACTATTCCATAAAATGGCAAAAATTGAAAATTTAGGCACAACAAATCACAAATAGATTTTTGTCTTGACACGATCTAAGTTGATCAATTTCGGGATAAAACGAGATTTGGGCAAGAAGGGAAATCAATGAAATCAAAGTATGAGCACGAGCATCCAATGATGGCAGTTCAGGTCATGATTAAATTTAATTCGACTGAGTACGAATACGAGGTCCATAGGCGATGAAAAGATTTCAAGAAGAATTGTCAAGGCTGTCGCGAATGAGACTCTAGGGTCAAGTTTAACTATGTCTCCATTCTCGTAGATTGATACATGAAAAAGCGAACCAAAGTGCAATAGGTTGATCAGACCATCATGTACCGGTTCTGATTAGACAATATGTTAGTGGATGGCCACCCAATAAAATATGTCATGACCAAGCTCGAAAATAGATAAGCTTGCAAAACTAAGGCTAATTTAGCAGCACAAGATATAAGGGTGGTAATGATGAAAGGAATTACATAGTCCAAGTTTCTTAACCAACGGGTCAAGTAATCAGATAAGGTACAAGGTTAAGCATCTAAGGAAACAAGCAGAACACCATCACATGTCGGGTCGAAAGAATTGAGTCAAGGCTGGATTTCTAATTGAAATAAGAAGAAATTTAGTATAATGGTAGAGGTTATAGTTTAGCCAGTTGACCAGAAAATCATATCAAGAAAATAGAGTACAAGAAGACGGGTTTTAGTGGGACATGATATACCTACACGAAGGTGAGCTCGTCTAGGTCTTGCATATAAGATTTGTTGGAGGGTAACAGTTAGTATTACATTCCGAATATCAAAGTCACGATAAGGAACGTCAAAGGATCTCAATTAGAAAGTGGGAGTTCAAGAGGTGGTAATTAATGCACAAAAATAATAAAGATCGAGTTAGTCATCTGCTTCTGATACTCTTAAGTTCATGGTCATAACTTGCCAATCATATCTTTACCTCACCAATCTCTATATAAAAATTTAACCTTTACTTAAACCCTTACCATGACTACCGTAAGCAATTCCCAATTTTCAAACATCACTCTTGAAGCACAGCCCTCACATTTAGGAATCAACATTAACCATTTATTTAAATTTCCAAGTTCTTTCACCTTGTCTTAAATTTGACCCAAAACCTCTAAATCCCGTTTACGAATTCTTTAAACTTGTTCAAATTGTTCTCCTCGTATTATTTAATTAAAATCTCTATGCCTTACAAAACTTATCTTTCATCATAAAATTAACTTCCGTATATTTTCTTCGACATATACCCTTGAATATTATTCTCCTAAAAATATTTCACAACAATCTCTAAACTTCCATAACTTTGTGTTCTCTCTATCCCTAGTCATTTCCTCGCAACATCTTGTTTAATATCCTTATTAAACACAATTAACTTCTATTTTCCATTACTAACCTTCTACATAGCCTCAGAGTAAAAGTTTTTCCCAGAATCAATAACCAAGATTTTCTAAGTTCTCAAAACTAGGTTGACCTCTGATATCCTCATTAGTTTTGAATACACCTATAAACTATCTCATAACCCCAAAATTTCTCTAAATGTAATTGTTTCCAGATTGGCAGTATACATCTCTTTATTCTATTCGAGACCTTTACCACATTTCTATCTCAAGTTTCCATATGGAACACTCCACATTTGATTTCCTTTAGATCATCATAAAATAACCGGTTACGTCTTCTCTGAGCTACATAATTTACGTCACTTTTTTAGCCTTTCCCATGCAAAAGATACGAAGATTCAAGGGTTTCGAAGTACATCGGTAGGGACGACAAGATATGGGTAATTAATGTAATGAGACAGAGTTTAAGATAAGAGGTAAATAAGAATGCAAGGGAATAATGGCGAGAAAGAATAATGAAGATATCTTCCTTCTCATCGGTTCAAACGAGAAGAACCCATCAAGCTTAAATTCAATAGCAAGGAATGAGGGTGAATCCAAACAAGAGGAAAAAGGAATTCCAATTGAAGTTTAAAATGAGTTTCTCAGGGGTCGTCCCAGAAATCTCTCAAAGAATCCTAAGTGTGATTGAGTACCTTGGATTTGAAAATATTAATCTAAATACAAAATTAAATCAACAACTACAAAATTTTATCAAAATCATCAACTAATACCAGGATTCAAAGTTCTACAATGAATCCACAAAATCAAATTCAAATCAAGAAAAAAGGTGAATCAAAACAAGGAAAAGGAGTTTAAATCGGAATTCAAAATGAGATTCTCAAGGGTCATTCCAGAAATCTCTCAAGGAATCCTAACAGTGATTGAGTATCCTCTCATCCTAACATCTTAATTTATATATCCTATAGCAGGCTCGTAGTAGTACAACTAAGTCGTTGCGCTACTACGAAATCGCACTAATGCGAATCTCGACCTGCATGGGCCACCACTAAAAACGTATCACGACCCGCACCCTAGAGTGAGGGCACGAGAACGTAACAACGCCCAGCCTACGCCGCAGTGTCGGCGGTAGAACGCTGTCCTAGGTCTCAATGCATCTAACAGTATAAGACTAAACAATTTATACTCCCCGAATGGGGGTGACATAGCAGATACAGTCTCAATCACAACTAAGGTAGAGCAAGATAAAAGATAGGTAAAACATGAAATCCAAAAGCGATACAGCAGATAGAAGTCTAAGTGTCTAAGATACATAAACTCAAAATATAACTCAAAACCCAAATACAGTAATCCATAAATACAACTCAAGATGACTGAAAATAAACTATAAGCAAAAACCCTAGCTATCTATGCAACCTCTACTGTCTCCTCTAGGCTAGCAGGCAACCTCCAGGCTATCTGTAAAATTTATCAACAGGTCCAGTCAGGACATGAGCGAGCACACTACATCTCAACAAGTCATAAAAGGAAAGGAAATATAATCATGCTAGAGAATAAAATACAGGATCTGAAGAAATAGCATAATGTAAAAGAGAGACTGTAAGTAAATATCTATGATATATAGAGAGAGACAGTGCTAGTGATTCAGAGTACATGATAAACATGTGAATGGCATGGGACTGATTCATGATTACACTACTTGGAATTGATTCATGATTACACTACTTGGAATTATTCACATGTTCATTTATACTCCCCCATCCCCAATCAATACACAAGGATCCAATCAAGTTACGTTAAGATTCATGATTATACTACGTTGCCCATAAAGGGTGATTCATGAATTGATTCGTGAAGGCTCGATGATCATGAGGGTACATGAGTCACTAGCTGATTCCTGAAGATTCATGATAATAGAAGCATGAGATACATGATGTAAGTGAAACACACGAGACAAAAGTATCCGATGCTCCCGAGAGGGATAACATCTCATGAAGGGATCCATATAGTACCAATCCGTGTTACCAACGTGTCAGCATCAAGTAAGATAGTCTAAAGCAGGAAATATAATCCTAAACATGATATAAAATAATCAGAGAATGTACTCGCCTGATATCTGAATGTCCAAGGTAAAGATACTGTCCGAGGAGAGGCGTCTAGCTCCTAATTAGAACAGCACAAGTCACAATATGTCCAGAAGGGTAATATAAAGCACTACAATGCATTCTACAGGAATCTAGGTCAAACTAGGCTAAAGTCAACCCTTGGTCAACTCTGGTCAACTGCACTAGTCAAACTAGGTCAAACTAGGTCATGTCCTAAGTACCCAGCAAGTCTTACTAGGCCTAACCAAGACTATCCTAGCAAGCACACATCAATACAAGGCTATACAAGCCAACATACACCCAACTCTATATAGCATGCAATTATTCAATACTCAAATAGGCAAGAATTCACATTGGATATACACTAGGTAATCTATTACTTTAAGCTATATATGTCTACACATATATACACATGCATATATTGGTATTCAATATTAGGTCTATAATCATGTCATTTCAAATGGTTATATAAACTTATATATTACAACACAATATGCTAACATATATATAATATACATACATAGCTAAGTTAACTGTATTCATAAATACTTATTTAAGAGGCTATGTGTGTGTATGTGAACATGGCAAAGGGGCAAGTGAGGGTTAAATGGGCATACATAGTGTATACATATCAAAGAGTGTCAAAGTATAAGTGAACAAAGTGTCAAGTGTGATAGTGTCAACATAGTGTAAGGGGTACATGAGGTAATATAGGATTTGTGTTAACATAGAACATTATATCTCATTAACTTGTGTATTGCATATATTACATATATTATTATATTACATTCATACTTGCATTCATTCATCATTCATTTATTCTCATGCACTACTATATGCACCATACATTACATACTATGGAACCTACATATTTATTACAAGCCATACTTATACATGCTTACATTAGATAGGATACTTACACCTTATACATCATTTATTTAACTATTTACTCATGCTTGTATTCTCCATTTAATTACATAATGTATATACATTAACATGGGTTAAAATCAAATAGAATATTATATTACACACAAGCGTGCACAAAATACATATGCCGAATAGTAACTCCTACTAATAATCAATACTGTACCATCTCAGCATGAATTAAAATTTAGGATTAAAGTTTGTTATAGATCTATGTGTTAGCTTTCCGAAACTTCAAACGGATCGCATTTTCGTTTTCGGAAACTCCCGGAATCGTGAAAACACCGAGAACGCGTTTGTCTTTCCTACAGCTGACACTCAAATAATTCTCCAGAAAGTTACAGAAAGATTTAGGCCTATTAATACATGTTTTTGGAAAGCTAACTTCAATACGCTTCTTTTAAAAAAAATGGGAGATTAAACTGTGCTTTGAACTAGAAGTTATGATATTTCTAAGTTAGGGCTGAAATTAAAAACGTGGATAAAAATCATGACGGATTTAGGTAGTTTGAGACAAAAGAACACTAGTATATAACATAATATATCAAGAACTCACTCTCTACACTAATATATATATATGAGACACTATAGAACACATCTCCGATACAAAAATATGAGATTAAACATGTAATAATTCATTCATACATAACAACAACACATAGTGTGTCCAAATTTGGGATTTTCCCACATGGACACAACCACAACACAAAGGACACTCCTATAACCTCCAAATGGACACAAAATGGACACAAATGGAGATACAACCATGGGGGTCATTCCTATGGGTTCAAAATAGACCTATATGCATGAGGAAATGAAAAGGAGAAGGGATTTATACCTCCCGGTAGATCGAATCGAAGAAAAGTTTTCCCGGAGCGACACCGACACGTAGAGATTCCAAAAGGACATGAACGAGCTCCGAATCCTCCCAAACTTGGGTAGCTTCCTCCTTGGCTAGAATGGAAAAGGAAAGAAGAAGATTTGGTGGCGAAATGGAAGGATTTGGTGGAGAAATTGCTAGGGATTGCTCTCTAGGAATTTGGGGAAGAACAAGAGAGAGAGTGTGGATGAGAATAATAAAATGAACTTGAGCCTATCCTCTCCCAAAGTGGCTGGCCATATGGGGCTATTTGTCCTATTATGGTAAGGTCCAAAATGCCCCCACTAACCTATTCTATGAGTATTAGGAAATGACTAATTGGTTGGGGCTAAATTAGTCATTCTAAAGTCTCTAATCACACTAACCTTATCCATAATAATTAGTCTAACCTCTAACTAAAATATTTCTATCATATGGACTAAAATTAATATCAAGTGGGCCATGCCTAACTAGTGTGTGGGTCCCACTAGAGTCAAACTACCCCCGGGTCCCCGTTTCAAGTCGGATTGAGTTAAAATTCGAACCCGACTCAAATAACCCCAAAACAATATCATAAATAATAAAATAATATCAAAATAATTCAAAGAGGTCAAATGCAAAAATATCCTTAGGCCAAAAATGACATTAAAATATCATAATCACATGGTTAGGCTCTATATCAATCAGTCTCTAGGGTTTCACTAGCAAAACGTCAAAACCACAAGTCATTGATTTAAATAATTTTAAAATGATTTAAAATCACCAAATATCATATCAGGAATTAATTATTATTGTTAAAATAATTATAAATTTGAAATTTCAAAATTACCCTTATTTGGAAAACTGAGTGCTACAGTATGCTCATCATTGGTTAAAGCGATGGCATTAGCATTGATCAAATCTTAGATTTTTTTCTTTAAAATATAGCAAGCCTTAGTAGGATGTTTTATGTATCTATGATAGATACAATACTTGGGATTGTCAGTTAGATTCACCTTATTAGGTCGTTTTGGCTCTGGAATCTGGAGTTTACCACTCTTGACGAGATATTGAAATATTCCTGGGATATCACTGTCATCAAAAGAGTACTCTTCTTTTGGTTTGGAAGAATCCGAATTATTTGGCGTCATTTTGGGTTTTGAAAGATTCACTACTAGGGTTTCCTTCCCTTTTCCATTGCGATTGCCGAAATTGTTACCTGAAGAGGCTTTCTTTCCTTTTTCTTCTGAGGCGAAGATCATCCCATGTTCACGAGCCAATCTACCATTGGTCTCAACTGAAACTGCTGCTATAATGAACGAGGCCCAATCTGTGAATTGAGAGCCTGTAAAGACAGCAATGGTTGGCCGCAGATTTATTTTGCATGTATCAATCAATGCTGAATCTGGCATACCAGGAGGCATCTACAAAATAGCTTGTCGGAAACGTTCAATAAACGTTCGAGTATCCTCCTTTTCTTTTTGTTTAATTTCAATTAAGGAGGACATATTCATGTCCATTCCTCCTTCATAGAAACGGGAGAGAAACATTGCTTTAAACTCGTCAAAAGACGATATATAATTGTTGGGTAGACTGCAATACCAGTCGTATGCTGAACCCGTCAAACACCCTATAAAGACTCGGGTGAGAAGAGCATCGTTCTTTTGCAGATGCACAGTCATAATATCAAAATAATTGATATATTGACTTGGAGAAGCCTTTCCATCAAATAATACCATAGACTGTGGCTTGAATTTTGGAGGAAAAGGCATGTCATTCCAATGGGGAGGATAAGGTTGCTTGATCCCTAATCTCTGGAGCTGATCTTTGTGCTTAAGAACCTCAAACTGTGCTTTTAATTCACGTACTGCTTGAATAGCTTCACTAGTTTGAGGAAGCACATTTGACTGAATAGTGGCTAGATGTACCGTAACCCCCACCGGAGGTGGTACATCTTCTGGAATGAGAGGATCAGGAGATACGGAGTTTTGATTGATAGCAGGCTCTTGACTAAGATTATTCAAAGGTATGTCAACCCTTTGACTATCTTGAGTTTGCGCTGCTACCTGTACCGGTGTTACCACTGCCGGCTGACCAGTTTGCTGAGTCATTATTATTTGATGCATATTTTGCATATAGCAAGCATGTCCTTCAGTGATTGTTCCACTGCTGAGAGACGTTGCTCTGTATTAGAAGTAGACGTCTCTGGTTCTTCTCCGAAAACATAAGATTCAACCTCCCTTGAACATACAGAGGGATTGGTGTAGAAGTATGAATCAACACTATCAATTTCTGACTCCAAAGTCTGGGTACCCCCAGCTTCTGAATCTGAAAGCAACGGTCTTTGACTTCTTGACCGAGTATGCTGATATACCCCTTCAAAAGTGTCAAGCAGTCGGTTGAACTGTTGTTGGCTAGGAGTCCGGGATGAATTATGTCTTGGACGTCGTCCTCTATTGATATGAGATGCCATATTGACTGATGCATAGGACAACTCATGTTCTAGGTCATCAATTTGTTGCTGAGGTACATTGTAGCTTAACGGGTCAAAAACTGACCGTTTAGAAGCCGAACAGCAACAATTGATTACAATCTGGTGACACTCACAACGATAATTTTTTGGGGGGAGTATCACAGGAGATTGTCTATTTTTACGCTTTTGTACAAGTAACTCACGTAAATCAGAAGGAGTGGAAGGAGTCGTCTTCTTTACTATATTTGGGACAGAGAAACGTTTAGTCCCTTGCGTATAAAGAAGATTACTGGCTGTATTAGCAGAACCAAACTGTATATTTTTATGCGCCTGGAGTTGCGTGCGTAAATCCTGAGATTTTTGTGCACAAAGTACTCCATCAGCATTACGCGTAATCTGAAGGTTTGGTACTTTGCATAAAGCAGTGTAAGAAGGTTGTTGGTAAAAAACTGAAGTTTTACCAACAATAGAATTCTTGTTTTTATGCTGCATGCGTGCAGGCAAATTCACTTTAGATGCAAAGGCATCATTGTGAACTTTATCTACCATGTCACCGACAAGAGATTTACCTTTACGCGTAGAGCGCAAAACATGAACATCTGCCACATCACAGATGAAAGATTTACCCTTACGCGTAGAGCGCAAGGCTTGAGTGTCTACCACGTCATAGACGGGAGACTAATTTTTACGCGCAGAGCGTAAGATTTGGGTGTCTACCACGTCACCTACGGGAGACTAATTTTTACGCCCGGGGTGCAACATTGAAGTAGAGACTGCCTCTTCACAGACGGGAGCCTCCACAACAGGAGTGGGAAGAATTTCCTTGCCTTCAGAGACAGCAGGGATATCAGAGGATGCATTGGACTTAGAAATCCAAACTTTTTGCACCTTCCACAATTTTTGAACATTGGAGCAGCGAGTACTACCCCCATTTCGGAGCATTTCTTCGTAAGCAGTCTGGTCGAATTGAACAACCAGAGTCTTCTTTGTCGATCCGACCGACACATCATCATATTGAGCAATTGCTTTCTCGTCAGAGAAGAAAGTCATCTCCAGCAGAGTCGCCATTTTATTTCACTTAACAAAATTCCTAAAATTGGCTTTTGAAAGAAAACGAGAAAAAGTACAAAAGTACAAATTGTTTTTCGAAAGTATTACTATGGAAGTCTGATCTGAGAGCGATCACTTTGTTTCTTGGACCACACGATGATGATGAAGAGAACTGCTTAAAGAAGATGAACAATCGGAAGAACTAAGTCACCAGAAAGGTATCGACACAACGGCACTGATGGCACAGTCGAATGCTTTCCTGCTCTGCTTCACCCTGTTCTTGAGAAAAAGTTAAAAAAATGCTTCTGGGAATATCACTCTGAAAGTATAAGTTTTCTCAGAATCTCCTCCTCTGTCTCTCTCTTGATGATGTCTTCTTGTGTTAAAAATAAGTCTATTTATATACTAGACCCCTTGTGCGTAAAAAGCAACAAAATTGGGGCTCTACCCAAGTAACTGTCACCCACGATTGAAAAATCAACCTTTACGTGTGATGATACGTGTCCCATATAGAGTTGTGATCTCTACGCATGGTGGCACGTGTCCCACAACTTCAACAATATGGAGAGAACACGTGCACACGTTCCTCGATAAGTGTGGCATGAAAGCCACGTATGCAGACCACGTTCTCACATAGCCAGAAAAGATTGGGCGTAAAAATAACCCAAAATAGACTTCCTGCGTAAAGTAGCAGACTGGGCGTAAAATAACTCAAAAAATAGACTTTCTGCATAAAGTGGCTGAAAAGTAGCCTTGAGCGTATAATTAGCTCAAATAAACTCTACGCACATAAAAGCTTTGAGCGTAAAGATTCAAAATAGCTTTCATGCGTAAAGAAAATAATCTCTTGAGCATAAAGTAGCCTATTTGCACGGTAAACGACAAGTGTTGGGTTTGGTGAAAAAATCTTTTCGACTTCTGTGCAATGTTCTGTCAGAAAATCATACTGTCAGATTAATATCACGAGCATTAAATGCAGTCTGACAGCCTGTCTCTCGCGTAAAAGCGGAGAATGGCTCTCGCGTAAAAGAGCTCGCGTAGAATTTTGAATCTGACTCAATAGAGCAGCTGAAGTAGTAGATTGCATGTTCATGGTCGCCTGCATTCTTCTGAGCTAATAGGGTGCCAAGGGAATGGTCCATAGTGCGGACATATAGTAAGAAGGGCTTCCCCACTATTGGAGCCACCAATACTGGGGGGCTTGTGAGATACTTCTTGATGTCGTCAAATGCGCGTTGACATTGTTCAGTCCAAACGAAAGATATGTGTTTCTTCATGAGCTGAGTAAATGGTTGACACCTTCCAGAGAGGTTTGAAATAAATCGTCTGATGTAGGCTAGCCTTCCTTGAAGTTCGCGTAGCTCTTTGAGATTTTTTGGGGAATGCATATCGAGGATAGCTTTCACTTTCTTTGGGTCAAGATGTATACCCTTTGAAGTGATGACGAAACCAAGGAACTTGCCGCTGGAGACTCCCAAAAAAGACTTGGTTGGATTTATCTTGATTTGGTGTGCACGCATTAGTTCGAACACCGTTCTCAAGTCTTGGAGGTGGTTGCCCTTGAGACGACTTTTAACTGCAATATCGTCTACGTAGTATTCCACTATTTTGCACAAATAATCGCAAAAAATTATGTTCAGAGCTCGCTGGTATGTCGCCCCTGCATTTTTTAATCCGAAGGGCATCACCGTATAGCAGTATACCCCCAACAGTGTTCGAAAAGATATGTGCTTTTTATCGTCGGAGAACATCTTGATCTGGTTGTAGCCTAAGAACCCATCCATGAAGGACATCTGCTCGAAGCCGCAAGTATTGTCGATCAATATATTGGTGATCGGTAGAGGGAACTCATCTTTCAGGCATACAGAGTTCAAATCACGGTAATCGATACAGACTCAAACTTTACCATTCTTTTTCATGATTGGAACAATGTTAGCGACCTAGTCATGACTGAAACAATGTTAGCGACCCAGTCAGGGTATTGTTCTTCGTGAATGAATCCACTTGCAATAAGTTTTTTGACTTCATTCTCGATGGCCTCCATGATATCTGGTTGGAATCGTCGTTGCTGGTGCTTCACTGGCTTAGCTTTAGACGAAATATTTAGGCAGTGAATAGCGACTTTAGGGTCCAAGTCTGGCATGTCTTCATAGCTCCATGCAAAGATGTCAATGTATTCTTTTATAAGCTGTATAAGAGATTATCTTTCATCGCCAGACAGACTTTTGCTGATAAAGATTGGTTTAAGAGATGATTCATCTCCTAAATTGACTTGGACGACTTCGTCTTCAATAAGTGGTTCACGTTGTTCGAAACGTAACTCCCACCTAGTATCTATCTTTTGAGCCCATTATTCAAGTTCGATCGATGGACATCGTCTGTAATTTGGTCAACTGATACCATGTTGACGGACAAATTTGCTTTGAACATGTCTCTAATGCTGGAGTCTGAATTCCAGAGACAGGAATCGGAAGAATGAGAATAATGATCTGCTTCAACGTCTGATCTTTCAGGAGTTGTTGGTGGAGTGACATAACTCAAACCAATACCGTTTTGTTGATAATAGTTCTCGGGTTTGCCGGGAGGAGCAAAGTGACGTATTGGCAACCGTCGTCCCCGGCCGTAGTTTAGCCCTTGGTCGCTTTTTATATCATATTCCATGTTCTAAATGATATTCTTGGCCTGCCAACCATATCGAAAAAGTTGCATTTTCCCAGAATCATAGTCAGCTTCAGTGTTGTGATTGGGAGAAGTAGAGTCCACAATGAACTTTTTTTAGCCAATTATTCGACCGAAGATGATTAGTTCTTCATCCTTCTTTCTAGCTGGAACGATGAAGTAGTGGATATCTTCTGGCCAAACTTTTTCCCGCAGATGAGGCATCATGATCGGCATGCGGAGGTGTGGTCCTATCTCGTGCTCTAGAGCGTATATCGTATCTACATACTGGTTTACAGATTGGTAGATATTGGAGTAATTCAAAGATAAACCTTTACTTAGAAAATATGCAAGTTCTTCTTCCGGGATAACATTATCCACTGAAGGTACATTATTATGAGTATTGATATACTCATTGAGAGGATCATTGTCTGGAACAGGAGCCACTGACTTGACCAAGTTCGCCACATAGGGTAACTCTTCAGGATTGGGAGGACGGACTTCAGCAGGTTCCATCCGAGGTGTTTTGTGGAGAGTGATGGTCAATGGTTTGACCTTATCAGGGTTCTTCTTTTTCACCCAGATTGTGAGAGGCTTTGGAGTACTTTTTGGAGTAGTACGTCCTTTGACTCGGATAATCAGGAGACCATCACTGGAGGATGAACTCACTTCAGCTTCATTGTCAGCTTCGTTGCCGTCATCCTTGGAGGGCTGAGATTGGTAAAGTACCGAATCTCCATAATAGGCTTCAATGCCCTTAAAAGAATCGACATCGGCAAACTCCGTCTTCACGACGCCATCGCTGTTGACGTACTTGAAGCACTGGTGAAGTGTGGAAGGAACGATCATGTTCTCGTGTATCCACGGACGTCCCAACAAGACGTTGTAAGATACATTGGCATTGATTACATAGCAAGAAATCTTCGTTCAGAGATCACTAATCTGGCACTTGAGACGGATCTTGCCCAGTGGGTGGCTTCTCCCAGCATTGAAAGCCATGATAGTTGTA
Organism: Iris pallida; assembly: GCA_029216955.1. Taxonomy (NCBI): domain Eukaryota; kingdom Viridiplantae; phylum Streptophyta; class Magnoliopsida; order Asparagales; family Iridaceae; genus Iris; species Iris pallida. The sequence goes on along the minus strand of JANAVB010031216.1, from coordinate 2,259,015 downwards.
TTGGTTGCAGATAGCTTGTGCAGAAGGCTTTCTAGAATTTAGAGTAAACTTCTAGGAATGATGCTGAGGGAGGAGCCTAGATCGATGTGCATCTGATCCACCTTAATCGCCCCGATATACCCTATATAGTACAGAGGTCTATCATGACGATTATTTTTTAGTAGCATGTCCTTCTGTGAAAAGGTGATGCTGGGCACCACTTCCATAGTACTGTGGCAGTAAGGACAGGAGACAGGGTCTTCAGCGGGGGCTTTGACTTCAGTGAGATAAGAGTCGGCATGTAGTAATGCCTCACTTAATGCCTTTTGCATTTTTTTGGAGAGTCACAATAGATCGAACAGAGACAACCTGGCAGGTGTATTGGCCAGCTGTGCCAGTATGTTAAAGTTGTAAGGCCGATCCATGCCTTCTGGAGTTGGCGCCTTCAGAGACTTGTCAAATCGTGTCTCCTTCTGCTTGGCTTTGTCGGTAGTGGAAGGCTTAGACGGACCCGCTTTTGAACTTGTAGGGGTAGCAGGAGCTTGACAAGGTACTGCCTCTTCTTGTGCAGGGTCATAAGTCCGTAGGTAAGCCTTCCCAGATCGCGTCTCGCCAGATAGAACTTCATAAATGGGAGAAGACACCATATGACATGATTTGTATTTTTTGCCCCTCTTTACTTTGGGAGATACCACCCCCAATGTCATTTCTTGCACAAGGTTCGGATGGACCCATATTATCTCACCATATTCAGTTGTGAGTGGCACCAAGGTTGAGTTGCGAGCTGGCGGCAGGTTGATGACTTCCGTTATTGCCTTGGGGATCGGGACTACGCCGTCTGGGACTTCTGTGGGAGGAAAGTCACCAAATTGAAGAGAGATCATGTTAGAAGATACGACATTGTCTTCAGCTTTGAGGTTGATCACTTGGCTGTCGATAAGTTGTTGTATCTTCTTCTTCAGGACGATGCAATCCTTGGTAGAGTGGTGCACGTACTGATGATAAAGACAGTACTTAGGATCGTTGAGTTGGTTCGCCTCCGCAGGACGTTGTGGTGGAGGCAATGTCAGTTTATTACCCTTCGTCAATGTGTGAAAAATGGTAATAACATCGTTTTTGTCAGAGAAAAAAGTATCATTAGGTTTGTCAGAGGCGTCCTGAGAATTGGAAGCTCCCTTGGAAGTGTCGGCCTTCAAGACTTCTTTCCCTTTACTCCCACGGACAGGGATAGTTTGAGGGTGCTTGCTTTGTCTTCGGATTTGGGTGTTTTCAACCCCAGTAATTCCAGATTAGGGATATCGTTTTCAGCAGCATCAGCGGTCCCAATGAAAGCTGACCATGTATCATACTTATGTATACCCAGACAGAACTTTACTGTATGAAGGAAGTTATGTCGACAAGTATCCATAAGTTCTGAGTCTGGTATACCGAAGGACATCTTCAATGCTAGTCGCCTGAACGTTCGATGAAAGCAATGACAGACTCAGTCCTCCTTTGCTTGGTCTCGATGAGGGTGGACATACTAACATGCATGCCACTCTCATAAAACCTGTTGAGGAATAACCTCTCCAAGTCTTTAAAAGAATTGATACAACCGCCAGGCAGACTGCAAAACTATTCAAAAGCTACCCCTGCAAGATACTAATAAACAACTTTGACAAGAACGGATCATCCCTGGGTAAGTGTAGAGTCTGCAAGTTGAAGTATGTCATGTGTTGACGAGGAAAAATCATCCCGTCAAACGAATTTAGCGTCAGTGGCTTGTAGTTAGGAGGGTAAGTAGCATTCTCCTATTCAGGAGGATAGGGCTGAGATATCCCTATCTTCTGAAGCTCGTCTTTGTGTGAGATGGTGTCGAGACGGGCAACAAGAGAATCAATTGCATCCTGTTGATTGAGCAGGTGTTGAGAAACGGTTTTCGTACGGTTGTCAGGCATTGTTGGTGAAGGACCACCCCTGCATTTGTAAGATTTGGAGAAGGCACAACGGAATGATACTCCTTCTGTAGTGAAGGAGGGTTGTTGCTATGAGCCGGACTAACGTGCGCCAAGACTTTTTGTTGAGGTGGAGGAACAACCCCAGCAGCTTGGACCACCATAATACTGGTAAGCATATCTGTGATCTTGGCAAATGCTGTTTTAAGACCCTCTAGCCGTTTGTTGGTCTGATCACTGGCTTATTCAGGTCTCTCTTCATCCGCTATATATGTAGATAACATGCGAGGATGAACAGAGGAAACAGTACAACTGGTGCTGATATTGTCTGTCCCTGAGTTAAAAAGTCATTCGTCTTCAGGTAGGGAAGGTAGATAGTCACCGTCAGACTCGAAGAGATCATCGTCATCTGGAAGGCTACCCCCGGTGTGAAGGTCATCTGCTTCAGACTCTGAGGGAATACTACCCCCAGCTGAAGGATCATCACCTCCAGCTTGGGAGTCCCCGTCATCTATACGAAATCTCATCCTCGACCGAGTACCCATATAGACTCCTTCAGATGTGACAGTCTGCTGGCTATCTGTTGGCAGACTTCTTCTTCTTCTGTTCGTGGAACTGAGAGAGAAAGTTGGGTTTGTGGTCCACCTTCTTTGATTGGGGCTTCCGTAAGGGGGACACCATGAATCCATGTTGGATGAAACACACATTGGCTTTTCAGCGTCAGAGCAATACAGTCGTCGAAACACGGACTGCCTCTGAGGCACTCTTGTTGCTTTAGAGCAGCAACAGTTGATGACAATACTGGTGCACGAATGTACATTATAAATTGTTGTATCCTTCCTCGCTTTACGCTTATGATTTATCATGTCACGTAAGTCAACGGAAGGGAGTTTTGCCTTAAAACCCATGTCACATGCATCGTCGAGCTTTGTATATGGCTTTGTAAGGAGAGTTGGTACATCCGGACTTAGTTTGTGTGCAGGGGCAACCCCCATACCTAAGTTCTGTGATGACCTTGAAGACAGTCCCGTGCTATACGCACTGGGGCCTGTCTTTTTACAGTGGGTGCATAGACCCTGGAGTCTGCCTTTGGGTGCATGCTTTCCAGAGGTCTTGGCAGCATGCCTAAGCTTCCTTGATGTGGGCACATAGTATGGGTAAGTAGAGCTTGGGCGCATAGCCTTGGGCGCATGACCCTAGATGCATAATCTGTCGAAGATAGAAGTTTTCTGGCCCGAGTTATGCACCCACACCCTCTTGGACACATAGCTTTGGGCGCATGCTTGGTGAAGCAGCACTGTTTTCTCCCAGCTTCGCCTCCTTCGTTTGTGAGCCTCACTGAGTTTGCCCAGAGTGTCAAACACTTCGATTCTTGGCATCGTAGTATTTTTCTTTGCCAAGTCTTGAGCGTCACAAGAGAGAAGTCGTTGGACTAGTAGAGCCCGGAATGGTATGAGCCTTCTTCATTTATGGAGCTTCTGTGGCAGAGCCATGCACCCATATGACAGAGTCCTTCGGTTGTATATCTTCTATGACACTTTCAGTATATGCACCGCGAGCCTTCGGAAGCCAAGTCTTACGAGACTTGTTTGGCTTCGCTGATTTTGAGGGAGTAGAGCCGTCCCTCGAGAGCATCTCTTTGAACGCCTGCTAATTGAACTTTACGATCAACATCTTCTGAGTGCTTTCCACTTTGTCGGTATCGGATTGCGTCACCACCTTCTCGTCAGAGGAAAAGGAGTCTCCAGCAGAGTCGCCATTTTTGTGGACACATACAAAAAAGAAGAAGAAATACTGTCTTTTCTTATTATCGTAAGACACACAAATCGAGTACGCCTGAGAGATCCTGCACTGAGGATCCTCGAGTATAAAAAGAATTCTGGAGAATAGGACGATGGAGATCGAGCGGCAGTTGCTCCTTTACTCCGTTGACACTTCGATTATAAAAGTGGGAGAAAACTTATAAAAATTGCTAACTCTCGGCTCACTGGCAAGAAGTGCATCAATTTGGCTCTTGAAAATGCTCTCCGTTCTATCTTTTGAAGAGGTATGAGACCCCTTTTTATAGTCGTTTCCATGCTAGAATGATGTTATGCGCCCACATGAGAAAACACACTGGTTTTCATGTGGGCGCATGGTTCTGCTTTGGGCACATAGAGTGTAGGCGCATACAGACTATGTGATCGTGGGTTGATCGTGGTGTTGACGTGGCCGCATGCTTTGGTACACGATTGCTCGTGGAGACTGACGTGGCCATATGCTTCGGTGCACGATTGATCGTGGGTTTGACCAAGTCGGGGGCTGTTCTGACTTGGGCACATAGCCTGAAATAGGGCTATGTGCGCCCTTTTGGAGGAGCCTAGAGTGGGCGCATGGGCATATAGATCGCTCTGGTGACTTGGGCGTATATGACTTCACTGGTGACTTGGGCGCATATGACTTCTCTGGTGACTTGGGCGCATATGACTTTTCTGGCTTGGGCGCATATGAATTCTCTGGCTTGGGCACATGGTTCTCAAGTCTGCTAAAAATTTTATGTTTCTACACCTAGAATAGCATTTTACCACCGACACTGCGACGTAGGCTGGACGTACCCACTTCTTGTGCCCCTACACTGGATGCCGATCGTGACACATTTTTAGTGGTGGCCCATCCAGGTCTCGAGAGTCACAACTAGTACGATTTTGTTGTGGTACTCGAACTAGAGTATCACTACAGCCTGCAGTAGGATATAGGATATAAGTTTTGAGGTACTCAATCACATTTAGGAAAAACTCTTATCTGAATTCCTGCCATCTAAATTCTTGTTGATATTTGTTTCCTTTTGAAATAAACTGTCCTCCTTTGATCATATCACTTCTTTCTCAGTATTGATTCCTTGTTTAATATGTCTCCAGGATGGTGCAGATACGATCTCATTATTCTGGCCCGGGGGATACCACCGAGAGGTCTTCCACCTCTCGTCCGATTCAGCAGGACCCTGGGACCGTAGCTCCCTTTATTCCTTCATATATCGGAGCATCTGCTACATTTGGAGGTACACCTCCACCTGTTCGGAGGCCTTGCCCCGTTATTCCAGATATGTTCCAGCAGCAGCCACCTTCAGGATCAGTGGATACAGCTCAGCAGCATCAGTCTGCAGATTTCAGGCAGGGCATAGACAATGCCCACCAGCTAGCTATGACGATAGTAGAGACCCGCAGCAGGCAGGCCAGATACACCAGTGCATTCGAGGACCCCGAACATCCAAGACTTCTAGAAGATGCGTTAGAGGGACTTCAGAGGTACCGAGGGCATCATATATGCCGACGACTGGATTGAGCACATTGAGGAGATCTTTCGCCTCGCATTGATACTAGTTAGGATTCAGGTCGAGGTAGTTGGCCGTCAGATGCAGGACCTTGCCAGGACATGGTACCATGTCGATCCCCAAGTGGGTACTGAGGGGCAGACATGGGGAGCTTTCAAGAAGCTCTTCAAGGAGAAGTTATTCCCGGATATCGCACTTGACGCACTGGAGACACAGTTCGAGAACTTAGTTTAGGGGAGCCAGACCATTGAGGAGTATACAGGAGAGTTCTGCCGTCTAGGCAGATTTATGGAGGATCTTACTGAGACTGCAAAGGCGAGGAGGTTTTGAAAGGGCTTGATCAAGGAGATCAAGTCATTAACCAAGAGTAACCGCGATGCCACTTTTGAGGAGATTCTGATGGAAGCCATGGCAGCGAAGGACGAACTTGAGCTGAAGAGGAAGAGAGGTCGAGATACTCATGGGGCTAGTGGCAGTGCAGGCCCGACCAAAAGGCCCCACATTCAGCAACAGCAGCAGCAGATGCCTATTCAGCAGCAGTTTCAGGGCCAGGGACGTGCACTTTTCCAGCAGGCACACAGGCAGCAACAGGATGCTATGTGCAACTTTTGCAAGAAGCCAAGCCACGGGTGGAACGACTGCAGGAAGAGACTGGGCAGTTGTTTACTTTATGGTACAGCGAAACATCAGTGTAGGGAGTGTCCCAAGAACCTGACACCATTGGCTCCGGCAGCAGCAGGAGCTAGGGCCCCGATGGGGCAGCAGAGGGGACCACCATTGCAGACTCGACAGCAGAGGTTTGTCCAGCATCAGCAGCAGGCCAGAGGAGGAGGCCAGCAAGGGCGAGCTTTTGACATGACAACAGAGGATACACAGGCAGTGGAAAAGCTGATTGCAGGTTCTTTTCTTCTCAACTCTATTCCCGTATTTGTCTCATTATAATCTATCTCGAAATTCGATTCCGACAGTTTCTGTCTACCTTTCTTGTTCGTTGATAAATTTGATTCTTGATGTTCACTGTTGATTTAATTTTCTACCAAGATACGTCGTATGGGTTAGGCTGCCTCAGTTATGGAATCTAGAGTCTTCTACAGTCATATTAGCTAGTATGGTGAGGACATATAGTCTGATTTTGGATGTATTTTTCGGGTGTGGGAATTTAAGGTTTTTACAGCCAAGCATGCAGCAATGTAAAAATTTTAAATAACATGATTCTAGAGGTATGTACCTTAGTTGGACTCTATGGTTTATCATAGCCTTGCTTACTAGTATGACGAAGATTCTGAGTATCATGATTTTGGATAGACGCATATGATTATCAAATTGTATGATTTAGAGACTTTGATTGTTAGGGTTTTGACCTAGAAGGAGTATGACCACTTTAAATTTCGAGGACAAAATTATTTTAAGGAGGGTAGACTTGTAACCACCACTTTTCTTAAATGAGGATAATTTTGAACTTTTGTAAAATTTATCATTTAATAATAAGATTTAAATCATGTTAATGACTTATGGTGATTTTTAATACTTTCTATATAGTGTATTATGACATTGGCCTTTTTACTAGTGTAACCTTAGAGTTACTTAACCTAGAGACTAACCATGACCATGGAGACCTAACCATGTGATTAGATTGACTAATTACCACTTTTTAGGTTAGGGGTATTTTGGTCATTTTTGACATTTGGTGAAAATGAATTTTGATTAATTAATATTGTGTTAATCTTTATGTTAAGCCTTAATCTAGATTTTCACTAATCTAGAGGTTAGTCATGAGCCTAGATATTGCATTAGAAGGTTCTAACTAGATGACAAGGTTAGGAATATCGAGATATTATGTTTAAGGAGATATTTAGCTAGAAACCCTAATTCTACTTGGGCCTTTCCTAAGAGGGCTTGAATTAAACTTGTAGAAGCCTATCCATGAGTTAAATATCTTCCTAAACCCTAATCGACACCCCCATAACAGCAAAGGGTAGCCCCTCTCCCTATATAAATATCACATCAATCAATCTTGCCTCTTTTTATAGCCTCCTTAAACCCTAATTTGTGTTCTTCTCCAAAATCACCCCATTTCTCCAAATCAACTCCAAATTGAGCCCAATAAATTGCAACACACTCCCCTACTGTATAAGAGGTCAATAGTAGCTAGCTAGCAAGGATTTGGAGGCTCTTGGACCAAAGCAAATTGGAGAAGGACCTCATTCTAGGCAATTTCATTGAGATTCTAACTCTTAATAGGTAATGGCTCCTAAACCTATTTAAATTCTGATTTCTTTCTATAGATGCATTCATTTAGGGTCCTCCTAGCTATTGACCAAGTTTGGTCGGATTTCGAATCCATTAGGTATGCGTATCGCATGAGTATAAGAGTGTATTATAAAGTGTTTGATGAAATGTCTCAATGGAATATTTGTTAATGATTTTTAAAACTAATTATTTATATTGTTGTTTATGTATGATTTGAATTTCTTGGGCTCTGAGTTGGTTTTGACACGATCTTCGTGTCCAAAATGGGACACGTAACTCAATACGAGGGTTTGGACATTGTCCTGCTACACGATGGCCATTTCCGACACATTAGGACACGTGGTCACTTGAAACTTGGCATGAAGATTGGGGCAACCTCTGTCACCATCCTCCCAAAGTTTGGAAGGTTTGTTGGAGAGATCGAGGAGATCTTCCCCCGCAGTGGTCTGTACTGACTGTACACTGCTCGTTAATGAGCACCTGATACGGTTTAATAACTTGGACACGACACAGTTTGGCAACTGTGCAGAATCACTAGGACCTAGCCCTAGATCCCACCTAGCTGTGTACACGAGCACGAGGCTCCTTGTGTCGTGTGTCGTATCCTTCCTTGCTCGACATGGCCGCACGAGCCCTTCTCTTTACACTATTTTCTGATACATTGTTGTTTTTGATGATTTGACACTTGTGTCCAACAATTGGACACATTGGGACTCTGTATGGACACTTTGGGTTTGACACACCACTGTACACATGTTTTCCTAACCAATTTCGAGTTTTACTTTGTATAATTAGGTTCCAAATGATATTTATATGTTAAACAATGTGTTCTCAGGTTTTTGGAGTTTTGTTAAGTTTAGATTTTGATTCATTGATTCCCTGAGATTTATAATGAACTGTTGAGGTTGTGTTTGATTCCCAGGTTATGATGTGGTTTGGGTTTTCGAAAACATTGGTTTTGAGTTGATTTGATTTTCAATCAATTTCATATGATAAGTTATGCATTCATTCTCAGATATTGCATGTTTAGACCTGTACTGTGGATCTCAGGATTTCCTGAGAATAGATATAGGAATTCCTGAGTTTTAAATCTAATTGCTGGGTTTTAAAACTGAGATTTGGTTTGTGAATGTGCTTCATATATATTTCATGACTGTGTTTCTTTCCCTCTTTTTATATGTATAGGGTTACCTATCTATATGTGTGCTTTGGTAATTATTATATATATTTGAGAACTGTTATGAGTAGGTTATTTGGTTGAAACCTGAGAATGAGTCTCAGGATTGAAATTAATGTTCCAAGTTTGCAACTCTCACAGTCCCCTTTACTACCCTCATCACACACACACATTCATTCTCATTACCCTTACCTTCCCTTTCCCTCTTTCTCTATATATATGTATGTATGTTAGAATGTATATGTAGATATATTCATGTATGTAGGTATATTATATATGTGTAAGTATATATGTGTATATATATCTTGTGTACTTATATATATATATATATATATATCTTGTGTACTTATATATATATATATATATATATATATATATATATATATATATATATATATATATATATATATATATATATATATATATACATATATATTTTATATATATATATTTATATATATATATATATATATATATATATATATATATATATATATATATATATATATATATATATATATATATATATATATTTCATGTGTGTAATGTATATAAGTATGTAACCCTTTACCTTTTTCCTATATGTGTAGACATGTATGTTATAATACATGTATGTTATGGAATGATGGTGTATACCTATAGGCTATTAGACTAGATTGAGTAATACCTTGGCCTAGAAATGGACTAGATAGGCCTAAAGTGACTTGTAGACCAGTGTTGACTAAACCCTAGACTAGTTGACTAGAGTTTGACCTAGTTTGACTAGATTGTTGACCAGAGTTGACCAAGGGTTGACTTTGACCTAGAATGACCTAGAATCATGTAGATGCATTGTAAACTTCAAATATTACCTTCTTGTATACATCATAACATGTGTGCTCTATTTAGGACTCGGACACCTCAGTTCAGACATTTATATTCACAGTCATTCAGGATCTCAGACGAGTACATGCTCTGATCATTTTCATAATTGCTAGAACTTATATTCATGCTTTAGATAAATTACTTGATGCTGTCACGTTGTTATCACGGACCAGTACCATATGGATCTTGTCGTGCGATATTATCCTCCTCGGGTTCATTAAATACATCTTGTCATGTGCTTTTCACGAAAATCTTGTATTTCTTGTACACCCCTATTCATGTATGCTCATGTGCATTCTTGTACTCTCATGATCACATGAGCCTCATGGATAAAAATCTCTTGTACAGGTAACGTAACTTGACTGGATCCTTGTGTATTGATTGGGGAGGGTAAGTAGAAAATGGTTATGTGATCAAATCCCATCTTGTATAAATCTTGTGAATGTCTATTATGCCCTCACGTGTAATGGAGTCCCATTTTATTGTAACCTAACCTGTTTACATAACCATCTTGTGCTCTAAACACTTATATTACTTGCAGTTCTTATTTCATATACAAACTGTCTCTTGTACTCAGATTTGTCTATTTATACTGTTCTTATAGTTTACTCTACTGCTTGTTTTATATATACTGTCATGATATGATCATGTTTCAGTGTTACGTATGTAGGAACGAATTTGTAAAGCACAATACTCTATAGGTAGGGTGAATAGAGTATGCAGCGGAATATAACTAATTTAAAAAGTTAGCAGCAAGATCACAGAGACAATATATATCACAAATAAATAATGTAAAAGCAGAGATTAGAAATCAAACGCAAAGACGGTGATGTATACCGGTTTTTCTCTTGTGAGGACTAGTCCAGTCGAAAGAACTCTAGCTTCCAGTTGAATCCACTATTGGAATAAATGCAAGTTTTCAAACGAAGTCCTTGCAACTTCTACAAACGCGAGCTTTGATTCGAAGTACTCGACTAACTTCAATTGTGAAGAGTCTTTCTTCAATCAAGCCTCTAATTACAATCGCTCTGAAGCTTCTAGACCGTACTGTACGGTACTGGCAAATCGACTAGAAGATTGTAACCGGCTTGGGATTTGAAAAATAAAGCTTAGAACTCTTTGGAATAGAACAGTAGGCTTTAGAGAGAATAAATAAAAGTGAATTGGTGTGTTGAAATGATCAAAACCTTCTCTATTTATAGATTTTCCAAAGGCAGAACTCTAGCAGAATTCGGGCAGAATTTTGACAGAACTCTATGAGAATATCTCGTAAAAATTTGTAACTGCAGGGAGACCAAGTTTTCAAACATTCAAAACACAAAGACCACTAACCGAACTCTGGCCAAACTCTGGCCGAACTCTGGCCAAGTTCTGTCAGGGTTTAATCAGGGTTTTTGCAAATTGATTTTTGGCGTTTTTGAAATTCTTTTAAGCAGTTAGGAGCTTTTTGTAAATAGAGGCTATTTTTTAAAATATGGGATATTTTTGAAACTATTTTTAGGGTAGCCTATTTGCCAGTACGACTCGGTATACAGTGTATTCCTAGACTCAATAAAAAATAAAAATTACATTGCATAAAAGAAATACAGACTCGAGTGGCAAACACAGCTACGGTTTTGAACAGAATGGATAGCAAATCTTTGACAGTGTCCAAGAGTCCAAAACTTCTTTAAGTAGCCCTTATACTGAGACAGAGTTTGATCAATTATTAAAATCAGGTTTGACCATGACCAATGGACCAATAATCTCCCTTATTTTGATAATTGACAAACCTTGACCGATATAACATCTTTGATCGATAAGATTTGAAAGATGATCAAAATTTTAAATTTGTACTGTATCCTAAAAAAATGTTCCTGTATCCTGCAATAGATGTTAGATCTTATTTCTCATTACAAAGAGAGAAGCTCCCCCGCAATATATGCATAAGAAACAATCGTTGAAGAAATCTAAACATAATAAATCGAAAAACAACATAATATTGAAGCATAAAGAGATAGTGCTACGAGAAATATGGAATAATGTTAAACTGAATAAAAATATGCTAAAGAAAGAATAAAACATGTTCACAGAATATCATCTCAGACAAACACAATCTCGGTGCAAAATAAACTAAAAGGATAGAGTATTAATGATATCTTGGAATGTCGGAGCATTTTCAAGTAACAAAGACATAATCAAAGTCTCAAAAGTGATCATCTAGACAAAATACAATACGTCTAGATCACAAATCCTCATCATCATCATCACTTAGAGTGCCAGCACGTCCACTATGTCCGGATGGACCATCTCCAGAGGTGTGTGGAGTAGCACCCGAACCACGGTACCAATCATAAGTGTTATAGGGCAGGAAGAGAGTATGTACCGCCTCATCCTTATAGCGGTAACCGAAGACAGCTGGATCTCGGAGAAGAGAACTGGCAGAATGTCCAGTCTGAGCAAATCGGAGATCAGCGAAGGAGTTGGCTAGTGTCTGAAATCGAGTCACATCACGAAACTTGCGTTCCCTGGATGTGTCAGTGATGAATGTCCGGAGATCAGAAAGGTGCTGATGGATACCCTCAAAAGACATAGGATAATCCTGATGAGGTAGGGCAGGTACAGTAGGAGGTGCAGGAGGTACGGCAGCACTACGACGAGATAACTGGAGGTACTTGGGCTCAGGGTCCAGAGCACAAGTAGACAGATCGATGTCAAATCACTGAAAGAAGTGTGGAATGAACATCGTATAATAGAGATTTCAATCTCTTGCACGACATCGTCCCATCATCTGGATAATAGTCTTTGGAACCGAAAACGGAATTCCCTTGATGATATGGAGAGGGCAGATAGTTCAAGATTTGTAACATCATCTTTTGAAGTAGATTTTGGAAGAATAGTAGAATAGATGATGTGATGTAACTCATAGTTAAACAAGTTCAAGTTTGCAGCCTTGAACTTTCCAGAACGAACACGTGTAGGTGCACAAAGATCATTCTTGAACCTGAGAAGAGTCGTGCCATCGAGAAAATCGAAATTAGTGATATCATCGAGCGGGACACCTTCGTTAGGAACACCAAGGATTTCCGCTAATAAGACATCATTGAACTCGATGTTAATACCTTCGATACGAGTCTTAACATCAAAAGTGTCTAACACAAAGTTGCAATAAAACAATCTAATGGCATTAGTAGCTATAGGGAATTTTTTGGTGACAAGTCGGTGTAACCCTAATGCCTCAAAGTAAGGACGGTGGTCAGGAAACGCACTCCACTTAATCAGGGCGCCAGTGCATATGTTGTGCATGATAAAATCACCATAACATAGCAATAATTGGCCATGAGTTTTAAAATAAAACTCATTGTATGCACCGTCGGCCGATTGGACCGGGAAAAAGAGTAAATCCGCTGGTGGATTCGAAGACAGTGCCTCTTCACTAGCATTGGTCTTCTTTCTCTTTGAAGGAGTGAATCCCTTAGGCATTTCTTCCAAAATTGAATTAAAATTAATGAACTTAAAGGAGATGGAAGGAGAGAGTCATACCGTCCAGAAATTGAGTATGTTGTAAAGATAGGAATTCTTCGTACGAATCCAAAATTTGGATAGAGAATTCCAAGTGGATTAAGAGCAATAGATTGGAGATTTTCTAGGGTGTGGAGGAGTTCTCAGGCGGCTGCTATTGCTGTGAGAGGAGTTTGGAAGAGATGAAGAGAAGGGGGCCTCGGGTTCTGACTTAAAAACATATAACACCAACAGAACTCGGGTCGAACTCGGACCGAACTCGGGCCGAATTCGCCTAGGGTTCTTTTGATGAATTTGCAAAAAGAAAAAATTTGTGAGCCACATCCTTTTCATCAACTCCTTTCAATTATTTAATTCTGAGTTTAGTAATTTTAAATTTCAATTAATATAATTAATATTATTTTATAAATTAAATTTTGTTATACAGCGACTGTTTCATATTAGCTGTAGGGGTACTGTCCCAGCTAACGGGAGTTCACCGGAGAATAATTAAATACCGCTTTGCTTCGACCGTAGTCGTGGTGACAGACAGACCCTTTGTAGGTTTGTCTCAAAAATAATTTTGAGTATTGAAAAAATAATTGTATAGAACAAAATTAATTAATATTATTTATATCTAAAATTCCTAATTCCCGACGTAAATAATTGAAACAATCTTACGCTAGAGGTTTTGTGAAGATGTCAGCTAATTGATTCTCTGTATCTATGTATACAAGGTTTATATCTCCATTTATTGATGATCTCTAAGAAAATGATATCGAATCTCGATATGTTTAGTACGAGAGTGACATACTGGATTCTTAGTCAAGTTGATAGTGCTAGTGTTGTCACAGAAAATGGGTATGTGTGTGTATAGTAAGCCAAAGTCTTCTAAGGTTTGCTTCATCCACAAAATTTGGGCACAACAACGTCCTGCGGCGATATACTCAGCCTCAGTTGTTGATAATGTGACAGAATTTTATTTCTTGCTAAACCAAGAGACTAAAGCTTTGCCAAGGAAATGACATGTACCACTGGTACTTTTTCTATCTACTTTGCATCCAGCAAAATCAGCATCCGAATAACCGGTTAGGTCAAACGACGTGGTTTTGGGATACCATAAGCCGGCAGAAGAAGTGCCTCTAAGGTATCGGAAGATACACTTAACTGTGCACAAATGTGATTCCTTAGGGTTGGCTTAAAAACGTGCACACAATAAAACACTAAACATTATATCAGGTCGACTAGCAGTTAAGTAAAGTAAACTACCAATCATACCTCGATACTTACGTATGTCGACAGGTTTGCCTTGCTCATCAATATCAAGCTTGGTTGAAGTTGCCATCGGAGTGCCAAGTGGTTTGACTGCTTCCAGATCGAACTTTTTTAATAAATCTTTTTTGTACTTGGCTTGATTTATGAACGTCTCATTGTTGGTTTGTTTGATTTGCAGTCCGAGAAAGAATTTTAGCTCTTCCATCATGCTCATCTTAAACTCATTTTGCATACACTTTAAAAAAATTTGACAAAGAGATTCATCAGTAGATCCAAAAATGATATCATCTACATAAATTTGAATCAAAAGAAGATTGTCATTAAAAGACTTTAAACAGTATAGTATCAACCTTCCCTTTTGAAAAGTCGTTGTCAAGTAGAAAAGAACTTAGACGATCGTACCAAGCACCAGGGGCTTGTTTCAAACCGTATAATGCCTTCTTTAACTTGAAAACATAATCAGGATTTTTGAAATCAGTAAACCTGGAGGATGAGCCACATAAACTTCTTCTTTTATAAAACCATTCAAAAAGGCACTTTTAACATCCATTTGAAATAACTTTTAACATCCATTTGAAATAACTTAAAGTTATAAAAACATGCAAATGCACGTAACATGCGAATGGATTCTAATCTCGCAACTGGGGCATAAGTCTCATCGTAGTTTACCTTCTTTCTGATTGTATCCTTGAGCTATGAGTCGAGCCTTGTTACGAGTCACTAAGCCATTCTCATTCAGTTTATTTCGGAATACCTAGCGGGTGCTAATGATCGGATGATCAATGGGCTTGGGAACAAAGTTTCCAAACTTGATTCCATTTGAATTGGTTCAATTCCTCTTGCATAGCATCTAACCAAAAATTATCACTACATGCTTTTTCAATATTTTTAGGTTCAAGCTGTGAAATAAATGCAAAATAGGAAGCTATATCTTTACTAGAGGAACGAGTACTTACACCCTTGGTAATCTCACCAATTACCAAGTCCTTTGGATGGCCTGCCAAAAATCTCATTTCTTTTGGCATATCCTCTGGATTGCTAGTTTCGACTTCTGGTTCTGTACATGATTTGCTTGAAGACTCGGCTGCTGCTTTTGTGAGGGTTCTGTAGGAGCAGTACTAGGTGTACTTATGTCTTCATCATCATCATCGATAGATTATTGATTGAGTTCGTCAAATTTAACATTTATTGATTCTTCGATGATCATCGTTCTCTTGTTGAAGACTCTGTACCCTTTGCTTTTCGTCGCATAACCTAAAAATATACCTTCATCGACCTTTTCGTCAAAAAATTTCAATTTATCTTTAGTATTAAGAATAAAGCATTTACAACCAAATACTTTAAAATAAGAAACAGAGGGAGTTCGATCAAACCATAATTCACAGGGAGTCTTCTTCGATATAGGTCGAATTAGAACCATACTGAGAACATAGCATGCTGTACTTTCAGCTTCAGCCCATAGGTATTTAGGTAGACTAAACTGATGTAATATTACTCTAGCCATTTTGGATAGAGTCATGTTCTTACGTTCCACAACTCCATTTTGTTGTGGAGTCCTAGGGTAAGAGAACTCATGCAAATAACCATGTGTGTCACAAAATTGCTTGAACTCTACATTCTAAAATTTGTCACCATGATCGCTTCGAATGCGAGTGATCATGAACCCTTTTTCGTTTTGAACCTTCTTACAAAAGGTGACAAATTCTGATAATGCATCGTTCTTGCATGCAAAAAAATATACCCACGTGTATCTAGAGAAATTATCTATTATTACAAATGCATATAACTTACCACCTAGGCTAAAAATTCTACTAGGTCCAAATAAATCCATATGCAGCAATTATAGAGATCTAGTGGTACTTACAGCGTTTTTGGACTTAAAAGCGGATCGGGTAGCTTTGTTCTTTTCATATTCGCTATATACCGTATCCTTCTTGAAAGAAATGTCTGGTAAGTCTCGTACCAGCTTCTTTGTGGATAGTCTTAAAATTGTGTCCATGTTTGCATGACCGAGTCTCATGTGCCATAGTTGACTCACATCACTTTTGTCCATCAAGCATCTACATGCTTTGTTAGCATCTTCTAACAGATAGAAAATATATATATTATCTTTCCTGATACCTTTAAAGATAGTACTACCAATTGAGCTATCAACTATAGTACATTTGTCTTTGACAAAGTTAATGCCATAACCGTGATCAACTAAATGGCTTATACTGAGCAGATTATGTTTTAACTCGGTAACTAGACAGATATCTCATAAGCATCTGGGTGACAGATTCATTTGGCTTCATCTTAAATGCTTCATACTCCTGAGTAAGTCTGCTGATCTTTGACTCCTTGACCTGCGCCGTACCTTCGTGGGTTACTTCAAGAAGTTTTTACACTTCATTTGATATTGTGCAAGTAGACACCCTATGTAGCTTCCCTTCCCGAAATTTTTTTGAAATATTTTTTATTTATTTATTTGATTTAAATGGTAATTTTTATATTTTCATAAATAATTATTTAGTTAATTATTACGGTAGATGACCTTAGCCATGGTTGAGTTTTGAAGTACCAGACGACTAGGAATCATGGCACGGATAGTGCAGTGGCATGCTTTGACTAGTGTATTAGACCTGGTAGGGAGCCATAGTGATGTCCTAACTAGGAAAACCAGGCCAAGTTGCGACTTAACCCTTACCGAAGATTATTTATTTATTAATTACATTATTGAGTTTTAGGGAACCCAGTTGTACCGAACTAGTCCAGATTGACCCAAAACAAGCCCAAGCCCATGTAGTCATGCGGTACGTCCAGCGACATTCGTGTTGGTGTATTTTGGTATGATTGTGTTGTATTTCGTTTTAACGATCTAACGAATATTTTCTAACTAATTTTTAATTAAATGTTATAAATATCATTATTTAATATTCAATAATATTTGTATATAATAGGTCCTTGTACATTTTTGGGATTATTAGACGGTGCAAAATGGTATATACACCATTATTTGGTTTATGAAATTTCGTTATTATTATTATTTTATTGAAAATATTATTATATAAAATAATATTATTATTGGTTATATTATTTTCGTCAAATAAATGTTATAATATATGTGTTCATATTTATATAGGTAGGCCCTACCCTAGGAATAAAAGTTATTGGGATGTAATTGGGTTTTATGGAGATTGTATATAAGTATATATATATATTTTTTTTTTGTTTTTTTTTGTATATAAGTATATATATATATATATATATATATATATATATATATATATATATATTAAATATATATATATATATATATATGCCGGGCGCTTGTAGCTCACGTGGCTAGGCGCACCGGTACTTGGGGCATCGGACGGAGTTCGAGCCCCCACGGGGGCGGCTTGGTGGTTCGCCCACGGCCCCGGGCCAAGCGGTGGCTGGGTGTCTTTGACACGGCCGCTTGGTTTTTAACAAAAATATATATATATATATATATATATATATATATATATATATATATATATATATATATATATATATATATATATATATATATATGGAAGCGGATCAAAAGCCCCCCTTAGAAAGCCCCCCAAAAACCCCCCTCACTCTAATCCGTTATTTAATGTTAATATTAATGTTAATATTAATGTTAATGTTAATATTAATGTTAATATTAACATTAAATACTAAACTTAACATTAATATTAACATTAAAATTAATATTAACATTAAAATTAACATTAACATTAATATTAACATTAATATATAAAAAAATTAAAAAAAATTAATATTAACATTAACATTAATATTAACTTTAATATTAACATTAACATTAATATTAACATTAATATTACGAATTAGAGTGAGGGGGTTTTTGGGGGACTTTCTAAGGGGGGCTTTTGATCCGCTCCCTATATATATATATATATATATATATATATATATATATATATTCTCACATTTATTTTTCTCTAGCTGCCATTTGTGACTCAGCCGAGAGCTAGTGTGCCGTGCACTTATTTACTTTTCTCTAGATGCCACTAGTGCCTCGGTTGAAACACAAATGTGTCGTGCACATACTTTCCTCCAGCTGCCGTTAGTGACTCACCCAAGAGCTAGTGGCCTTGCATTTATTTTCCTCTATATGCCCCTTAGCTCTCACTCGAGTGCTAATGGGCCGTGTATTTACTTTTCTCTAGATGCCACTAGTGCCTTGGTTGAAACGCTAACGTGCCGTATTTCTAGTCTCGGGAGCCCTTGTGTGGAACGTTGTCTTCAAAGTGCATTTTCACATAGAAGGGTTAAGGACCTTTAACTGTTTAGACATATGTATTTATCTGTTGAGCTAACTATATTCAGTTTATGGCATGATATTATGTGTCTTGTTACGTCCCTCTGAGGACCTGGTTATCTTACCAGGTGTGTGCTCTTGTCTTCGCAGGTGTTCTAGCTCTAGTCGTGATCATCGCTATTTCTTCGAGGATGATTGCACTTGGATCGTCTTCGCTTCGCTCGCCAAATTTATTTTATTCTTCATGTATTTCTTTCATTGCTTATTGGTAGTAGATTTGTCTCCGCCCAATATATTGTATAAAGACTTTTCATAGTTGGTATTATGATATCTTTATTTTCTTTTATTTTGTGGATGAGATTAGTCGTTATGGTTTCTACTACATATTACAGCTTATGTATGTATATGAGATTTTCATATATTGGAGTATACTTCGTATGTATACAGCTGGCATGTCTACGTTCCTAGTCCTACATATTTTGGGACTGGGGCGTTACATGTTTTTGTGCTGGCCCATACAGGTCAAGAAAAATTGTTTGGTTACTTTACCATACCAAGCAAGCCTGCGTATAGGATTAGAAGTCTAGGATCTCATCCACATACTTAACCTCTTCCTCGATTCCATATTCAAATTACCATTCGACTCATCAATTGCATCTTGCTTGATTCCTCATATCGTCGTTCTTATCTTCCCTTCGTGCTTACTAGAGATTGACCCTACTAGATTAGATGTCCCAAACACCCTTAGCTTAATTCTTTAAGTTGGATAGAATACCCCACGACCTGACACACCCTTGACCATTAAGGGAATACAAATAGTATTATCTAGACCATAGAGACTAAAGGAATTTAAACCATTTGGTCAACCAAGCCTTGGTCAATAAAACCGTAGAATGATGGTATAGGAATAAACAAGACTTAGATCCTTATGACTCTTAGACTATTCATATTTGTTTTATTTCATCTACCATCGTGCATATGTTCTACTATCTAGACTAATGATGTTAATGTAGCCTAGTTTTTGCAAGCTCAATTCTTTATCAAGCTTGTTCATGACATATGTTATGGGAGGCCTCCACTAACAGATTGTCTACTCATAACCGGTGCATGATGGTCTGATCAAACTAGTGCATTTTGGTTCGCTTTTATTTATCGTTCTACGTGGATGGGGACATAGCTAACTTGCCCTCTAGAGTCCCATCCGCGACTGCCTTGGCAACTCCTTTTGAATTATTCGGTCGCCTTTGAACCACGTATTCGTATTCGATAACGCCTCCTTCGAACTCTATAATTGCTTTCGCATTCACCTATTTTAGAAGGACGAAGGCGTTATACTAGAACTTCCTCTAGCCTTCCTATTGACTATGACCATCCTCACTCGATGTTGCTGTATTTTTATCCTAAGCTGCTCGTTCTTTTCCTCGGCCGTATATTTACTATCACGACCTCCTAATCACTTAAATTAGGAGTGAATCTAATCGTTCTCCTAATCGTGCCCCTACTCCCAAGAAACCATATCTTAAAGTCTCTAATTTATTTTCTTTTGATACCATATTATTCCTTATCGCAGGTTACCTTGATTAAACTTTAACCCTTGATCATTTTCACTCTTGCATTAATTAGCCGTATCCACGATTATTTCGTATTTATCTAAATTACGATTTCCTAATGCATTTTGTGTTGAACGTTGTGAATTGATTTTTTCTCATCGCTACCCCTTTGTGCCTTCTCACCCCCTACTACTTCTTAATTTCGAGGACAAAATTCTTTTAAGTTGGGTAGGATATAAAACCCCTAAATTTCTACTTTTTTTAATAAATTTGATACCGATTTTTTTATTTTGTATATTGTACGTCGCGTAGTTGTATTGTACGTCGTGCGCGAAATTTTATTTTTTATAATTGCTCGATGAGTGCGAATATGGGCGAGCGTACATATATTTGAAAAAAACATTTTTTTCTATTTTTATAGTTTTGAAATAATATAGATAATAATTATATTTTTAGCTATCGTACCAAAATTTCCAAGTTTATGATTTTAATTATGAAAAGCCTTTCATTTATATAGTTATAATAATAAATAATTTTCCTATAAAATGGTATATTAGAAAAGTATATTTAGGTAAATATTATTTCTGCATACATATATTCATAAATATTTTATTAGTTATTTTTAAATAATAAGGTAATTTTCGAAATTATTATTATAAGTATTTTTAGAAAATATATTTTTAAATTATTGTGGCAATTTAAATCTATGATTAGATTTTATGGATTTAATTTAAATAGTTAAAAGATAAATTTATACTTAAATTGAGTTTAGATTATCTAGTTTTAAATTGAAATTTAATTTGAATTTGGATTTGATTATTGATTTAAATTGAATTATCTAATTGGGTTTAAACAAAACCTAATCCTTATCCAACTGAGAATTTCTACCTCCTATATAAGGAGAGGTACTCATCCACAAATTCCATCAATACCACAAACAGCTCATCGTGCGTGCATCGTGTCCGTGTAATTCCTTTCCAGTAAATTTTTTATTTATTTACATGTGCAATCCATTTTTTCGTGTCGACAACCCCGACACCAGCCAAATCTCTAACCATAAATCCTAATTCTGGCTGCTCCCTGGCCGAGCCTCCCCGACACCTGACCCGACTCGATCTTCCCGTGTACCATCGCGTCCAGCCTTGTGACCCCATCCTCTGACCAATGCCGACGACCCCGCCATTACAACAGCCCCCGACTCCTCCCACCCGGCCAGACCATACCGTCGTGCCCTTCCTGGCCAGCGACCTCCGGCCATCCATACATATCCACTGAACACAACCAACAAGACTGCTCGACCACATCTCCCTGGAATCCGCCACAGCTACCACCCCCAAAATATAAATAAATCAAAACCCTAACCTAGTTTCCAACCCAATGCCGACGTCCCCGCCTACTAGTTCAAGCGCCGTCCAAATCACCGCGCGCGCCGACACCACCAACACTTTCGGCGTCCCGACCAACCACCACGACCGGCGCCATCGTGGCCAGCCATGGGCCCGACTTCATCGTCGCATGTACCTCGATCCCCACGCCGACCCTTCGATCTTGTACTTGGCTCCTCGTAACTAACGACGCCCTTTCGAGAGCAGCACTCGGCCTCGAGCACTACGACTCGTCGTCCTTGGACTCCGTTGTCCGCCTAACTTCCCTGTCCCGGTAGAACAGCGCCCCTCATCGACTTTCTCCGTTGGCCTCGGTGAACGCCGCGATGAGCGGCCAACCTCTCGAACTCACCTCTCTAGACCGCCTCCATCGGTGGGCCAACGCCTCCTCGCCGTTGGTGGCGTCCTGCCTCGTCCAGCCCGTCCGCGGCCCCCACCGCGAGCCAGGCGCCGCACGCGCCAGCACCGACTTTCCAGTCCGGTCAGGAGCGCTCGCCCCACGACTCCGCGACCATTGCGCCGGCCGCCCGTCTGCCTGTCCGTGCCCTTTTCTCCACCGCCGCGTGCCCTTTTCTCCCGCGAGCCAGTCTCCGCGCCTCCGGCTCCGCCGCACTCCGTCTTGCCAACCCCAGTCGTCGACTCGCCCCGGACTTCCCCCTTCCGCTCCATGTCTCTCCGACCTCCTTCCGCTCTCTCTTCCCTCTCAAATTTTTCTCTCCGTCTCTCTCTCTCTCTTCCCCTCTTCTCACCCCTTCTCATTTTTCTTTTGATTCCCTTTTTATTTTTCTTTCAGCTTGTTCTCTCTCGAGAACAGTTAACACATTTAATTAACCTTCTCATTTTGTTTTGTTTGTTTTTGTTTTTATTTTTTTTTATTATTATTATTGTTATTATTATTATTGTATTTATTATTATTATTATTTATTATTATTATTATTATTATTATTATTATTATTATTATTATTATTATTATTATTATTATTATTATATTATTGTATTTATTATTATCATTTATTATTATTATTATTATTATTATTATTATTATTATTACTATTATTATTATTATTATTATTATTATTATTATTATTATTATACTATTTTAGTTTAATCTATATTTACATTAAGAAGGTTTGTTAATAAAACAGTAGGTATGTTTTTAGAATTTACTATTATAATTATTATTACTATTATCATTATTTTGTTGTCTTGCTAAATTTATTACTTGCATTATTATTATCATTTTAGAAAATTTTACAAATATTTTCTAGCAAATTTCAAAGTAAATTTTGACTCTAAAATATTTTTCTCGAGTTATATGTACGTAAATATATTTGACAAGTTATCTCTAAAATATTTTTCAAATTATATGTATATAAATATATTTGACGAGTTATAGTTTGGCCTAAATAACTCCTTATTATTTTTGAAAATGTACTTAAATATTTTCATCTATAAAATATAGTTTTTCTACTTAGATATATTATTTTGTCAAAACTTAGAGTTTTTTGTCCTAAAAAGATATTGAATTTTCAAATAATTAATTTAATTATTTTACTAAATAAAACTATTTTCAAGTATTAAGAAAAGTTTTATAAAAACATAGGAGTTCTGATTGGTAGTTAGCCAAGTCTAGTATTACATTTCCATCCGACTCGTCGTCCTTAGATGTTCTTCTTGCAGTGTTCTTATCCTCTATACATGTTATTTACTGTCATATTAGTAGGCATGTTTTATGTATCTTGCTAGTCCTCTGAGGACCTGATGATCTCTTCAGGTAGCGAATTTGTACGGAGTTAGTTAGCTGAGCATGTGGTAGTTGACTTCATCTGCATGATTCAGGTATTTTTGTTAGTATTATCGATTTACTATCCTTCTCGTGCTTTTATAATATATCCAGCTTATCAGCTTAGATTTATAGACTCATACTATTCTTGGAGTCTAATCGGACATATAGGCTAGTGGGCTGTAGACCATGAACCATAATTGTTCGTTATTGTCTTATATATTCTAGTGGATTGAGATACACTGTAGATTACCATATTAGCCATGATACCAAGACCTTGACAGCTTATACGTACTCGAGTCGGGCTGGAGTATGCTAGATACGTAGCTGGCTTGCTCACGAGCTCGCGTCCGAAAACCGGGTGCGGGTCGTGACACCCTATTAAATTCAATCATATCTAAGGCACAAAATAAAGCGTTAATAGCACATGCGTCAAGACTGGCCTTTTTCTTTTCCTCATCAGCTTACTTATCATACGGTTTTTCAACCAAAACATTTTCAGCAAGAATACGATAAGGCTTTTTACAGCCATCAACAATTATAGACCATAAGTCAAAGTCTAGAGATTTCAAGAAGAAACTCATCCATATTTTTCAATAGGTATAATTTGTACCGTCAAACAGTGGAGGTCTATTTGTGGCATGGCCTTCACTTGTAAACTTTACAGTTGCCATGTGTTGTGTTGTGATCTATGTAACAGTTAAGAATAGTAAAATTATAAATGTAATGTTACCTTGCTTTACCTGTATAACCCGCTCTGATACCAATTGTAGGAACAAATTTGTAAAGCACAATACTCTAGAGGGGGTGAATAGAGTCGGCAGCGAAATATAGCTAATTTAAAAAGTTAGCAGCAAGATCACAGAGACAATATATATAACAAATAAATAATATAAAAGTAGATATTAGAAAGCAAATACAAAGATGGCGACGTATACTGGTTTCCCTCTTATGAGGACTAGTCCAGTCGAAAGAACTCTAGCTTCCTGTTGAATCTACTATTGGAATAAACTGCAAGTTTTCATACGAAGTCCTTGCAACTTCTACAAACGCGAGCTTTGATTCGAAGTACTCAACTAACTTCAATTGTGAAGAGTCTTTCTTCAATCATGCCTCTGATTACAATCGCTCTGAAGCTTCTAGACCGTACCGTACTGGCAAATCGACTAGAGGATTGTAACTGGCTTGGGATTTGAAAAATAAAGCTTAGAACTCTTTGGAATAGAACAGTAGGCTTTAGAGAGAAGAGATGAAAGTGAATTGGTGTGTTGAAATGATCGAAATCCTTCTCTATTTATAGATTTTCCAAAGGCAGAACTCTGGCAGAATTCGGACAGAACTCTATGAAAAAATCTCGTAAAAATTCGTAACTGTAGGAAGACCAAGTTTTCAAACGTTCAAAACACAATGGCCACTAACCGAACTCTGGCCGAACTCGGGCCGAACTCTGGCCGAGTTCTGTCAGGATTTTTGCAAATTGATTTTTGGTCTTTTTGAAATTCTTTTAAGCAGTTAGGAGCTTTTTATAAATAGGAGTTGTTTTTCAAAACATGGTATATTTTTGAAAATATTTTTTGGGTAGCCTATTTGCCAGTACGACTCGGTGTACAACGTATTCCTAAACTCAATAAAAAAATAAAAATTATATTACATAAAGAAAATACAGACTCGAATGGCAAACACAGCTTCGGTCTTGAACAGAATGGATAGCAGATCTTTGACAGTATCCAAGAGTCCAAAACTTCTGTAAGTAGCCATTATACCGAGACAGATTTTGATCAATTATTAAAATTAGGTTTGACCACGACCAATGGGCCAACAATGTATTCGCTCCTGTCCTGACTGGACCTGTTAAAAATATTACAGATGATACTGAGGACTTCTGCACAAGCTATTATGGAGCACATCTAGACGACACCTGTGAGTTGGACCTACAAGAGGATCCAGCTCTAGCTGAGGACACCACCCTATTGCTTAGGCTAGATTAGATAGGCTTTATCTTATTTCATTATGTTATTTGTATTTGACTTTTGAGTAGTATTATTTCTGGATGTTTGAGATGTTGTGTTGTTTAGACACTTAGACTTATTTTCTTTCATTTGTTTGTTCTTTTTTGAGATTTCATATCTATCATATCGTGCTATTTTCATCTTTAGAATTGTGATTGAGTTGTACCTTCTGTGATTTGGCCTCCGTTTGGAGAGCATATCATATTATGGTTAGTTGTGACAATGACCTAGAATAGCATTCTACCGCCGACACTGTGGCATAGGCTGGACGTACCTGCTTCTCGTGCCCCTATACTGGGTGCGAGTCATGACAGTCGGTTTAAGGCACGAGCTACGGTTGGTTCAGTGGAAAGTTAGCCACGGTCTATTGGCACATAAAGAATACGTTTTGTGCAAGTTATGCTTGAAGGCTATGAATTAGCCATTCATGAGTTAAGTCAATAAAAGTATAGAAACACTAAAAATATGTCGGGACTGTAGGTCAGTTGTCGAGAGTCAGAACTGTAGGTCATTCGCCAGAAGAAAACATGTCGGGACTATAGATTAGTCGTCGAGGCAACCCTGGTTTGGGCTCTACAAAAGGAGTATGATAAGTAAAAGAAGTAAAGCTAAAGAAGCTAAGTTGTGACGGTTAGGCCATGCATTTACGTTGAGTCTAGGAGTTCTCGTAGGTGCGTGGACATGGACAACTTGTTGACAAGGTTTCGTACCCTCAATTCGGAAACGTGGAGCAACAAGACCGTATCGACCTAGGAGGGAAGCAAGGTAGTTAAGCAAGAACACATCGCTGGTGATTCAAGGACTTGAGCAGGGCTAGCTACCCTTAGCTGCAAGGGCCTCGTCTTACACCACCTACATGTCCCAGATGGCTTGAATTGCCAGTGACCTTTCATATAGATAAGTTGGCATGTTGAACGGCAATCCGTATGCACGGTGTCGGTCGAATAAAAAAAAGTGTAAGCACGGCACGAATGGGATAAATATGGTATGGCACAGTTGCAATACAAGTCTTAAGAGAAGCTATAGAAAAGATGCGTGCTTCGACAAGAAATGGGGTATCGATTATTAAGTCGTTGGCATAAAGTTGCATAAGTCAGACTTGAGTCATTTCGAGCTAAGTCAAGAAGGGTCGTAAGGCAAGTTTGGTTAAGTCATGTGAAGTTGTGAGACACGGCCTTGATGTTGAAGCACGAGCCAAGTCGATAACACAAATCATGTTGTTGTATCCTAAAGTATGGGCCATAAGGCAAGCACGAGTCGGCACATTGATGTTGCAAGCACGAGAATGGTTTAAAGGCAAGGATAAGGAAGTTATCGGTGGGATAGCACGATGATGGTCTAGAGACACAAATAGGCCAACGTCTGTGTCCTAAAATCGATCCTAAGGCAAGAATAGAAAGACAATCACAAAGGGATTATGTTGCACAAAGTAAAATAAACGTGTTAGTTTTGTATGGATGGACAAGGAGCTCACACCACCAGTACAGTTGAGTACTGACACCGACATAGTATTTATATGCAGTCATAGGTATAAGCTCGTTGGCACGGAGCTCGCTTGGATGCGTCGAGGCATGGAATTCCTTGGCATTTCGAGGCGTACGACCGCTTCGAGTCGAAACTTATACGGGACATAATATATGGACATCGTCTATCTGAAGCATCTGCTGGCTCGTTAACTGTATTGAGAGATGAGAGAGAGCTTAGTAACTTGTAAAATGTGAGCTTGAGTGATTGTAATCTTGGCCTCGCACCACATTGTAATCTTTCTTTCAATATCAATAAAGATCGGTTTGAATGACTTGTGTTTTGCTTAAATTTCTGCTGCTGTTATTCAATGTTTCTGCTTGAAACTTCTGTGCGACGACCTCGTCGCTTAGCCTGTAATCGACCGTTATGGAACCTGTCTTGTATGAGCACAATCTAGCCTCACGTGGCATCACACCTTAGCGAGGACGATCGGTCCTATGGGACCGGGATGTGACATAATGGTATTAAAGTACGGCTTTACGTCCTTATACTTTCGATTGAATTCTTTAACTCTGGTGTGTTGCTTTCGTAAATCGATATCGTTGGTGCGCTCTCTCTCAATTGTCCCACGGATGTCCATACAATAAGTCTATATATTTTAAAAAGTATCACGAAAGAAAGTTGGTTGAACAAAAGTTAATTCAAGTAAGCATGATTGGCTAAGTCGGGCTGGGCATATACACCAAGAATTGAGTCGACCTTAGAAAAAGTTGTGTGTGAAACTCAAATTATTTCAAATAGGATCGAATTTTACTTGAGTTATAGAATGCGGGATGGCTATCAATAAGGATGCCATCAGACGATGTTATCGTCGATGTGATATAGATGAGCATGCTTGGATTTTGAGGAATGGTTCGAACGGAGATTCGAAGTAATTGAGATTCAAAACTTGTTTCGAAGATTTGTCGAATGACTTCATCCCTCAGTGGTGTATGGGATAGCCTCGAGAATGTCGATTAATTGAGGATACGGGGTGCCAATGAGTCTATCAGCAAGCGACGAATACGCAAAGCCTTAGAAAGAGTGTTTCAAAGTTAGTCATGACTTGATAGCTAACATGAAATTGATTTAAACGAATTAGAAATGACGTGCACGAGATTGGGATTATGCAAGTATGAAATGCGAGAATGATTGAGTAGAAAAATTGAATCGATAAAAAGTTAAGGTGTACAAACGGATAACTCGATCGAAGAAAATCGATATGAATCGTATACGAAAAGTTAGCACGATTGGATGATAGCATGCATGGAAATAATTTGAATATTTGAGAATAACTCTAAGGATTGGAATAGATGTTGCTCGATGATTTGAGTTAGCATAGATCGATGCGACTTGAGGAAATTTATTGCTCGATGACTTAAGATTGACGGATGAACATACGTGATTTTGGGTTGAACGAATTGAGCATTTAACTAGTTCGGGGGATAATAAAGTCGAACTTGATCTTGAATGTCGAGGATATTATCCAGTTCGGACGATAGTTTCGGTTGCACGACTCAAAATTCGTTATAAATGAAGATCGTCAGGTTACGTATATCATCAATGGTATTGAGGTGTATCAAAGATCGATATACGATAACTCGGGGTACTCAGATTCGAGGAATGACGATCGTGTAAAGTGTTATTGTTTTGATGGATGCTATACTTGGGATTTTGATTGGAATGAATACTTGGATGAAAATGATCGTGTCTTAAGTTCTTCGATGATAACCACAATGTCGACGATTTTGTCTTATGCTAACGCAAGTCCAGCCTCACACATACATCACATCAGATTTGGGGCCATCATTTTGCATGAGCGTTGACATGGTGATTCATGCCGCGGGAATAATCGAACTCAGGAAATCAGGGCGTGGCAATTTGGATTGCTTTGACTTGTGGTTTGATGCGAAAGTGAATTCGAGGATGGGTCGACTTGTGATTGACGATTAAATAAATTTGAGAATTTAGTAGATCCAATCTGCGTATCGTGAATGAATTAGTCTAGGCTCAAAGCAAGAGTTGCACCCCCGATAAGAACGATTATCCTGGGGGAATACATGGTGATTTTATGTCCCGTATGGATGATCGAACTTGCGTGAGATTGGGGCATGACATATTGTTGAGCTTGGCGGCCTTGTTAACGATTACGTGAATTGCGATAAACGACTTAGAGAATATGTAATGAGAATTTTGGTTTAGTGATGAATCGTGTCGTAGCGTGCTTGACTTGGAAAGAATAGATAGGTAGATTATATCGAACATGTTCAAGGAGATAGACTATGTGAATTGCTAGTTTGGACATGCGATATTGATATGTCGAGGAATTGGTTGAACATAACTTATCATAGGATGGCTTTGCTGAACGACTTGGACTCTTTGAACAAAGTATTGCAAGCGTGAGTAGGAGAATATATGCTCGATATTTAGAAATCAGAGTGATGCAAGCTTGGATAGAAAACCTGTATTATCAACTTTGGTTTGACCTTAGGATTGGGGTCATGTTGATATTATTGTTGGGGAACTATGATTTCAATACTGACGGATGACTTTAGCCTAGAGAGATGGCATAGCAGGTCAGGCGAGACGTCCTTGTTCCGAGAGTTAGTATCGGTATGACTGATCTTGAGGATTGATAGTATTAGATACTGGTGGACAGAATGATTCTAGAGTATGGAAACACCACTCACGAGGCTCAGCTGAAATGCATATATTTCAGGGACGCCAGAATATGTGTACGATTCGGCTCGAGTGGTGTTGGTGGATTCTCTATCACAAAGCTTGGCTGATATGCATGTATTTCGGTAACCTCTGGAATATGTGCACGATCCAACTAAGTGATATGTTGAATTCAAGTGAGATTAAAGGAATAGAAGGGTGTCGAGGATTTCGAAATCGTAGGTTTCAAGGAAAAATTGATGGTAGTACGTGTTGGCCTAATGATTACATCGTATGTTTTAAATATGGCTAATCAGTTAAGTTTAACATAATGATGTCACTAATATTCATATACTTACTATCATGTTGCTACTTAAACTTAGCATTATCCTAATTGTCCTATATTATATTGCTATGCTTGTATCGTACTGCAACATATTTTGCTGGCCTAACATGTATTTGTAGACATACAGTAAGCATGATCAAACATGATCAAACCAGGACATAGGCAATGAAAAATTAATGATGGACCAAAGACGGTGTCATACAAAGAGATTTCTTCGAACCGCCTAGCGACCTATCCGGGGCCTCGCATCGGGGGTTCCGCTGCCCGGTCAGCGGACAGGAGTCGAGGGGGCAGCGCCCCCCGTCGGAGGTTCGGGGGCGAAGCCCCCGAAAGGTATTCAGATTTCCAGATCTGTTTATCTTCGGACGACTGCTGTCAAGGAAAAAGACGTCTTCAGATCTACTCAAATATCAGAAGAAAGGCGTCATAAAAGGGCTCTTAGTTTTCCTACTTGTTCCAAGTCTGTAATCTTCAATTTAATGAGTCTAGAAGAATGTGTACGTTGAGTCGCATTGAGTCATCTCAACCCCTAGACATATCTCTCCAAGCTCTCCCATACAAACAGACCAATTCCTGAACCAAAGCCCAAGATCTACCAAGCCAAACAAAGCCCATAGGCCCATAGGCCCAAAGGCCATTCTGCCACCTAGGAGGCAGAGTTCGGGCCGAACTCTGCCCCCACACAGAGTTCGGACCGAACTCTGTCCCATGATTTCCAGGAACTGATTTTTAGGATTACCAATTGCTAGCTGGTACAACGACTATATTTTTGAATTTTGAGGACAAAATTTTGGTCGAATTCTGCCTTCCAGACTAGTATATATAGGGCATGATTTCAACCATTTTCATTCATCTCTTCATCACCTTTCTATCTCTCACTCTCAATCATCTAAGCCTTATACTACCTAAGCCTTATTCTTCCAATCTACTAGCCACAAAACTTCCTAAGCCCCAAGGTGCTCAAGTACAATTCAGCTAGAAGTTTTTGTGCAAGAGTTGAAAAGAAAAGTCACTTGGACAATTCCAAGTTTGGCCACCTGCGAATCTGTAAGAAGTTGGCGTGCTCTTCTGAGTAAAGGCACGTGGTTGTACACTATTTCACAAATAGTGGATTTCAATCCTGAGCTAGAGTTCTCAGGCCTGGACTAGTCCTCCACGAGGGAAACCAGGTTAAAACTGTTGTGTTTGCGTATGCTCTTCTGATCTTTATTTACTTCCGCATTTCTCTCTGATTTATTTACTATCTTGATAGTTGTTTTGTGAAGGTGATATAAAGTTAATTTTTATTTGGTTATTATCGACACAAACTCTATTCACCCCCTCTAGAGTTGCCTACACGTCATTTCAATTGGTATCAAAGCAAGGTCTCTATTGTTAGGCTTAATATCCTTAGAGTATATCCTTGTTTATTTGTGTATGGCATCGTATTCCTCCTCCTTCGATAAAGAGGGTTTTATTTCTAGTAGCATAGACAATCATGTTTCTTCTAAATGCAAGAAGTGCTCTAAGTAGAAAGCCATGGCTAACCAATCCTTAAAGTTTGCTAAGGCTTTTCATTCTACAAATGAAGAACTTTCAGAAAAGGTTATTCATTTAGAAGAGTCTAATGAGTTTTTGAGAAATGAAAACAATGATTTATTATCTAGACTTGACTCACAAAACTCATCTTGTGTTTCTTTAAAGAGTTTGAATGATTCTTTAATTTTGAAAATCAAATCTCGTTCATCATCAATAGAAGATCTTAAGAAGCAAGCACATGAGCTAAATCATTTGTATGATTCTTCTATTGACTCTTTAAAGAAACAAAATGATAATTTTATTTCTAGAATTGCTTTATTTGAAAAAGAGAATTATGCTTTAAATGCTAAATTTGATTCTCTTACTCGTTTGCATAATGATTTGCTATTAGAACATGATATTCTTAAGACCAAATCCATGCATGCTCACTCTAGAGATATTCATCATTCTAGTATGTCACATGTTCATAATCATGCTCATTCCGATACATGTGCACACACTAGTATTAGGTGCTTCTATTGCTCTCGTATTGGACACATGAGTGTAACTTGTCCTATTCGTAGGATTTTTTCTACCAATGCTAGAGTAAATAGTATATGGGTCCCTAAAGCTAACAAATGTGGATCCAAGTTTATTTGGATACCAAAGTCTTCGCCTAATGTTGTAGGTGGAGCTACTTATATCGGAACATAGTACCGAGGAGCGTGTTGGTGGTTGCAAAGCTCAAAGGTTATCTTCTAAGCAATTGCACCAACACAAGTGTGGCCACTAGAGCCACTTTGGTAACAAACTAAATGATTCTTTTTAAATAATTTATATTTGTTGAATCTAGCATGTTTCTCTTGATGTCTTGCTACTACCTCACATTGACATCCTTTAGTTGCTTATTATATAAATCAATGTGAGATATAATACTAGCATGCTTAGTTAATTTTCTTATTATTTTTTTTATCTTGTATGAATAATTACTTAGCTTAAATGATTAGTTCACACTATGTAGTTTATCACTCATTTTCTATTAGTGTAACACATTTATATATGCATGTTCGCTATTCTTTATCCTTATTTATAAAGCATGCATATCACTCTAGTCCATATGACCTTGGTTTTGATTTGAGTTAATATGATTTTAACTCTTCATCTTTAAAAGTTTTGAGATAGTTACTTCTTGCCAATTTGTATTTAGTATATCATTGGTATTTGTGAATATATGTGTTTAGCACAAGCTTCTTATCACTTGATAAGTATATACTTATACTTTTTTTTAACCTTGTGCTTACATAATATATTCATTATTGATTCTCATGTTTTATTTTGATTATCCTCTTGAGAATCTATTAAGTCTCTGCCCAATAAATTTATTTATACATTTTATTTAATTTGTGATGGTTTTCAATATTTATTAATGATACATGAATATATTTATTTTTTTATATAGTTCATATATTTCTTATATTGATATCTATTTTTCTATAAATATCTTTTTGTGGGCATATGAGTTAAGTTCAAGTTTCATATTATTTTGAAGAGTATCTATTCATACTTTTGCTTACCTCATATTTTAGCTATTGATTCTTTTGACCAAATTTGTGTTATCTCTTCTTGAATCAATTAGCTCCTTCCTTAAAGTCTTCTTTTGATGATATCTTATTGGCTTTTATTTGTTGACTTTATGGATACATGCATTTTAATTAATTTTTGATATTTTCATGTATGCCTATTTGTGACATATATGAATATATTAATGATTCCTAACTTCTGATATTTATTTGTTTTACTTCTTCAAGTTAGAATATTGAGAGAAAATGTTTATTAGTGTCTTGTTCATGACTTTTATGGAAGTTCTTTTAAGAATTGTTTGGTTTTGTGCTTTACCTTACTTGTTAAAATTATCGTACTTATTAGTGCACATTTTGAGCATGTATCTTCTATATATATTTTTCTCCATAAGTTTATTATGAAAATGTTTGTTTTGAAAATATTCTTAGCAAATTTTGATGATCATTCTTTCATTATTATTTGGGTATTTAGCTTTCTTATTCATAGGGATTTTTATATTTTGATGTTGTTTGATGATACTGCATATATTCCTTTAAATCTAATTTCTTAAAAGTAAAGAATATTTTGGGAACAAGCCGAAAGGGTCCTTCTATCATACAGGTGTAAATAGCCTGAAGCGACACGGTGCACTAGTCTTCGGACTACCGCTAGCTGGGAACCGGCCCCTACAGCTAACCCAAAGTGATCAATACTTTATAGACTTAAGATTTATTAAGGTCTACTTGCAACCATTATCCATTTCTGGATCCACCCCTAAGTTCCAGAATACTTCATCATATCTAGCCCTGTATTTTGAGCTATAATTTATTATTGTCCAATGATGTTTTGTAGCACATGAGAATACATGTAATTGATATATCATACTTCTCATGTCTTTAACTACTATGGGTTGAACTTTTACGTTGAGATTTTCCATTTCTAGAGAATACACTTTCATAATGGTTATAATTTTGCATTCTCTAGATCATTCTATTATTTCATTATCATGGGTTAATCTCAATATTTGACAAAAAGATTTGCTCTATTGTGTTTTCATGAACATCTCTTTTGTCCTTTACTTGATGAGAGTCTAATTTATTTACTTGCTATCTTATACTCTCATCCTTGCTTAACAAAGAGTATATAAATTATTTTGATCATTCAAAATGTATTGCCCTTATTGTGAACTCTATGCTTAAGCATGTATCTTTAGTATTAGGGACTTAAGATTTATTGAGCACATTTATCCTGTTAATGGCCTACCTCATTAATCTTAATTAGTTATGTAGCTTGCTTATTTACGATGTATTGATTAAGCTACATAATTTTTGTTCACTATCACTCATCTAGCTATCTTCTTGAATTTCAATCTATATGTGATAAGCTAGTTTACAAAAACAAGATTTATGAATTTTCTTGACGAGATTTGATTCTATTTTAGATACATATGTTTGGTCTCTAAAATCAGTTTGACAATTTTTTTTTTTGGTTTTCATTGAGGTTTGTGATTCATCGCTTTAACTTCCTTCCATACTAGTCATTGATAAGCATCTTTTAAACTTCTTTCATCTTTTGAAGTCATTATTTTATCATATTATCAGATTACATCTCTTTAGATTAAATTTGTAATAATTTAAATGAGATTGACTCTTTTTCTTTCCATATTTTTCATCGATTTGTAAGATTTTATTATAGATATGGATTTGGAATTTTTCTCTTGATAAGATTCGTTGGATCATGTTTACTTTTATTGATAAATGATCCTAATGGTTGAGTAGTCCTATATTATCTAATTATGTGGTTATCAAGTTAATTTATTACTCTACATTGACTACTCATGGATTATCACATATGCTTTTTGCTATTTGAACTTCATTGGTTTCTCATTTAGTATTAGCAAGGTTGGATTTTTACCCGTTGATGGGTACATATGTGGTAAAACATACATAGTCCATGCAAAGTAATAAATTGGTTGATTCATTCTTAATTCGATAATCATGGATATGATTTTTTAGTTTTACTTTTTTATTTTTGAGCTATATTTTGACTTTCACCATGATTGATTTAATTGACTTTATTTCTTTTCATGATGACCTTCTTCTCAAAAGGTAACATACATTGATCTATCATATTTTAATATAATATTCTTCTATATAGGTTAGTGTATGTCGTCTTTTGATTACATGTGGCAAATTGAAATATTCTTTTGATTTCTCATCTTTAGTAACTATTAGTGGATATATCTTCGTGACTAAAGATGATATTTTTTGTTCTATGATAATTTTATAGCCTTATATTATTTTTTATGTCATAAGTTATCATTTTATAGACGTTTTTATAGCATTGAGCAAGGGGGAGAAATCAATAGCTGATTTACCCCTAGATCTTGAAGTTATCATTTTTTCTATAAGTGCTTTGAATCTAGATACGCATATTTTAAGGGGGAGCAAATAAATTGGTTCAATTCATTTATACCCTTTAATATGTCGTATACGTAGTTCATCATTGATTTTTTTATACTGATTTTTTGTGAAAGGTTTATGAGAGTATATGCAATTATTTTTATTTTTATATGAGTCATTTCGTTAATATTAACTTTTGTATCTTACCTTGATGACTATTGTGCTTTCTTTGATTTGGTTTTCCCTTGTATGCTTAATTGATTTGGCTTTCCTTGTTGAGGACTTACCCAAAATTCATGTTTTTATCTATTTTGGTATTAGTTTGAGGGGGAGCATTCAAGTAGACTGAATTTCTCTTTCTCAAACAATTTTCTCCTTTACCTTCATGTTTATCTAAAGGGTATTCATATAGCATGATAAGGTAATTGAGTTCAAATGCATGAATTTGGATAAGCAAATAGATTTGCAAATAATGAGATCATTTTATATCAATTGCTCTATTTTACATTGATCATTCCTTTACTTTGTTTCACTATTTATCTGTGGACAATTGTGACTATTATTGTTTCATTGATCAATGTTTCAAGTTTATATATTTTATTTGATATCAAGTTTTTCTATTTCAATATCTCAATTGGTATATTTTTTATATCTATTATTTACAATTATCTAATCCCCATGGTTTTTTATTGTAATTTTTTTTTCTCTTCCAAAACTAGAGCAATATTTCATATCATACTATATTTTTGAATGTCTTTCTTGGATTTCATGTTGGTAAACTATCTATTGATCAATTTCAAATTCTTTTAGTTTTACCAACTATTTGTGTTTTGACAAGCTATTTTCTATTTGGCACTCTACAGTTTGGTATGTAGTTTCTATACTTGTCTTTACACACTTCTTCCATTGTTCCTCATTTAGTATATCTTGATCATGATTGTCTATGTCTTCCTCCGTTACTTATGCTTGAGTTTGGTTTATCTCTTATTACGGAGGAGCTTATTTTTTTATCATGTCAAAGGGGGAGAAATAAGTTTAAGTTAGCACACAATCTTCTAGTAGTATGTGTTTATTAGTGATACATACATCTATCGTATCTGTCTTAAACATAACCGATTTGCCAAAATCAAAAAGGGGGAGATTGTTGGCCCAATGATTACATCGAGTGTTTTGAATATGGCTAATCAGTTAAGTTTAACATAATGATGTCACTAATATTCATATACTCACTATCATGTTGCTACTTAAACTTAGCATTGTCCTAATTGTCCTATATT
This sequence comes from Iris pallida, assembly GCA_029216955.1. NCBI lineage: Eukaryota > Viridiplantae > Streptophyta > Magnoliopsida > Asparagales > Iridaceae > Iris > Iris pallida. The sequence goes on along the minus strand of JANAVB010031216.1, from coordinate 2,222,500 downwards.
ATATTGCTATGCTTGTATCGTACTGCAACATATTTTGCTGGCCTAACATGTATTTGTAGACATGCAGTAAGCATGATCGAACATGATCAAACCAGGACATAGGCAATGAAGAATTAATGATGGACCAAAGACGGTGTCATACAAAGAGATTTCTTCGAACCGCCTAGCGACCTATCCGGGGCCTCGCATCGGGGGTTCCGCTGCCCGGTCAGCGGACAGGGGTCGAGGGGGCAGCGCCCCCCATCGGAGGTTCGGGGGCGAAGCCCCCGAAAGGTATTCAGATTTCCAGATCTATTTATCCTCGGACGACTGTTGTCAAGGAAAAAGACGTCTTCAGATCTACTCAAATATCAGAAGAAAGACGTCATCAAAGGGCTCTTAGTTTTCCTACTTGTTCTAAGTCTGTAATCTTTAATTTATTGAGTCTAGGAGAATGTGTACGTTGAGTCGCACTGAGTCATCTCAACCCCTAGACATATCTCTCCAAGCTCTACCATACAAACAGACCAATTCCTGAACCAAAGCCCAAGATCCACCAAGCCAAACAAAGTCCATAGTCCCAAAGGCCATTCTGCCACCTAGGAGGCAGAGTTCGGGCCGAACTCTGCCCCCACACAGAGTTCGGGCCGAACTCTGTCCCCTGATTTCCAGGAACTGATTTTTAGGGTTACCAATTGTTAGCTGGTACAACGGCTATATTTTTGAATTTTGAGGACAGAATTCTGGCCGAATTCTGCCTTCCAGACTAGTATATATTGGCCATGATTTCAACCATTTTCATTCATCTCTTCATCACCTTTCTATCTCTCACTCTCAATCATCTAAGCCTTATACTACCTAAGCCTTATTCTTCCAATCTACTAGCCACAAAACTTCCTAAGCCCCAAGGTGCTCAAGTGCGATTCAGCTAGAAGTTTTTGTGCAAGAGTTGAAAAGAAAAGTCACTTGGACAATTCCAAGTTTTGCCACCTGCAAATCTGTAAGAAGTTGGCGTGCTCTTTGAGTAAAGGCACATGGTTGTACACTATTTCACAAATAGTGGATTTCAATCCTGAGCTAGAGTTCTCAGGCCTGGACTAGTCCTCCACGAGGGAAACCAGGTTAAAACTGCTGTGTTTGCGTATGCTCTTCTGATCTTTATTTACTTCCGCATTTCTCTCTGATTTATTTACTATCTTGATAGTTGTTTTATGAAGGTGATATAGAGTTAATTTTTATTTGGTGATTATCGACACAAACTCTATTCACCCCCCTCTAGAGTTGCCTACACGTCATTTCAGTACGAACGTTGGTTTGAAATAAAATGGAATATTGATTGAGGCATCGATGCAAGCCAGCTTTCAGAGATTGGTTAAGGTGAAGTGCGTTCGAGAGTCAGTGGATGTTGAATCAAGTTATAAGTCGAAAAGTGTACTCAGTTAGTTTCGAGGACGAAACTTTTTCTGAGTGGTGTATAATGTAATGCCCCGTCCCGCTCAACTCAATCGGAGGAATCGAAACGCCAACGGCGTTCGGACTTAGCCTTGCAACGGCTGCTCGAAGACCCGCTCGATCGAGGTGACTCCTCGCTCAGGTGGGTGGCTTCGGTGAACTTGCCTCAGCTTTGCCTTTACACTAATAAAATTAAAGTTTTCAAATACATAAGTAGGCTTGATAATAAAAGAGACAAATCCACATAGCTAAGGGAATAATCCCAAGTCGGGTCGAATTGAGTTAGAAAATGGAAAGGTCCCACGGTCGGCTTAGAAGTGTTGTACGCCGTGCTTTCAAAATGATACTCGGTCCTTCATCCCGTGGCTTGGGAGAAGGAAAGTGGGTCGATGCTGCCACAAAGTTAAGAACTTAGCCTAAGTCATAGGTATCGCCCGCAGGAATGCTTGATAAAGCTTGCACAGTCCTATTGTCTAAGGCTTGGCATAGCCTTTCCTCGCCCCACGGGTTAAGCTGTATTACATAGCTTGTGGCATAAGTCTAGGCACCCAAATAACTCAGTTGTTCAAAAGTCGAACGTGTGCACGGCACGTTCCCTCGAAGCAAATCTTGACGCGGCCTTTGCTCGTCAAGTTGTTGCACAATTAAGTTAGGCAAGTTATGTCGGTCGATCAAAGTCATTCCAAGCACTGTCCCACTCTTTCTGCGGTTATCAAAGTCACTTAGTCCCACGATCTCATGGCTCGTCGTATAAAGTGTGACTTGGGTGATAGTGTTGCACAGAACATAAGTCAGTTTAAGGCACGAGCTACGGTTGGTTCAGTAAAAAGTTAGCCACGGTCTATTGGCACATAAAGAACACATTTTATGCAAGTTATGCTTGAAGGCTATGAATTAACCATTTATGATTTAAGTCAATAAGAGTATGGAAACACTAAAAATATGTCGAGACTGTAGGTCAGTCGCCGAGAGTTGGGATTGCAGGTCAGTCGCCGAGAAGAAAACATGTCGAAATTGTAGGTCAGTCGCCGAGGCAACCCTGGTTTGGGCTCTGCAAAAGAAGTATGATAAGTAAAATAAGTAAAGCTAAGGAAGCTAAGTTGTGACAGTTAGGCCATGCATTTATATTGAGTCTAGGAGTTCTCGTAGGTGTGTGGTCATGGACAACTTGTCGACAAGGTTTTTCACCCTCGATTCAAAAACTTAGGGCTACAGGACCGTATCGGCCTAGGAGGGGAACAAGGTAGTTAGGCAAGAACACGCCACCGGTGATTCGAGAACTTGAGCAGGGCTAGCAACCCTTAGTTGTAAGGGCCTCGTCTTGCACCACCTACATATCCAAAATGGCTTGAATTGTCAGTGACCTTTCATATAGATAAGTTGGCGTACTGAGAGGCAATCCGCGTGCATGGTGTCGGTCGAATAAAAGAAAGTGCAAGCACGGCACGAATGGGATAAAGATGGTATGCACGGTTGTAATACAAGTCTTAAGAGAAGCCTAAGATTTGGCTATAGAAAAGACGCGTGCTTCGGCACGAAATGGGGTGTCGAGTATTAAGTCGTTGGCATAGAGTTGCATAAGTCGGACTTGAGTCATTTCGAGTTAAGTCAAGAAGGTCCATAAGGCCAGTTCGGTTAAGTCATGCTAAGTTGCGAGGCACGGTCTCGATGTTGAAGCACGAACCAAGTCGATGACAAAAATCATGTTGTTGCATCCCAAAGTATAGGCCAAAAGGCAAGCACGAGTCGGCACATTGATGTTGCAAGCACGAGAATGGTTTAGAGGCAAGGATAAGAAAGTTATCGGTGCGATAGTACGATGATGGTCTAGAGACACAAATAGGCCAACATCTGTTCCTAAAATCGATCCTAAGGCAAGAATAGAAAGACAATCACAAAGGGATTATGTTCCACAAAGTAAAATAAATGTGTTAGTTTTGTATGGGTGGACGAGGAGCTCACACCACTAGTACAGTTTAGTACTGACACCCACACAGTGTTTATGTGCAGGCACGGTATAAGCTCGTTGGCGTAGAGCTCGCTTGGATGCGTCGAGGTACGAAGTTCCTTGGTGTTTCGAGGCATGCGGCCGATTGGAGTCGGAACTTATACGGGACATAATGCAATGGACATTGCCTATATGAAGCATCCGCTGGCTCGTCAACTGTATTGAGAGATGAGAGAGAGCTGAGTGACTTGTAAAATGTGAGCTTGAGTGATTGTAATCTTGGCCTCGCGCCACATTATAATCTTTCTTTCAATATCAATAAAGAGCGGTTTGAATGACTTGTGTTTTGCTTTAAATTTATGCTGCTGTTATTCAATTTTTCTGCTTGGGATTTCTGTACGACGACCTCGTCGCTTAGCCTGTAATCGATCGTTATGGAACCTGCCTTGTATGGGCATAATCTAGCCTCACGCGGTATCATGCCTTAGCGAGGACGATCGGTCCTAAGGGACCGGAGCGTGACACTATGGGCAAAAAAAAGTGAACTCAGAATAGAATCTACTTTTTGGGAAGTCGAATTTTAGTTCAGAGATGAAGCTTTGGCACTGATTGGTGCAGCAACATAGTTAAGTAAATTTTTTGCCAAGTCCAGGACCGGAAGAGTGGGGAATGGCCATAGGGCACTTTTTTTTGTCTTGAGTAGCAGCAACAGCAATTGGCACGACATTGGACTTTGGAGTCCAAATGGTGTGTGCCTTATTCTTGGCAGCAACAGTGGTGGCACGCTTGGCAGAATCGTGCTTGGCACCCTCGTCGCCAATCATTTGTTCATAAGTAGCTTAGTCGAATTCTATGACCAAGGTCCCTTACTTTGTGCCGACCAACGCATCATCACATTGAGTTATCACCTTCTCATCAGAGAAGAAAGTCGTCCCTAGCAGAGTCGTCATTTTGTTTGCCAAAAACAAAAGTTTAAATGCAAACTAAGAAAAGTACAATTGATTTCTGTGGAAGTACAACTATAGAAATCTGATCAAAATACGATCACTTTATCTCTTGGACTAAGCGATGTCGGAAAGAAAAAGCTCTTGAACGTGCTACAGCAACTTTTCAGGCGATTATGATCATTAGTGATGCTTGAAAAGTGATTTTGAACTCTATTTATAGAGTTTTGAGATAACAGTTAAGTAGTTATCCTGATTGGTATGCAGGCTGATTCTGTACTGGTTGGCATGCAATCACCCAATCGTAAGAACGGTTGGCTTAACTGAATATGCCGTATGGTATTCTATAAGAGAAGTACGCTTGGTCGTAGACAGTATTGTGTGTGCATTCTTCGAGATTAGTGGCATGTATGCCACATCATCTAAATACTTCTGGATGATGATTGATTGATTGGCGTCAGTACATGAATGGCGTAATCCATCGATTGGTGCTAACTGTCGATTGGCACTAACTGTGGAAAACACTGAGTAGGAAGAGCTTCATTACTTTGAACCATTGATGAATGGCACAGAGAAACAAACAGTCGTCATTATGACGAGTCTGACAAAATCTTCTCGAGCGCTGTGCGCTCGAGATTCAAAGAGATTTTCATCGACTAACGTGTTGTCAGTCATCATGACTGACAACTTAACTTCTCAAGGAAGATTGTCATGTGGAAATCCGTACGATCTAATTGTGGCACAAATTGGCATTAGGCGACATTTGATGAATTAGTCATAGCACTATCTGTGAATGGTGCGATGCACTGTCTTGATATATTTTAAGCTTCTACAACCACGATGAATTTGGAGACACTGATGGGCAACCTCATGACCCATGAGCTAGACTTACAAGAGTTTGAAGAAGCTACTCCCAAGGAGAAATCTATTGCCTTCAAAGTATAAGCCGGAAGAGTCTCATGCAATGACTCCGATGAAGAATCATCTGATGGTAAAGAACAGGCCCTACTGGTCAAAAAATTGAAAAAATTCTTAAAGTTTGAGAGATCAAACCGAAAGAAAAAAGACATCTACGAAAGCAACGAAGAAGAAACAATTTCCTTTGGATGTAAGAAGACAGAGCACATAAAGAAAGACTGTCCACTGTCATAGAAGAGCAGTCTATATGATCGATCAAGATCGAGCAGGAAAGCTACAACCGGTTGAAAGTACGCTAATACAAGCATCTAGCACGAAAGTGAGGCCAGTGAATCAGAGAAGGAGGACTGACCCAGCAGCTCTACAAATGTCTGTCTGATGGCTTTTGATAAGGTATCCAATAACCCTATGTACGATGATTTTACTTTCAATGAGCTTGAAACTGCTTTTAGCGAACTACTTTAAGAACACAGAAACGTGTTGGACAAGTACAAGCAATCTCGTAAAGAGATTAAGGCACACATAACTGAAGTAGCTAGACTGTCTAATCTCATTAAAGATATTAAAGAGACGTCTACTTCAGGTAACACGGAAGAGATAGCCAAGCTTAAAGTAGACTATCATGAGGCTGTCCTCACTATTGAGAAGAAAGAAAGAGACTATGTCAAAGTGCAAGAACTGTATGACATAGAGAATAGATTAGTCATTGAGCAAAGACTCATAGACATGACTGCCAAATATGAGGAGTCTTGTGCGATCTCTAAAAAGTTAGAGATCAAGTTAGACAAACAGGTCATTCCTGTTACACCGCCTAAGATTAGTCCTAGTGCCAAGCATACATCTCAGAGGACTAAACCAAAGAAAGCACGTAAGCAACACGTCACTCACAATCATGCTTTCACTTACAGGTTTCCAAGAAAGACACATAATAATGTCAACACAGAAACAAAGAGCACATTTCAAAACTCACATGCACATATTGTGGTACACATGGGCACATATCACAATATATAATTTTTGCATTCGAATTTTTTGAAGGAAATCATATTTGATTTTCGAATGACAAAAAAGGGTTTACCAATTATATTCTCAAATTAGATTTTTGAGTTATAAAAATATTTTTATATTATTTTAATGATTAATTATTAATTAGAATTTTTATCGTAAACAAATATTAGAATAAATTTGTTTTGGTCTTGAATTTTAAATTATTATTTTTGATCAAAAATCTATTTATATATTAGATAAGTGTTGTATTTATGAAAAACCTATTTTTAGTATTTTTCCTATTATGATAAATACTTGAATTGATCACTTTAATTTTAATTTAAATCTATATGGTAATTATTTGATTTATTAGTATCAGTTATTTTAAAATTTTGAATTTATAAAAGTATTTTAGATATTATTTAGTAATTGTAAATTATTATGGTACATGGGTTAAGATTTGGTCAATTTAAGTCTAATGGATGTAAATCTATGAAGAGATTTAATCCAAAGGATTAGACCGACCATGGATTCTAGTTAGATAGATAGTTTTTGAATTCAATATTTAGCGGGTTGTTCTCGAATATTATTTCGATGTATTAATGGAACTATAATTTGAATAATTATTGAGAATGAGCAAGATAGATATAATTTTGTATTTGAGATTTATAATGAGCTCCAGACAGCGTACTACCGTCAATGCTACGGTGTAAGCTGGACTTGGCTGCGTACTCGTATCCCAAAAAGCAGAAGCGGGTCATGACACTAATCATAAAGGACCATTAAAGAATTGGGTACCAAAGTATTTATCTACTCGTTTTGTAGGTGGACCCTCAACCCTCTCATGCTAGAAGCAAGTGGATACTCGATAGAGGATGTTTGCGGCACATGACTGGTGATGCATCTTTATTTGCTATGCTCTCGATGAAAAAGAAATGATATGTTTCCTTCGGCAATAATCTGAGAGGTAATATTATCGATAATGGTACTGTTGGTATGTCTCTTTATCCAGTAATAAAATATGTCTGTCTAGTTACAGAAGTGAAACATAACCTGTTAAGCATAAGTCATTTAGCAGATAATGGTTATGGTATCAATTTCGTAAAAGAAAAATATACTATATATGATATGTCATCTGATAATCCCGTATATGAAGGGATTAGAGAAGACAACATTTATGTTTTCTTTTTAGAAAGTACTAACAATGCAGGAAAGTGCCTAGTAGCCAATCAAGATGAAAGCTGGCTATGGCACATGAGGCTAGGACATGCAAATATGGACACAATCTCATGGCTATGCACCAAAACGCTGGTAAAAGGACTCCCAGAGATTACATTCAAGAGAGATATAGTATGTGCTGATTGTGAAAAGAACAAAGCTACTAGGTCATCTTTTAAATCCATTAACGCTGTAAGTACTTCTAGACCTTTGTAGTTAATTCATATAGATTTATTCGTTCCTAGTAGAATCGCTAGTCTTGGGGGGTAAGCTCTACGCTTATTTGATTGTTGATAATTTCTCTCGCTATACATAGTCTTTTTATCAAATAAAAGTGATACCATATTTGAATTTCAAATATTTTACAAAAAGCTACAAAACGAAAAAGGCTTCAGATTTTTCGAATCCGAAGTGATCATGGCGACGAATTCATAAATGCCAATTTCAAAAAGTTTTGTAATAATAGTGGATACTGTCACGAGTTTTCTTGTCATGTAACTCCTCAATAGAATGGTGTTGTAGAACGGAAGAATCGTATTCTAAGCGAGATGGCTTGAGTCATGCTAAATCAGCATAATCTTTTCTAAATATTTTTTGGCAGAAGCTGTTAGTACAGCCTACCATGTTTTGAACAGGGTGTTAATTTGACCTATTTTGAAGAAAACTCCTTATGAATTATGGTTTGGAAGGATTCCAAACATTTCATATTTTAATTTTTAGATGTCGCTATTTTATCCTGAACACCAAAGACAACTTGGGTAAGTTCGACTCTAAGACAGAAGAAAGGATATTTTTGGATATGTTGCCAAAAGTAAAGGATATAGGATTTTTAATAAGAGATCTATGATTGTTGAAGAATCGATTAAACATTACTTTTGATGAGCTCAATAGTCACAGATCTAGCGATAGTGATGATGAGGATGTGCAAAACAAAACCAAGTCACCAGAAGATACTGCTACTAACGAAGGCTATCTGGAAAGTCTACCAAAAAATAAAGTTTATGCCAGACCATTCAAAGATACTTAATAGGTGATGTATCCAAAGGCGTTAGTCTACATTCTTCTACTAAAGATATAGCAACAAATGTAGCTTTTATTTTTCAAGTAGAATCTAAGACAGTAGCAGATGCTTTTAATGATGAGTTTTGGATTACTGCCATACAAGAGGAACTTAATCAATTTGAGAGAAACCAAGTTTGGAAACTTGTTCCTGAACCTATTGGTCAATCGATAATGGGTACCAAATGGGTGTTCCGAAATAAATTAAGTGAGGATGGACAAGTTCTACACAACAAAGCACGTCTACTGGCACAAGGTTATAATTAAGAAGAAGGAATTGATTATGACGAGACATATGCTCATGTTGCTAAACAAGAAGCCATTCGAATGTTTTGTGCATTTGCATGTTTTTGTAATTTCAAACTTTTTCAAATGGACGTAAAAAGTGTATTTTTAAATAGATTTTTGAAGGAAGAAGTTTTTGTGAAACAGCTCCCTAGTTTCGAATATTTTCAAAAACGTGAACACATTTTCAAACTTAGAAAAGTACTATATGGACTCAAACAAGCACTGCATGCTTGGTATGAATGCCTAAGTGCTTTCTTACTTGAAAATAATTTTTCAAAAGGAAGGGGTTGATACAACTTTATTTATCAAATCTTCAGATGATAATATTTTACTTGTGCAAATTTACGTAGATGACATTATATTCGATTCTACTAACGAAAAACTTTATCAAGATTTTGCTAAGTATATTTAGAGTGAGTTTGAGATGAGTATGATGGAATAGCTCAACTACTTCCTAGGACTTCAGATCAAACAGCACTCACAGGGAGCATTCATCAACCAAGCCAAGTATACGAAGAATTTACTAAAGAAGTACGACCTTGACAATGTAAAGCCTATTTGGCACACCAACAGCTACATCAACACGGCTTGACATTGATGAAAGTGGCAAACCAGTCGACCATCATAAGTATCGAGGTACGATTGGTAGTTTCTTATACTTAACTCCTAGTCGTCCTGATATTAGTGTTTGCATATGTGCATGATATCAAGCTAATCCTATGGAATCACACCTATGCGCAATTAAGCGTATCTTTCGATACCTTAAGAAAACTTCTACAGTCAGCTTGTGGTATCCCAAAATCACATCTTTTGACCTAATCGGTTATTCAGATGCTAATTTTACTGGATGCAAAGTAGACCGTAAAAGTACTAGCTGTACGTGTCATTTTCTAGGAAAAGCTTTAGTCTCCTGGTTTAGCAAGAAGTAAAACTTTGTTGCTTTATCAATAGCTGAGACTAAGTATATCGTCGCAGGACGTTGTTGTGCACATATTTTATAGATAAAGCAAACCCTAGAAGACTACAATCTGCACTATACGAAGATTTCTATTTACTGTGACAATACTAGCACGATTAACTTAACTAAGAACCCTATTTGTCACTCACGCACAGAGCACATAGAAATACCTCATCACTTTTTACGTGATCACCAACAACACGAGGATATTTGTCTAGAGTTTATTGACACAGATCATCAATTAGTAGATATTTTCACAAAACTGCTAGCTGAGAACTGTTTCAATTATCTGCGTTACAGATTAGGCATACTTGAATTTTCAGACTCATAATATGTTATGGTTAATAAAATTACTTAAAACTTAATGTTTCGAGATTTATTAATTGAAGTTATTTTGGATACAAGCCGAAAGGGCCCTTCTGTCATACAGGCGTAAATAGCCTGGAGTGACAGTATACTAGTCTTTGGACTACCACTAGCTGGGATCCGGCCCCTACAGCTAACCTAAAGTAATAAATTTTTATTAAATCAAAGGGTTAAAAGTTATTAAGTACGTTTATCATTCATTACACATAAAATAAATAGGAATTCAGGTTGGCCAAACTCGGACAGAATTCGATCCGAGTTCTAATCGAGTTCGGACCGAAATCGGTCGGCATCTTTTATAAGACAGCAGCTTTTCCAGCCGGCCCTATTTCCTTTCCTCCTTCATCTTCTTCAAAATTTAGCCAACCCAAGCACTCCAAACCCTAACCCTAGCTTTTGAAATCCTCCTTCCAAAGCATCAAACTTCATCTTCCTCGGATCTAGTGGCTCAACGAATGTGTTCTCCACTCTTTTCATTTTTTTTGAGGTATATCTCTACTTTCCTTCTCATTTCCAATCTATGGCTTCCAAGCTTTACAAGAGAAAGAAAAGAGATTCTGCGGCTTCATCCTCCACTCTGGAGTATGAAACCGTTAACGTATTTAGTCCCGCTCATTCTGACGACAAAAAGAATTTTGACAAGAACCTGTTTCCAACTTCGGAGATATCGAAATCTTGGTTAACCAATTTCGATATCGAAAAATTTGCCACAAAAAATTGATAAACTTTACTGTCCTATCTGAATATGTATCTACTTTTGAAAACTTGGGACTCTAAGATTTTTTTGAAGTTTCTAGTGATATTTATAAAAATATTGTACGCATGTTTTATTGCAATTTGCAAGAAGTAGGCGACAACATTTATTGCCAGAAAAGAACTTGAGTTTAACTCGACTAACTTGAGTGAGTACTTCCATATGCCAACGGCGAAGCTCTAGTCGAGATAAACAAAGTTTAATTTTCTGATGATATGACCCTTGACTCTCTTATGGCCGCTATGTGTCATCCGGGTCCGGTTCCTCGGTCTCGGTTGTACGCAAAGCACCTTAACCAAAACTTTTATGAACTCCATCATATTGTTTATTCTGCTTTGCTTCCTAAGACGGGATCTACTGACAAGGTCACATTTTTAGAGATATCAGTCATGAGTCATATTCTTTGGAGTTACTTTTTCTGTTCCCAAGACTATCATTTTAAACAACATTAGTTGTCGGAGGACAGGCCGCAACCTCCTATACCCTATGCATCTTGCGGTGATCTTCCAGAGATTTGGAATCAACTTAGACATATGTCATATTTTTGGGTCACCTTATGAGCTAACTAGATCTAAGAAGTACCCTCAGCCTCCATTTCCACCTAGTGCTGCTCCACCTCTACCTGATCCAGACGCAACTCTAGTTGATGCTCCTACTCCTGTCAGGCCACTTTGACGACCAGTTCTACCAAAGGTTCGATGCGTTTGTCACTCTTTAGGGACAATGTCATCGGACCTATATTAATGATGAGTATCGCCACACTTCTCAAGCTCAGGTCTCGAGAAATGGCATAACATACATTCAGTGGACTATGGCGCATCATCCTACTGCACCAGTTCAGATCCTTCGTCATCCTGGATTCGACGGACCGCAATTTGAGGATCCATTCACTTTTGGATTCTTTGATCCGATAATGGACTTTGTTGATCCTCATCCACCTACTGATCCAGCCGATGATGCTGCTAATATTTGATTTCGTCTATTTAGCTTAGTACTTTATGGACTTATCTGATGATGATGATGATCTTATGTAGTCGTACTATTTTTTTTAGTTTGGACTTTATGTAGTAGTTTGTACTATTTCAGCTCTTGTTTGATGACTCTTTCAGTATTAGTTGAGTTTATGCACTATATTTTCTAGTTTTCATTTCTCATAATTTATTACTGCTACTGCTGGTATTTCTCTTGAGCTGTGACTTGTTTCATACATATGAATTTGTGTATATTACTCTATCCTTTTCTTTGTCTACTATTGTTGGCTTCACATATTGCGGGGGAGCTACATGTTTGAGTAAATAATAAAGGGGGAGAATGAGCCAATACCAAAGAACAAAATTCAAATTCTCGATTAATTCAGAATAAGTCAAGTATATAGTTGCAAAGTTATATATTTGTCATATTTTGGTATAGACTCATAGTTTGTTAATGATCAAAATGGAGGTGATTGTTGGCCCATTGGCTAATGGTTACACCTGATATTACATCGTCATCAAAAGATCAATCGCACTGAAGACAAGATCAAGACTTTTATTTTTTTATTCTGTATTTTTTTAATTTTATTAAGTCTAGAAAATAATTATGAGATTGATCATGAATATACTGGCATAGGTTATTCTCATTCCATGTATCCAAATAAGCCTACCTATTTAATCCCAAAAACCTCACAATTCCAGAAAGCCCAAAGCCTATGCAATTTGGCCTATTCATTTGAGTTCTGACCCAACAGAACTCTGGCAAACTCTGACAGAGTTTGGTCCGAGTTTAGCCCGAGTTCAGTCCTTGTATTTTGAAAATTAGTTCCCATCAAATTTGCATCCAATGTTCGTTTGCGAGATTCATGCATTCGAACTCTGCCCGAGTTTGGTCATCAAAAATATTATAAATAGAAGAGAATTCTCACCATTTCAAACCGCTTATTTCACTCTCTTCTCTATCCTTCTAAAGTGTTTGCAACGAGCAAACGCTTTCAAATCTAGCCTAATACCACTCTTAGCCAAAGTCGGTACAGTTCTGTTTCAATCTAGAGTTTTGGTTCAGAAAAGTTGTATCAGAGGTTGCAATTCAGAAAACGTACCCATTTTTGAAATCAAGTTTGTGGAGTCGATCGTGTGCTCGTCACCAAGCCCGGTGTTGTAAAAAGACTACAAGCTCTTAATTAGCTTATGAATAGTAGATTAACATCGAGCAAGAGTACTCAAGACTAGAGTAGTCCTCTTAGATAGAGACCAGTAGACATCGATGTGCCACTAAGTTTGATTCTCTGATCTCTTACTTTACTGTATTTATTCACTATCATATATTTGTCGTAGTTTTTATAACTGCTTTATTTTTAATCGGTGATTATTTTTTCTGCACACGCACACACTATATCCATCCCCTCTAGAGGTGGTCAATGGTCCTATATTATTATCCCTACACAATTGGGTAATCTGAGAGAACTATTCAGACATTGGAAGATATGATACGAACCTGTGCACTAGATCTTGGGGGATCCTAGGAAGACCACTTTACACTTAGTAGAATTTTTATACAACAATAGTGTAACTCCTCTTCCCAAATTTTCAAAATTATTTTTATTTTAGTTATTGTGTTTAAAGGAAATTTTTCGTCAAAATTTTGTAAAGGATATTTAATGTTATCAAAAACTAATTTTAAATTAAATGATTGAATATACTATTTAGTCTTATAAAAAGATATTTTGTTCTCGATTTTTATTATTTGAAATATAAAATATGTTATTTTATTATTTTAGAATTTCTAGAATTTTTGGTAATTTTTAGATAATTTTAATCTATAGCATTACTATTTTTAAAGACTTCTAGGATTTATTGTGAGAATACACAGGGTTATCTTAGAGGCCAAACATTTTATTTGGACCTAGAACCCTAAAACTATTTTTTAGAATCTTTAGGAACTTTTTTTGATTTATTTGGATTTAATTGGTGTAAATTGAATTTTTATTGAGTTTATGTGATTTAGATAAGTATTTAAACTAATATGGATTTCATTTAATTCAAATCCTGATAGAATTCCTCCAAACCAATATTTATCTTATAACTCCATTTAAATACTTCTAATCCTGGTGGAATCATATCTATAATAAATTAAACCATTTCTTATTTGAACTAATCCTAATCATATCCAAATTAGGTCATCACAATCCTATCCACATTAATTAAATTCTAATCATATTGAAATTAGGTAATCTCTACTCACTATATATACACCAATTGAGCATTTATGAAATAAAATTATCTCTCATATTTTCCTTCCCAAAATTTCTCTTTTTTCGTCCAAAATAGTCCAAAATTCGTCATAAATTCAACCTCCTTTTTTAAAGGCTGTATCGACTTCGAAGAGCCATAACTTCCAACTCCATACTCCATTTGACCTCTACTTTTTTTGTTAGAACCGTATCGAGGTTAGTTTTTTGATTATTTAATTTGCTTTCTGGAATTTTATGTATGAATTTTTAAAAATTTATTTGAGTGTCGGTTGTCCAAAAATTATTGCGTCGTACAATTTTCGAGATTTCGGGTGATCTTGAACTCCGATTTGTGATCCGTTTAAAATTTTGGAAAGTTGGCATATAGCTCACAACATATAATGTTCCCAAAAATTAATACTTTAATCTAATATTTAAATTAATTCATAGAACTCAGTTTTGGCCAACGATTTATCGATTTGGTCATGGTTAGCCATATTGGCGATAACTTTTGAACAAATCGTAATTTTGTGGCACAGTCGATTCCATGCAATCGTGGTACTGAAATCTACTAGGATGCACACTCAAGTCCTAGAGTTTGTGTTGTTTGACTACTTAGTCAACGATATGCCTCGATTTGCGTGCCACGAATTTCGAATTGGAAATCGTAATTTTTTTTTTGGCCAAAAGTTTGTGTTTAGATTTTATTTCAAATAATAATTAGGTCAATTAGGATTTTAGATTATTCATTTCAGAATTAAATTAGGAAGCCTATTTAGCCAATTTCTATGGTTTTAACAGTTGGATTTTTAGATCTAATTTGTGGTTGTATGTGTCGGGGTAGATCGGACAACGTCTTGAGTCGTGACTTCATCCTTTTCTGGAGCAAGACAAGTATCACTATAGCCTATATTACCTTTATTCTATGCGGTATGTATTCTATTCCATGACATTGTTGGTTTACCTTTTCTATTTTTATGCACGAAAGTTATACCTATTATCATCGTACATGATCATCTAATAATTTTGTCATGTTCAATGTTCCAAGTTCAATGTTCAATGTTTATTATTCAATGTTCAAGTTTAAAGTTAACGTTAAAGTGATCACGTTTACTTGTTAGAGAGTCGGGAGGGAGAATACAACTAGTATACATACGGTCTACACAATGTACAAGTTTTTCCTAATGTCAATGTTAGTAGCAGTCGTTGCACCTCACATACCGACTTCCAGTTGTCCTAACCCGTCCATATGCGGAATACTTGTATTCTAAAAACACAATACACGTGACTTGATTCGTGTTGATATATTGTCTATTAGTTTGTCTTATATTAGTCGTGCCCTCATATTTTTTTCGTGTCTTAGTTATACCTTCAACTGTTCCATGTCATAGTTGTACTCTCAAACTATTTCCAAGATATAGCGGTACTCGTTTTGTTTCATGCTACATTCATCTTTTCTTTACCGTTATTCTGCATGCTTGTATATTATACTGTGTGGTGTAGTGTTATGGTGATCTTGCTCTATTTTTGACTGGAAACTTATTTTTCAAATTAGTCACTTGCTATGCATTGGATCCTTGGGAGGGATATGGACAAATTTTGAAGGCCAATCTTAGAGACTAGTTAGATATATGAGTTGATCAATTAGTTGCTTTCTATTTTGTGAGATATTATATTTTAATCAAATGTAATCTTGGAAGTTGTAAATGATTTAGCTATTGTGAATGAGCAAACAAAATTAATTATGAGCAAATATTGTGACTTTGATCATTGAGGTCTAGACAGCGTTCTACCATCGATACTGCGGCATAAGCTGGACTTGTCCACGCGCTCGCATCCCGAAAGCGGGTGTGGGTCATGACAAGTTTTTATAGTAGCCCATGCAGGTCAGTCTTCCTAAATTGTACGAACTTGTGGTAGTACCTATATTAGTCATACTACTGCAAGTCTGCGATTTTGAATTGCTCATTCATAATTAGGTTGATTTAATTTTAGGATAATGACTAGGCGTAGGACTAGGTGCACTGTAGACAATCCTTAGATTTATTTCGAGTTGATTGCTTGGGTAGTTAAGGTTGGTACATAGGTTACATGATTAAGATAGTGATATACGTTGAGTGTCGAGATACCCTATTTGATGAATTTGAAATACCTTATGTGATAATATTGCGTTTTGATAGGATGCTAATCAAAGGTGGATAGAGTCTTCGATTGATAAATTGAGTCTTTAAGGTTATCAGCTTTTGGTGTCTTTGAGGTTTAAATTTTATATGGTTTGATGAATTTATTTATAAGGTTAAATTTTAAATTTTCAAATGAAATAATTTTGATTTAATTAGAGATCATGAAAATCTTTAGAAATTTATAGAATTTAAATTTTTAGAAATTTATAAATTTTGTGAGGTTAATTTTGAAGATAATTATCAGTTGGATTAAGGGTTGTGAATTTTATAAGATGATATTGATGATTGCTAAATTATGATATTAAATTGAATTTGTGATTTAAATTGTTTATGATTGAAATTGGAGAATTTTGAAATATTCTTGAGGGTACGGATTTATAGGATTGATTTGATGATAGGTTTAGATGTTATATAGGTAATACTCCTTTAAACAATGTCCGATGATCGTATTTTCTTACATATCTAAAAGTCATCTGTCTTCGTTCATATTCTATTTATAGGTCTTTCTTCTATTGAATCTTAGAGAACATTTTAGAACCTTTCAGGATTCAAGACCATAGCCTAAGATTCCAAAACCAAGCCACATCTATTTACTTCTTCCTTCATCTTAGTTGATCAATGTTCTTATTGAAGTTTTTTTTCATCTATTTGATCAATATTTTCTTATCATAAAATTTTTATATCTATTCACCGATCCATCAAGTCATTCTATCTTAGTAGTCCTTAAATTTCAAGGATAAAAAATTTTTAAGGTGGGTAGATTTTTAACTTCTCTTCCCGAATTTTTAGAATTATTTTTAAATTATTTATTTTATTTTAATTATTGTGTTTAAAAGAATTTTTTCATTGAAATTTTTGTAAAAGATATTTTATGATTATTTAAATAATTTGAATATACTATTTAGTTTTATAAAACGATATTTTGTTCTTAAATTTTATTATTTTAAATATAAAATATGTTATTATATTATTTTACAATTTTTGGAATTTTTAGTAATTTTTAGATAATTTTAATCTATAGTATTATTATTTTTAAAGACTTCTAGAATTTACTGTAAGGACACACAGGGTTGTCTTTGAGGCCAAATATTTTATTTCGACTCTAGAACTCTAAAACTATTTTCTAGAAGAATTTTTTGGGATTTATTTGGATTTATGTGGTGTTAAATTGAATTTTTATTGAGTTTTTGTGATTTAAATAAGTATTTAAACTAATATGGATTTCTTTTAATTCAAATTCTGATAAAAATTTTTCGAACCTATACTTATCTTATAACTTTATTTAAATACTTCTAATCCTAGTGGAATCATATCTATAATAATTTAGGCCATTTCTTATTTGAACTAATCCTAATCATATCCAAATTAGGTAATCATAATCCTATCCACATTAATTAAATTCTAATCATATTTAAATTAGGTAATCTCTACTCATTATATTATATATATATATATATATATATATATATATATATATATATATATATATATATATATATATATATATATATATATATATATATATATTGAGCATTTATGAAATAAAATCATCTCTCATATTTTTTTCTTCCCAAAATTTCTCTTTTTTCGTCCAAAATAGCCCAAAATTTGTCATAAATTCAGCTTCATTTTTTAAATGTTGTATCAACTTCGAAGGGCCATAACTTCCAACTCTGGACTCTGTTTGATCCCCAATTTTTTTTGTTAGAACCGTATCGAGTTTAGTTTTCCGATTATTTAATTTTTTTCTGAAATTTTATGTATAATTTTTGGGAAATTATTTGAGTGTCGGTTGTCCAAAAATCGATGCGTCGTACGGTTTTTGAGATTTCGGATGATCTCGAACTCCAATTTGTAATCCGTTTGAAGTTTTGGAAACCTGACAAAGATACACAACATATAATTTTTCCAAAAGTTACTACTTCCATCTAGTATTTTAATTAATTCGTAGAACTCAATTTTGGTCGACGATTTATCGATTTGGTTACGGTTAGCCATAATTGCGATAACTTTTGACCAAATCATAATTTTGTGATACGGTCGATTCTAGTGCAATCTTGATGCTAAAATCTACTAGGATACACACTCAAGTCCTAGAGTTTGTGTCATTTAACTACTTAGTCAACGATACATCTCGATTTGCATGCCACAGATTTCGAATTTGAACCCATGATTTTCCTTGGCTAAAATTTTGTGTTTAGATTAATTTCAGATAATAATTAGGTTCAATTAGAATTTTATATGATTTATTCAGAATTAAATTAGATTAAATTAGAAAGCCTATTTAGCCAATTCCTATGGTTTAAAAAGTGAGATTTTTAGATCTAATTTGCGGTTGTTTATGTGTCGGGGTAGATCAGACAATGTCTTGAGTCTCGACTTCATCCTTTTCCGGAGCAAGGTAAGTATCATTATGCCTATATTACCTTTATTCTATGTTGCATGTGTTCTATTCCTTGACATTGTTGGTTTACCTTTTCTATTTTGATGCACGAAAGTTATACCTGTTATCATCAAATAGGATCACCTAATAATTTTGTCAATGTTTAATGTTCCAAGTTCAATGTTCAATGTTTATTATTCAATGTTCAAGTTTAAAGTTAATGTTAAAGTGATTATGTTTACTTGTGAGAGAGTCGGAAGGGAGAATACAACTAGTATGCATGTGGTCTACACAATGTACAAGTTTTTTCCCATATCAATGTTAGTAGCAATCGTTGCACCTTATGTACCGACTACCAGATGTCCTAATCCGTCCACATGCGAAAACTTATTCTAAAACACACAGTATACGTGACTTGATTCGTGTTGATATATTGTCTAGTGGTTTGGCTTATATTAGTCGTGCCCTCATATTGTTTTCGTGTCTTAGTTGCACCTTCAACCGTTCCATGTCATAGTTGTACTCTCAAACTATTTTCAAGATATAGTGGTACTCTTTTTGTATCATGTTATATTCATCTTTTCGTTACTATTATTCTGCATGCTTGTATATTATACTGTATGGTACAGTGTTATGGTGATCTTGCTCCATTCCTGACTAGAAACTTATTTTTTAGATTAGTCGCTTGCTATGCACTGGATCCTTGGGAGGGATATGGACATATTTTGAAGACCAATCCTAGAGACTAGTTAGATATATGAGTTGATCAATTAGTTGCTTTCTATTTTGTGAGATATTATATTTTAATCAAATCACTACTAAAATACAGCAATTTGGCGACAGCCAATTAGCGACGGCTTCTATCCGTCACTAATAGCGACGGACTAGCGACTAACTTGTGACGGACTACCGTCAGAAAGTAATGAATAATTTTTTTTATTTTTTTGTGTAAAAATCAGTCACACTTTCGTCGCTAATTTGACGAAAAAGTTAGCAAAGTCTATCGCTGATATGTCGCATATTTTGGCGACAAAATACTGAAAAAATGGTGCGGACTATTAGCGACGGACTGTCGACTAACATTTCCGTCGGTAACCTACTAGGTATTTAGCGATGGATATATCCGTCGCCAGTCCGTCGCTAAATACTGTACCCTAACTTAAATTGAACCGACGGAGGAAAATTTTTTATTTCCCCCCAAACGAACTCTCTCTCTTCCCCCCTCTCTTCCTCCGGCAATTTCTCTCCCTCTGGCGATTTCTCTCCCTCCGTCGATCTCTCTCCCTCCGTCGATCTCGTCGGTAATCTCTCTCTCTCTCTCTTTCCCTCTCTCTCTATTTTCGGGTTTCAGGGGGGTGGCGGTCGGCTGTCGTCGGGGCCGGAGGGGAGGGGGAAGGAGGGTCAGAAAGGGGAGGTCGGGGAGGGGGGGGTCGGGGAGGGGGTCGGGGGGTGGAGAGGGGGGTCGGGGAGGGGGTGCTGTCGGGGAGGGGGGTCGGGGAGGGGATGGTGAGGTGGGGGAGGGGGGTCGGGGGTGGGTGCTGTCGGGGAGGGGGGTCGGGGGGTAGAGAAGGGGTGGGTGGGGTGGGGGAGGGGAGGGGAGGGGGGTCGGGGAGGGGGTGCTGTCGGGGAGGGGGGTCGGGGAGGGGGGTGATGGGGTGGGGGAGGGGGGATGGGGGTGGGTGATGTCGGAGAGGGGGGTCGGAGAGGGGGGTCGAGGCGGGGGAGGGGTGGGAGGGGGGTAGGTGCTGTCGGGAAGGGGGTGGTGGGGTGGGGGAGGGGGGATGGAAGGTGGGTGCTGTCGGGGAGGGGGGTCGGGGGTGGGGGTGCTGTCGGGGAGGGGGGTCGGAGAGGGGGTGGTGGGGTGGGGGAGGGGGTGGAGGTGGGAGAGGGGGTCGGGTAGGGGACACACAGGTAGGATTTCGGGGCATGGGTAGGGTTTCGGGTGGGGGGGTATCGATGGTTTTGGATCGGACCATTCCTATGAGTATCGGTGGTTTCAGATCGGGGGAGGGGGTTTAGGTGGTTTCGGATCGGACCAATCCAATGAGTATCGGATCGAGGGAGGGGGGGTATCGGAATCGGTATCAGAATCGGTATCGGTTCCTATGAGTATCGGATCAGGGGTATCGATAATATCGGTGGTTTCGAATCGGAGTATCGAATTTTTTGGTATCGAAAAACAAATAACTATTAATAAAGTTGACTGTCCTCCGACATAGTCCCTGCAGCCATTTGACTGGTGAGGCAGAAACTATGTAGCCGTAGATAAAGTTGACTGTCCTCCGACCATCATCCCTCGGCAATGATGATATGACAACCTATCACTATATCTTATATAGTAGTAGATGTTGTCTTAGTATTACATTATGTGAGTTCATCTTGATTCTGTTACATTCTTCAGATACTAGATACGATAAGAACATATACTACACCTTATGTACAGAACATAGATGATTCACTCTAATGTATGCTAGAATGAATTTTGGGTTGTGTTCTGAGCCATCCGTTCTCACACTTGGCAAAAAATCGAATATTATGTATTTTATCTACTTTTGAAAATATACTCAAACGAGATGATGGTTCCTTTAGTTAGCTTGCTTATGTTACAATTATATTATTTGTGAATATCGATCTTACCAGATGGCAACCATGACCCGAGAAGCGGCACATCGTTTGAGGGAAATACTGAATGCTGAGGTGGCTCCTCCTACTGTTAAGGAGGAAGTGGCACCGGTAGCTAGTGAGACCGGGAGTTCTATTCATCCAGCACCTGCAATGGACTATATCTCTCCTGCCGCCGTCGATCCTACTTATTCGAGGTGGTTGCATGATCGTATCATTGAGCGTTTGCGTGAGCTACGTAGTTCTCATTAGCTATTAGTACTTATTTGTATTGGACTATTTGTATTGGGTTGTTTTTGTATTAGACTATTTGTATTGGACTACATATATGAATTAGTACTGTGTTAATCTCTGGATTATATTGGACTACGACATGGTGATCAGGACATAGTCCCTGCAGCCATTCGACTGGAGAGACAGAAACTATGTAGCCGTAGATAAAGTTGACTGTCCTTTGACCCTCATCCCTAAGAAATGATGATATGACAACCTATCACTATATCTTATATAGTGGTAGATGGTGTCTTAGTATTACATTATGTGAGTTCATCTTGATTCTGTTACATTCTTTAGATACTAGATACGATAAGAACATATACTACACCATATGTACAGAACATAGATGATTCACACTAATGTATGCTAGAATGAATTTTGGGTTGTGTTCTGAGCTATTCGTTCCCATACTTGGTAATTAAGCATGTAAAATATATCATTGAAGAACATCAAACTTGTGGTCGTTACTGCAGAAAGTGCAGACTGACATGAACTGATTATGTTTAGTTTGTCTTACGATACAGATTTTCACATCCAAATTGAAATGGATCGTTACTTCGTTGATCGTACATGAATGTACCAGCGGATCAACCTCCTGGACCGTAGGTACTTATAAGTATTGACCGTATCGGATTAGTATCGATCTATCAGTTTGGTATGGGCCGTATCGGTTGGTATTGGTCTTAGCGAATTGGTATCGTCCTATCCGATATGTATCGGCCGTATAGCTAGGATTCGTATTGGCCTTATCGATTTGGTATTGGTTATATCCGATAGGTATCGACCGTGTTGGATTAGTATAGACCATTTCGGATTAGTATCGTGGAAGGTTTAGTAACAACTATACTTGGATTTCTCTTTTCTAGAGCTAGATTACCATTGCAAGAGAGTCACGAGAGCGTAGCTGGCCAATTACAGAACATACATACTTCCTTTTCAATCTTGATTTTCCTAATGGAAAAGGAAGCATGTATGTTACTGTAACTGGCCAATCACGATCTGGTGACTCTCTTGCAATGGTACTCTAGCTCGAAAAGAGAGAAATCCAAGTACATTTGTTACTAAACCTTTCACGATACTAATCCGAAATGGTCGATACTAATCCAACATGACCGATACCTATCGGATATGACCGATACCAAATCGATAAGGCCAATACGAATCCTAGCTATACGGCCGATACATGTACATATCGGATAGGACGATACCAATTTGTTAAGGCCAATACCAATCTGATACGTCCTATACCAAACCGATAGACCGATACTAATCTGATACAGTAGATACTAAGTACATCCGGCTTATACCAGCGGATCCACTAATTACTGCACGATAGGCCCAACAACTTCAGTTACATCCAGTTATTGGTGAGTACATGATTACATAGTAATTCTGTTAGTCTTGTGATACAGACACTCTCATGCTACCAACGTCACAACTTTTCCAGTGCTGCTCCCTCTAATGATGATGAACGCAAAAATCAAAGACCCCCTCTCCTTTCTCACTCTTCACAGTTCTCACAACAGGAAGGATCAGTGCTTTCTAGTTCTCTTCCATCCATACATTCCTCGGTTCTGATCAAGCTTCTTCCTTCTCCTCTCCTCCACCATGGCTTTGGATCCATCTGCTCCTTCCTACTTCCCTTCTTCTTATTTGACTCTCTCAGCCACATATGATATCCAGCTCAAGTGTAGAGTCACAGCTTCCTTCGGCCGACTCTACACTTGCTCCTCAACACCATCTTGGAAAAATTGTCAGCACCTCCAGCAAAACCTTTGTACTTCCTCCAGGTCATGCCGCCGACTGTGCTGCTTCCCCCTCCTCTTCATGCCCACTTCTTCTCCCCCGACTCTACACTTGAGCTGGATATCATATATGGCTGAGAGAGTCAAATAAGAAGAAGGGGAGTAGAGAGGAGCAGATGGGTCCAGAGCCATGGTGGAGGAGAGGAGAAGGAAGAAGCTTGATCAGAACGGAGGAATGGATGGATGGAAGAGAACTAGAAAGCACTGATCCTTCCTGTTGGTAGCATGAGAGAGGGAGAGGGGGAATGGAGGGAGGGAAGTGGCTGCATGCCTTTGGCTCACTCGAGCGGTATTTGTGCGTCAGTGTCCCTGTTATTTGTAGGCGTCCCCCTAGTACGCCATGGGTGGTGGCGCGTCACCCCCCTTCCCGTCCGACCACTACGACACGCCATCTTCAATGTCGTTTCATTACTCCGATTATAATTTCGATAAACTTCTTATTTTTTTATAATTTGAGTAAATTTCTTTACCCTATATGAAAATTTTTGTTGTCAGAGAGATGGCTCCCAAGACTCTCCGAGGTGGTGCTGCTAGCCGAGGAAGGGGCCGAGGCAAGGAACCCTTGGAGGTCGACACGGAGGAAGTCTCCGTCGTCAAATAAGAGCCTGTGACTGTCAAGGAGGAGGTGTTACCAAAGGTCGATGTCAAGGAAGAACCGATGACCATCAGGGAAGAGATTGCTCCCAAGGTTGAAGTTAAGGAGGAGCCACCGTCAGAGAGTAGTAGCATCTGGACTGACCCTCCTGTCCCTACAGAAGACCTCAACCAGATTGAGCCTTCGTATGCAAAGTGGCTGATAGAATGGTACATGCCTCAACGCAACTATGATCCCTGGTTGTGAGGATTCATCGTCTGACTTGCGGTCTTTGCTGAGGCCAAAGTCGATTTTCTTTTTTATTGAATATTGAATATTTGTGTTTAAATATTGAATATTTGTGTGTTTTGTGTGAACAATTTGAATGCTTGGGATATCTGTGTGTTGGAATTGTTTGTGTGTTTTGTATATTAGAATATTTGTGTGTTTTGTATATTTGTGCTTGAGATATTTGTTTTATTGAATATTGAATATTTGTGTTCTGTATATTGGAATTGTGTATATGGAATTGCTTGGGATTATTTGTGTGTTTTGTATATTGGAATTGTGTATATTAGGAATGCCCAGTTTTATGCTTTTTTTTTTTAATATTCCCAGATACCGACGGACTGGCGGCCACTTCCCGACGGACTATCCGTCGCTAACTGGGGGATTCCCAGTTAGCGACGGATGGACGACTAAAATCCGACGGGTTATCCGTCGCCAAGGTCCTGGAATTATGAAAGATATCCAGGAGCCTGTCGACGGAATATCCGTCGCTACTCCGCCGCTAATCCGACGAGGTTGGTGACGGATTAGCGACATATTTTGCGTATCAGAAATCCTCTAATACGCGTTTAACGACGGTTTAGCGACGGTTTGTCCGTCGATAAATGTTGCTACATTAAAATTTTAAACTGTCGAAGTTGACAGAAAATCGTCGGCTAGCCGTCGCTAAATGTTTTGACGTAGCCAACGGTAATCCGTCGCTAAGTAGTCGGTAAGCAACGTACTAGCGATGGACTAGTTTTAGCGACGAGGTTATTCCCGACGGATTTTTTAGCCCGTATCCGTCGGTAGTCCGTCGGTAATTTCAATTAGCGACGGATATGGCCGTCGCTAAATCGTTGTATTTTAGTAGTGAATGTAATCTTGGAAGTTGTAAATGATTTAGTTATTGTGAATGAGCAAACAAAATTAATTATGAGCAAATATTGTGACTTTGATCATTGAGGTCTAGACAGCGTTCTACCGCCGGTACCACCGCATAGGCTGGACTTGTCCATGCACTCGCATCCCGAAAATGGGTGCGGGTCGTGACAAATAGTTATCAAACTAGTATTGGGATGACACCCTTTGCAACATTATATGGTTGAAGATTTAATAGTATTGGATGCTGCAGAAAAAGTTAAACAGATCACAGAGAGACTCGGAGTAGCTCGGGACCGGTAGAAGTACTGGGCAGACAACAGTCGCAAGCTACTTGAGTTTGAGGCTAGAGATTTGGTATTCCTGAGAATTTTCCCACCAAGCGGCACCATACGGTTTGGCAGAGGGGGTAATATTAGTTCATGGTATATTGGACCATTTGGAATACTTGAGAATATTGGAGCGATAGCATACTGATTCGTGCTACAACCCTCATTAGAAGGAGTACGTAATATGTTCCACGTGTCTTAGCTTCGATGGTACGTCGTAGACCCGAGGCATATAACGGATCACTCAGAGGTCGAGGTTGGAACCCAGCCTCACCTACCAAGAGCAGCCAATAGAAATTTTGAACCACAGAGACAAGGCTCTGCACAATCAGACTCTTTCTCGAATTATAGTAGCATGGATGCATCACTCTTAAGGAGAATCTATCTAGAAGATAGAGGATGAAATACGAAAGCGCTATTCTCATCTGTTTGAATTCTGATTTTCCCTTGTGCATCTACCATTCCTCAAATTCGATGACGAATTTTTTTTACGGGGTTTATATTTGTAACCCATGAATTCCTCTAATAAAAGTCTTTAGCACAAAATTCTTGCTTCTTTTGATTTTTAATTAGAATCAAATTAAATTAAGAAAAGGGGAAATTAATTGTTATAGTAGGGGTAATATTGGTAAATAAATTACTTGAGCATTAAGCCTAAGAAAAATATAGAATTTAACTTAATTCAATCACATGCTAGTTAACTAAGAGAAGAATCTAGAATGGTTGGTTATAACTACCTATCCCATTTAGAACACATGATAATTAAAAAAAAAATGTAAATCAACAATTGTTTTTGCAAATTGATTCATTGTTCTCATTAAAGAAACTTTCGAAATTTGATTCCCACTCTTACCAACTGTTTTTTTTCTCCCCTCCGATCTCAAACAAGCGCCACCGCGAGGGAGGAACTCCGGTGAGCTCTAGAGCTGTCACCGAGTAGTCTCAGGCGAGTAGCCCCACCGCGCAGGCGTCAAGCTTTGCGGAAGTCTCGATTCGGTGACGCTGCCAAGAGAGTAGGCGACCAATCGTCACGGTGAACTCCGACGAGCTTCCTTCGGGAGCGCCTCCCTGCCTAGCCTCACCTGAAGTCGGTGAGGCAGCTTCTCCGGAGACAGAATTTCAGTAGAGGCGCTGTGTCCAGCGGCAGTATGGATGAGCGTCGCCTGCCATCACCACGCGAGCACTGGCATTCCGTCAAGTCGTCGAGGATGTCGCAACACCGGCGAGCTCTCCCGACAGCTTGAAATTCTCTGCTCGATCACTCAAATCCAGGTCTAGTTGGACCCTCTGATAGCTGGTATGATTCTCTATATTGACCTCAAATTTCGTTTGAGAACAAAGACTTTGGGAAACCGGTTTGGATTGAGGATTTTGATCGTTGTACTAATCCAGTAATTGAACAAATTGCTCTAGCTTTGATAGTATATAACCCTCTTCCATGAATCACCTAGAAATTCATAACAAGTAATAGGCAAAACTGAAGCCAAAGATAGCTTCATAAACACTGTGATAAAGGTGTTCTAGAACTGAGATTTTTCTCAAGTTTGAGCCAGGCTTTTATTCATCTATTTATTCAAATTGAAATCCAAAATTCATAACCGAATCTTGATTATATGGGCTAACAAATTGCAAAGTTCCATTTGGAAGGAATAAGGTTTACTAGGTGAAAATAGGTTCCAAACAGGGCTAGATAAACTGAACTTAAGCACTGGTTCCAGGACTGAGTTTTTCCTAAGTTTGAGGAACAACTACTTCTTGCAGATTCAGTATTTTTCAGATCCACCAAGTCCCTTAAAAACTTGCTTAGGTTATCTTTAAAATTTATACTGATGTCTTGGACTGCATTTCCCCATAGATTGGAGTAAACTAAGACCAAAGTTGGGCTCTCACAGTCACTAATTCCTGATTCAGCATAATGAGTTGGGAAGCCAACTTTGGATATTAATTCTGAAAAATCTAGCTATTGGATTGACATGGAGTTTTCTTCTATATGTTGATAATTTGCAAGTGTGGCTCTGTATGGATGATGAACCCTAAGTAATGTCCTTATCCTATTTAATTACCTGGTCAAAAATTATAAAAACTCACATATTGACTTTGGAAATTTGACTCGGTTAAAATCTAGTTTCGTAAACTACTTTGGAACTTAATGTGCATAAAATCCAACTATTGGATTAGGCTGAATTTATCTAAGGATTAACCTATAAAACTTATCACCTCTTAAACCATTAATTATTTCAAATTGTATAAAACAAGGATTTGCTAAATTAGACTATTTTTGGGATTTTCTAGAACTTAAGTATGTAAGTACTAAGTTGTGAAGAAGTCCTAATAATTAAATATTGTATTTATAGGTGGACTGAAGGCAAGCCTTTACTCAAATGCAGTTCTTTCTTTATGCATAATCGTGACATAATAGGCCACACGAGATTTGACTAACTTTTTAGATATTATTGTTCCTTCATTATTTGTGTCGTGTCTTGAATTCCTGATTCGTATCTGGTGAGGAAATACTCTCAGTGGATGTATGGACTTCTCTGAACTTTCACATGGTCTTACGTGTCTAATAGCAATCGCACAGAACACGTGCGATGTGCCGGATCTTATCTCTAGTCGTCCACGTATGGAAGCTAGTATTTCAAATTAATGCATAGGTATTACAGTATTTTGTTTCATGCATTATTGTTAGTATTGCTTTACTTTTTATCATTGTTACATTTTCTGTATTTTTTGGACTTGTGTATTGTACTTTGCTCCATCTTGAATGGATATGTTGACATCAGGTGAGGACGAGGACCCATATCCTACATATTACAGCCTACAAGATGAGGACTTAAGAGAGGCAGGTCCAGATGCACTGGAGGACCACGAGACTATCCCTGGAGGGATATGATCTAGGATCCATGCATAGATTTTCTTTTCAGCATTTAGTTGTTATTGCAAGAGATGTATTAGGATGATTGTTAGGTTCCTTTCATGTGATGTTTTTACACTATTGAGTCATTTGACTGGATTCGTCTTCGAAGAGGAAAGTAAAGGCATGTAATAAGTAGTGAACTCTATGTGATGTGTATGGTGATTGTAATTGGATTCCTTACTCCAGCTTAGTGCTGTGATAAGTAGATTGATCATATTGTTACATGGAGACTCATGAGGTCTAGATACTGCCGATTTTGCATTATAGGTTGGACGCGCTCACGCACTCGTACCCAGATATTTGGGAGCGGTTCATTGAGGCTGAGAATTAATCTCACGACAAGCGTTGTGCTTGGAAAATTGCCGAAGGCTAGGCTAGTTGTCCTACTACAACCATTGCCCTTTGGAATTGTAGCCTTGCCAGAAGCTTGGCTACTTCTTACGTCATAGTTCTTCACTTTGGGATGTAGACTTGGCCATCCATCTTATTGTTTGTATGGGAGGTCTCCCTCCTTAGGATCAGGCTTAACTCCTCTGGTGGAGTTAGCCTTGCAGGATGCATAGCTTCCCCATAGCTTTCAATGGTGGAGTTAGCCTTATATACATCAATTTTCTTTTGATTCATATTTTCATCTATGTTGGGTATTGGTTTGTAGCAAAATGTTATTGGCGCAGTATGTCAACAGGTAGGGGTTGTCTCACTCACATCCGTGACCGTCCTTGGATCTTATAGACAATGAGAACGATGAAACTGAGTATGTCCCATATTGTGAAAGGAAAAGCAATAATGTGTTAAGCATAATGGAAACACTGGGAGAACTTAATAGTTGTCCCCGGTAAGTCAGAATGAGGTTGACGACTACTTAAGTGTGGTCCAACCGATAGAATATAAGTGAACCTACCTAACTTGTAGGAAAGCCAGAAAACTGCTTATAGATGACAATTATACAAAGGTTTGCACTGTATATGTATCGCATTGAGGTGGACAAATGCTCTCTGGGAGAGTTTCTCCATCGTGGCACATTTTCATATGATGTGTGCTAGGATGACCCAAAACGGAAGCAAGGAATGGATCCCTACTTCCTTGTTATGCAAACTTCGAGACTTAACTAAGTCAATATATATGTTGATTGCTCCATATGAAACTATCACTCATACGAAACTATTACTCATGTTTTGCTGAAACTATTACTCATGTTTTGCTAATATGACCTCGACTTAGGCTATATATATGTTGATTGCTCCATATGAAACTATTACTCATGTTTTGCTGAAACACGACCCCGTTTGGTTCACTGTAATGTAATTGTAATCGCAAATGTAATCAAATGGAAAAAAAATTATGTTAGATTTCTGTCTCCACAAAATGCCCTTCCTTCTCCTTCTCTCCATCAAGAACCAGGAGAAGTTTGCTTGCGAGGTGGACACATGGAGAGTAATCAAGTATATCTCTTAAACATCTAGAAGACACAGAAAGAGTCGTGTCTCTGAATCTTTTCCTGAATTCGATTCATGGTTCTAGTCGATAGCCTAGAACTTACATATACATGTATGACCATGAAAACTCCAAGGATTAATGAGACATCTCTTCAACTCAAGTACAAGTAAGAGAGTTGGGTCAACTGTTTCATGTTTTTTTTTAATATACATAGATAACACCTTAATCTTAGACTTCATATGAGCAGAGTCTTAGTCTTCACTAGTAGCTCTTACTTTTCCTGGATTTTACAACGGGATGACTGAGCATATTATACAGTGGAATGGTCGGCTTGCTTTTCGACCTGTAGAGGATCCTCTTTCTCTTGTAGGTTCGATTATCTATTGTCAACACCACCTTCCCTGGCTCGTTGATGTAGAAGGAATTTCTTACATTCTCCTCGAGTTTCTGTTCTTTCTGGATGAGAACTTCGTATGAGCATTCATCATCCGGGATGAACACCTCCTTGTAGTACACATCCCATCCCACCACAGCCAAGTCCCAAACAACTGTTACCCCTGGCTGTTAAAATGGGGGAAAAAAAACACTTGATTAAAAAAAATTGTTGGAAGAATTTGAATAATTTATAGTATGAGTAATCTAATTCCAACAATTTGAATAATTTATAGTATGAGAGTTATCTAATTCCATTCTAACAAGTTGTATAATGTTCAGGCATAACAAATAATAACAACATTTTCCAATCAATCATAATATTGTTATGATACTGGTGAGGAATGAAATAACAGAGAAAAAAGGAGGTATATATACACCAAAAAGTGATGGTGAGGAATTATTTGTTACTTTTGATTATTAATGCATGCTCATTATTATTATTTGAACAAATTAGTATTTTGGGTATAATTTGGCAGAATAGGAAATCAGCTCGAATTCCGCAATACTCAAATGTTATATGCAAAGATACAGTAAGTAAATATATACTAATTACGATTTTGAGTGTAATTTAGTAAATAATGAGAATTTGGAAATTATATAAAAAGGGTTGTGGAAAATAGTATGTTTTTTTTTTTTTTTGGGAAAATAGTGTGTATACACTTTCATTTAAGTCAGTAGTATATATAACTTTAGGTTCTTGGATTGTTGGGTAAGAAAACATGTATAGTGATTGATATTTAGGATACTCGTGATTGAATAATTCAAAAGAGTTCACTATATGTTTGTAATGTTTTGTTAATATTATATTACTAAAAATTTATGGATTAACTGAGCAAACAAATGAAGCTCCTAATATTTATTAAATAGTAAGTTAGTATATGCTTGTATCTTGAAAAAGGGTCGACACTGCCTCTTTACTCGTTACCTCAACAACTGGAATTTCGACGGTGGTACTACCATTAGCTTTCAAGACTCTCTCTGAAACTTTTCCATTCTCAGGTGAGAATTCTTCGTCATCCTCCCTATGAAGGCCTCCATATTGGATTGGTATTCTTTCGGGAGCTATAAATCTTTCATAGAAACATTATTAGAAATCGAATTTATGAGATGTGAAAAAGAAAATACAATAAGTTAGACTGACTCTCCATGAGTCGTAGTACCTTAGGAGAGTCTCGGTTACTTTGTTTGGCCTAGCAAAAACGAACTTATTTTTTGTTCTTTGAGTGAACAATTCAGAGAACAAGGCATGGCAAGCATAATATCGAAAGGAGACGTTTATGAAGATCTGTGCAAGGAACAAAACCCAAGTCTTATTTAGCTCAATTTGATTTTATATAACAAGTATACACATTTTCTATACTAAACAATTAATAAGCAAGAAAGTAGGATGCAAAATAACAGAAATTTTAGAAATCAGATGTCAGAAATGTATTTTTGTAGCCAAACAAGTTAAAGCAAATCCTTGTTAATTACTGGAAACAATACCAGATCATATTACATGGTGTGCATATTTCTGAAGTATAAACTATTCATAAATTATTATGATCATGTGCCAAAATTGATATAAAGCATGCTGCATTGAGCCTGAAATAAAGAGGAAGAGTTGGGCATACTTTCCTTCTAAAATAAACTAATAAAAAAAATATGGATTCTTCATTAATTAACATTCAAAATTAGATAATAATTGTACCCTTACTATCTAATATTGGAGAGACATATTATTCGAGTTACAACAATGACACTTCCTAAAAAAGTAATGTTCTACCACTTGATACCAAGAAACAATCATAGTTAGTGTAGGTCGACACGGATATGATACAGCCGACATGTATCTGTATTGTCATGTCCATATTTGATACCGACATTTACTGATATTTATCGATACTTAGGGGGGAGGGAGGGGGTTGTCCCTTTCCTGGTCAATTCAACAGAGAAAAATTGAACGAAAATAATAGAAGAATGAAAAAATATAGAGTCGACACAATGATTTATTACTGTCAACTTACATCATATCAATAAAATGTAACCATTACTATATGTTAAAGTTGTATATATATATATATATATATATTTATATATATATATATATATATATATATATATATATATATATATATATATATATATATATTTTAAGTTGTATATATATATATATCCAGGCGGTGGCTGGGTGTCTTTGACACGGCCGCTTGGTTTTATATAAAAAAAAAAAAAAAAATATATATATATATATATATATATATATATATATATATATATATATGTGTGTGTGTGTGTGTGCAACATTCATCAATATTAATGTTATTCAGCTCAAAACTATTTATTATAGTTGTATTATACCTAAAGACAAGCAAATAAACAATAGAATCGATTGTAAGTGGAATACTATTCCATTTAAAATTAAAACTAATGAAAAAGCAACATATTATGTATAAAATTATGTCTACATGTATCAAATATTTTTTATAAGTTTAAAGTACTTTCCATCACTTTTGGCTTTCCCCAAAAAAAACTTGATATTCCATTCCAAAAATGTCGAAACTGACAACACCGGTACGTACTAATAGGAAGGATATGAAACTGATTCCGATACCAATGTTTCAAACCTTGTTGTTTGCTCAAGTGTTAGCACTTGGAGTCATACAACAAGGAAAAAACAATCAATAGATTGAATCAGTTGTGTGTGTGTGTGTGTGTGTGTGTGTGTGTGTGTGTGAGAGAGAGAGGGGGGGGGGGGGGGGGGGGGGGGGGAGAGAGAGAGAGACTTTAGGTAGAGGATGGTTAGTGTTAGGCTGTCGAGTGGTTCTAGCGTGGATTGTTATATGGTGATTAACCAAGTAAATCATCTTAATAAGATATTCCCTCGCGATTATCATGATAGAGGATGAAAAGGGTGCATAATTTGTAGGTAATACGATTAGCAATTGCCAAA
The DNA here is from genome assembly GCA_029216955.1 of Iris pallida. NCBI lineage: Eukaryota > Viridiplantae > Streptophyta > Magnoliopsida > Asparagales > Iridaceae > Iris > Iris pallida. Next base: position 2,189,382 of record JANAVB010031216.1, on the reverse strand, counting down.
ATCTTTTATGATCCTTGAAAATATTTGCACAATGCAATACAATTCTACCAGATACAAAAGAGAGATGATTCTCGAAATTATGCTACATCATTTAGATACCAAGTTTTAGTCCTTTGAGATTATAAGTTTGCATGTTAAACAATAATCTTGTGGTAATGTATCACAATTCAACTGGCAACAAGGGGTTAGCTATGTATCACAATTCAACTAGCAACAAATTATCTTGCTATCATTCAAATCAACCTAATACCAATCTTATGCTGCTACCCATCTATGTAGAGTGACTCCTTATAGGACCATTTCTAAGCATGTGCAAGTTATGTGATCGCACATGCCCCAAAAATCAGATAGTCCTAAAAAATTTAACCTCCGTTTATATAACTATTGTGAAATCACCAATTTTAGATTTAGAGCTCCCTATTTTTTTGGAACTGCAGTAACATGGCCCTTAGAATGTCAGGAAAAGAATTTTTTTTTGGAATGGTTAAAAAAGGGCCCTTTTTTAGTATTTTGTACACGGGGCCCTTAGGATGTCAGATACGCCTTGAAGTCTCCTTACATGATAGCTTAAGGCTTAATGATGGACGATAGATCAAGGAATATCGATCAAAAAGACATTATGTCTTACACGGAGATGAATTCAATGAGGCATGATGAAGGATGTAACTTTTAGGCACTCGTAATTACGAGTAGAGAGGGAAAATTTTGAGTATGCAAGAGGATATTAATAATGAGATGCAAACAAGTTCACAGCAACCAGAAGAAAAGAAGTCTTGATTATTCTTTTTTATCATGCATATAAGGTTATACCTACAAAATACGCATACTAGAATGTTATGCAAGACATCATGTGTTCAAATAATCAAGTAATGCTCAAGTAGATCCTAATAAAGATGGATGAAACTAACAATACTACGCATCTGAGTGTTAAGAGGTTCTAATTCCCTTACATTCCAAACTCTTAAAACTCTATAGCAGTTTGGCCTCAATTTTCCTTTCGTTTCCTCAGGATTCACTCTTACATATCAATTTTCATATCAATCTTCCTTTCCTTTCCTCAGGATTCACTCTTACATATCAATTTTCCTTTCCTTTCCTCGGGATTCACTCTTACATTCTTTCTTCTTTCCTTTCCTTTGGAAATTTGTAGTTTTCATCAAAAAAATTCGATGTTTAGAAAGGTTAGGAAAATTGGGAGAAAAAGTGAATCCTTGAAGTGGAAAAGCAAATCCTTGGGGTGGGTGCGGGAACTGTTTTTCTCTTATCTTCCTCTTCTAGCATCCAAACACAGGAAATCAGAAAATGAATGACTTTCATTTTCCAAAACTCTGATTCCGGAAACCAAACATTGGCCTTAGACTATTATGAATCAAACAAGAGGTAACCAAATCAATGCAACTTTAGTTTTTGTACCTACAAGAAATTAATCTTCCTGGAAGTATAATTGTATACTCACGTATTTCGCGACGAATTCAGGATAGTTATCTTGAAAAATCAAGGCCAGCTTCTTCACCATGGACCGAATCTCCTTCATCGACGAGCTCATGGAGTCCTTGAGATCTATCACCTGGATCATCGACGCGACCCCTCCAGGCTTGAAGCTCAGCTGTCTGATCCCCGTCTCCATAAACTGAACCCTCCACCTGAGGAACTTCTCCCTCGTCTCCTCGCTCCCGAAAGCCGTTCGGTACAGGTCCTTCCGCTTGAACACGCTGTACGAGTTGTAGCAGACCGGGTGGCCGTCCCTGTCGACGCCGTTCATGTAGGTCGCCGCCCTGACCTCCGGCAGGCCTATCTCCACCTCGGCCGCCGCGGCGGCGTCGATGCCGAAGTCCCTCCTCCACCGCAGCGCCTTCTGGAGCATCTCGAGGGCCTCGGAGGGCCTGAACTCCCTCGCGCGGAGGAACTTGAGGAGGATCGCGTCGGTGCCGTCGTGGCCCCTGCTGGGGAGGAGCGGGACGCCCCACAGCGCGGCGCCGTCCTGCGGGTCCTGGTCGGGGCTCGGGCTGGAGTCCGTGACGCGGTTCTTGCTCTTCTCGGGCGGGGGAGGGCTGAGGAGCTGGTTGGCGGATATTGCCTCCTCCAGCTTGAGCCGGAGCTCGGCCAGGGCCTTCTTCTCGGACGGCTTGAGGCCTTCCCCAACGGGTTCCGGGGAGGCCATGGCGGCGGGCCGCGGGGTGGGGAATTAGCGGCGAGCAAGCGGAGATTCGATGGCCGTGTCGAGGACCATAGGAAGGTTAGGTGGTGATGGAAGGAGAGGAGCAACACAGAAGATTTGGTAGGTATTATAGGAAAAGGAACCTGTGGTGGCACGAGTGTTTGAAAAGTTCAAAGTTTAAAAAACGGTTGGGAGGGATTTGCAACGGACAGTTGAGAGAGGTTGTCTAACAAAAAAAAATGGGCCCCATTTATCTGGATTTGTAGATAAGATTGGATAGTCCTGGCCACTTTTGCTAAATTTATGCATCCTATTATAAGGTGTAAGATTGGATAGTCTGGGCACTTTTGCTACAGTCCTCGTGACGGTAGCCTTGATGGGAGCGGTGGAGCACCCTGACGCAGTGGCATAGGTTCGAGTCTCCTTGGAGGCATGCCTCCAAGTACCAGTAAGAAGTGGATTCCCTCAAAATATATATATATATTATAAGTTGTAAGAAAATTGTTTATTACTTTAGACTAAGTATCATTGGCACCGCACAGTAAATTTATTCTTCTTAACAAACCTATATTTATATCATTAAGGGAAATTGGACAATCAAAATTAATTCCGATTAGGACAATCATACCCCAGGACGGCCCTATGTGTAATAAACTCAAATTACACACGCAATGTAGTTGGTCGTATGTCTACATGTATTAAGGATAGTGAAGAAATGACTTCCGTTCAGGAGTGAGCATTTTTTAGTTTTGGACCGAAAATTGAACGCAACCAAATGGAATAAGAGATTCGGCACGATTTGAAAGGAAAAAAAATGGTTCTGTTTAGCTTTTGAAAATACTAAATTTTCTTGTTTCAGTTTTGGTTTTCTGTCCAAAACTTATAAGCGAATAATACTCAGAAAATTATGTAAATGCCTTCAATTCTATGCATGTTTTATGATTACAAATGTGCATATTTTTGTGTACATTCTGGAAAAAATAAATCTATGTATATTTTTTGAAGTCCAACATTGATAACTAGTCCTACTTTGAACAAAACTTTGAAATACTGTATGTACAAAATTATTTTTTTAAATATGGTTTAGCTACAATTTTACTTTGGGCTCACCCCCATAAACAATAAAAATAGTCAAACCGAACAAATCAATACCGATTGGTTCGACTTTAGTTATGGCTAATTTTGGTTCAATTTTAATTTATATTTTTTTAGAATTTTAGTTTATTCGGGTTTACCTATTTTGGTTCAATTGTTGTGCTGGATTTACATGATGTACGGACTAACTGTGATTCAATTAACTCCTCTTCCATGCAATAGTTGGCATTCCTACTTTTCCTGTAAAAACATATTTTAATATTATATAATTACCAACACAGTTTCTCCAATACAACAAACTAATGTTTTAAATAGGAGTGAGCATATAACGGTTGAAAACCGAAAACCGAACCGAAATATGACAAACGGTTCGGTTTTTCGATTATCGGTTCGGTTTACGGTTTTAAAATTTTGAAAATTTGAAATAACGGTTCGGTTTTCGGTTCTTCATCCGAAAATCAAACCGAACCGAAAACCGATTTAGATTTAGTAATTTATCAAACTACCCACAATATACATATACTAATGTTTATTAACCCCTAACTTAGCGCACTCTCTTCTCATATTCTATGTCGGTGCTTCTTTAAGCACTCTCTCTATCTACCCTCAATCTATATATACTAATATCTTTCACTCTATGTAATATAACAATTCATAAATACAATAATGTCATATATTTTTAAAATTTTGTTATTTAAATAGGCCCATTTTGCTAAAAATTTGAAGGCCATGCACATTGGTCCATGAAACCGAACCGACCGAAAACTGAACCGAATTAATTCGGTTCGGTTTTTGTTCGGTTTTTATAAAAACGGTTCGGTTTCCGGTTTTGAAAAATACGGTTTACAGTTATTTCGGTTTTCACATATTCGGTTCGGTTTGAACCGAACCGAACCGATGCTCACCCCTAGTTTTAAATACGGGACCGGCTAGATTAGGTCAAATCGACCTAGTTGGATTCAACAGTTATATATACTTACAATCATACGTTGATATATTACATAGTACACAACTATATATATACTACTTAAAAATTCTGCATGTTTATCATAGTAGAATTAATCAAGAAGCAAACGTTTTTAACTTTATTTAAATGTAAAGTCCAGAACAAAAAAGTTAAAAATTAAGATCAAATCGATTCAAAATCCAACTGAATCGATAGTCTAACCGAATTGATCGAACTTTTGTTTAAGAAAACAGTAAATCAGTACTAAACAGCCTTCACAGATTGACCGGTCAACCGCCGGTCCGATCCGGTCCATATTTTAAATTTTTTAAAATGGTGCAACAAACACAGGACATCCATACCCTGTATAATAATAATACACAAGAAGGCCACACAGGAATTAAATTATTCGACTCTCTTTTAAACCCACACACCAGTGAAATGACATAATAAGGATCGACCAAGCTGAGGCACATATAGAGAACCCTGATTAAGAAAATATCCGTTATATGTTATATTTTATATGAAAGCGCAGAATAATCAGCAAGTTCTACAGTGAAACTTGTTCATCAGCTACTAAGGTTGAGAGTACTATACTATCGTCTCATACAATGTTTCAGTGATATAAATTATCTAAACAAACCATTAAAAAATTCAAACCTCTTTTATTTACAGAGAACTGATGATTTGTTATTTGTAAACCCGCTATTCTTTCTTCTCCGTGTTTCTATTTTCGATGTCAACTTCACGTTTTGTACCGCCAAGATTCGTCTGTTCTTCCTGCTCTTCATTTTCACCAGAGGGGCTACCTTTCGGAGATGCAGCAACGGGGGGATTGCCAGTCATCACCGCATTTGGTGCTGGATCGACCAGCTTGAGCGCCTCGTACTTGGAAAGTACGACTTCGAGCTCATCGTGGAGATTCAGAGCTTCAAACATGAGCGTCTCATCATTGCCGATGCTCTCTATGATCCTCTGTATGACAGGTTGAGATTCTTTGCAATTCTCCACCATAGTAAGCATCAGATCATCCTGTATTGGAAGTTGATCACAGATTAGCGCCACAATGGGACTACTTATATAGTCGTTGAAAAAAAAACACAGGTTAAAAATAGCTGGAAGATCCTGAATGGTAGAAAAGATCGGGACCTGATGATAACTTGTGATGAAATACAAAATAACCAATTACCTTCATGGGTACAAGGTCATGGGGGCAGAGACTTCTCTGTATCGAAGAAAAAACTACCAAAATTGCCTCTGGATCTCATGAATAGGAATGATTTGATTGAAATTTTAGTCGTAAGTTACTTGGTATAAGTGATTATTGACATTTTTCATAACTCCTCATCAAAAGGAAACTTAAAATCAAACAAAGGTGTAACAGGTATTAGTTGATTACCTTTGTCAAAAACACTAGTTTTAGTTGAAGAAATTTGGTAGGTGGACATACCGTAAAGTGAAAATCCATAGAATATATGATTATAAAAAAGTCGAATAATATAAAGAAAAATGTGGAAAACAAAGAGGCTACATTTTTGCTACTGAATCGGATCATATTTCATTAGGGCTCATGGCCAATATTTATAGGAACACAAAGCATACGAAAAGACATCACTAACCCTAGTTAGAAATACAAATATATAAAACAGTAAATTCATAAAATAAAGATAATTAACCTACTCTTCAACACATCCCTGCAAGCTGAAATTTGGTGAAAGCAAGTCCATCTTGGAGTGAAAAAGAGAAAATGGAAAGCATCTGATAATAGAGGTTGTGTCATCGAAAACGAAAAAAAAATTCCCAAAGTCAAAAGAAAGCTTGGTTTCACAACGTAAGAAATCTCGTAAGAATCATCCAAAGAGATCACAAAAAGTATGAGTTGCGGCCAACTAAGGTACGCGAAAAAGAGTTGTCAACACACATGAGTGCTCAACAAGAGCCAGTGCATGAAGACGTTCGACCAAGAAAGTTGACGGGGACACAAGGGCCTCGACAAAAGGCAACATGTGAAGATGCTTGACCGAAAGAGGTTTTAGTCAAATCAAATAGTTGGTGTGAATGGCCGCGATGCCGAGAGAAAGACATGGGTTGAGTCCAATACTCCCCTCAAGTTAGACACGTGGTCAAAGGAAGAGTGATATCAAAGGGAGCAACAACTGCGGCTATGCAGACGGTCCGAAGAGGAAATAAAGGATCACAAAACTCTTTACATCAAAAATAAAAAAGGAAAAAAAAAATAGCAAACAACAGATGGGTTGTTTCACCAAACAACAAATAAGATGCACAACCCAGACAATAGACAGGATCCAAACAGAGAACAGTTGATCAGAGAGGCTCACCCTTGACCAGAGGATCAGGGAGAACAAGGGAGATGTTGTCATAGACGAGACGATGCAGGTGGCCGCTGGAGACAAGAAGTTCTCGGAGGAGGTCCAAACTAGGACTACCTGGACTAGACAACACCAGAGTCTCTAATCACCGAGATCGAGAGTAGAGGAGGTCAGCACTGGAACAGATGGCCATCCTCGTGGACTGATCACCACACAACAAGGACACATGGTCGACGAAGAGGCATCGCTGGCAAGAATCAAATATAAAAGTAGTCCGACAGGCAGTGTCTAGAAAAGAAGAGGGGAAACTGCCTCCTGTATCAAGAAGGGGGGACATTGTGTCATCTGCGTGCACGAGGACTGGATGTCAGCTTACGAGCTCAGAGTCGTCTTCGATCATAAACACAACGAGAATAGTGAGACATTGATCACTGAGGTTGCAAAAGCAGGGAGTCATCGAGCAGCACAGATACCCACTGGGAGTAATTAGTCGAGCAGACTGGTCAAGTGGCACAGAGATCCGCTGGGAGTGGGACACGGAACACCGGAGAAGACCTTGGTTGCAAGAGGAGAGATTATGCATCAGAGGAGCACTAGACCGACGGAGAAGACCGTGGCTGTCAGAGCTTGTCAGAGGAAGGACCAGAGGGACAAGAACCAGTGGTGGAGAAGACCATGGCTGCTGGAGAAGAGGAATTGCGCGAATATTGCTCGAGAAGATCTCGCATGAGAAAAATATACTGACAGAAGAGCATGTAGCAGCCTCTGACGATGTTGTGGTTTCGCCGATGATGTAGCAGAGGTAGTTGAGGACGGTGAAGAACAAGAACAAGGAAGGAAGATTATGGGATCTGGGTTCCCAAAGTTCTTGGCTTTCACAACAGATGAGATAATAAAATGAGAGATTTGGGTTGTTGGATGATTACATTTACGGTTTTTTCTAGATGGAGATTAGATTTGAGGATTGGGAATATGTAGAGAAGAAAGGAGGCTGCTGGTCTGTTTTCTTTGGTAGAGATGAAAACATGGAAAGAAATAGGGTTTTAGTAGATGGAGGGCTAACGTTGATGGAGATTAAAGAGTAAGGGCCAGGATCACCCCTGCTCTGATACCGCGTTGAAAAGAAAGTGGCTACATTTGCTACTAAATGGGATCAAATTTTATTAGGGCTCTTGGCCAATATTTACAGGACTAGAAAGCATATGAAAAGACATCACTAACCCTAACTAGAAATGGAAAATACAAAACATTAAATACATAAAATGAAGATAACTAATCTACTCTTCAACAACGAAGCAAATGCAAAAGCATTATGATTAAGGTTCCTCCAAAAGAATAGGCATTAAGGTTGCATGCAAGTTATTTTTCCTATTTTTCTAGTTAAAATATATGATAAAGCTTCAATCTTCAAATCCAACAACATGACGACTATGCAAACATTCACGAGCTTGGCTTGGTTCTATCAAAAGCCATTCTGCACCAAAGGACGCCTCTTATTTCTGGTCGAATATATTTGCCTATAGTGAAACTCTAGATATCATTTTGTAATTAAAAATTCTGCAAAGTGCATCTGATACTTTAATATGAGTGGGGTTTAAGTTTCTATTGAGCCAACAAAGCTTTGGAGGTGTATAAATTTCAAACCATGATTGTGGTTTGAGAAAAAGTACGAGAGAATTCTGACATAGTTGTTAGTTTGAAAGACGATCACAAATGAATATGATAAGATGGTATTCAAGAAATGCATCAGAAACTGAAGTAGAAGGTATACATAAAATTCATACCCTTACAGGCTTCAGTTGAGTTTCAGTATTCAACAAGGAAGAGAGAATTTCTATGCTGTTCCGGGCGGTGGCAAGAATTTCCTTCTTTTCTTCCACCGAAGGATGCCCATCATGAGAAGAAAGGTATGGATTCTGCCGACTCGGGGTAAGAAAAGGGTACTCAGGAGGAACCCCTGCATGCTCATAAATGTCTGATTCGAAGGCTGAAGGAGAACTCCCGTCATTATCAACAATTTTCTTGTCCTTCACACTCTGCATAGTTGAACTCAAACACATCAGCACAAGAGTGGAATTTTGATAAGAGTGATGCTATGATTTCTGCTCCACAATCACGAATTCCAAATTATAGGACCAAAGAATCTAGGAGCGGTAGGAACAACAAATCACATGCCAACCAATATAAACGTCAGATATCACTTAATCTTAACTAAAAATGCTAAGGGTAATTACTGATTTAAACTCTGTAAAAGGTATCTGAGTTTTATTTTTATCTGCAGGGAAAACTTTCAAAAAGATATATTAGGGAACAAGCCATGGTGCAGGGGATAAAATGATTTTTTAAGCAGCCTGTATTTGATAATGCAAAACTGATAGAATTTTGATGAAGCCTCACTGAAGATTTCAATTAAGCTAAAATGAGAAGTTGTAACTTGTAACTTAGTATGACCTTTATCTGCAAAAAAAAAAAAAAAGGTAGAATGTTCCATTCACTACCATATACAAATCAGAAACAGATAATACAGACAATGCATGGTTGTGTCGGACCAAAAGACAATTTTGTAGCGCACTGTATGTGATGTTTTCAAAAGACGTAGACCGATAACACAAGGGTGGACTAACTTTTTACTAAGATGTAGACCTATAATACAAGGATTATTCCACTTTAAGTAGGCATCACTTTATTTACTTGAATTGTAATAAAATACCTTAATAAGAATGGAGTATTTGTGGTAGCTTTCATCCCTCTCATCTTTCTGATGCAGAGGCTGAAGCCTGAAAGAATGTGGGGACTGGATTGCAGTGCAATAGGAGTGGCAAAATTGACGTAAAACAGGAAAGTTGCAGTATGCGCAGACAAGATTAGGGATAACAATGGGTAGAAGAAATTGAGATACGATCAGCATAGCATAACACTTTAAGACAGACGAACACTTTATGTTAGACGCATTCCAGCCAGTATAGCATTTGCCAACTTCAAGTTGCAACGCCACTATGGATCAGCACACGATTATAAGCTGAAAACTCTCATCATGTAGCTAGTCCGCACCCAACGTGGAAGTCACCCTCTTATGTCTTAATCAACTATCAGTTATTGAGGGAGAAAAAATGCAACGAATATTTGCTGTTTCATTTGATGTAAATAAGGTGGCTATGTGCTGCCAAATTAGGCTGTATACAGGAAAGATGGGATGGGATGTTAGGAAACCACTAGATTAGGCAGTTAAAATTCAATCATCCTGAACTAAACCCATGTTTTAACGTTTTCGATCAAATTTTACCATCAAACCAAGTTCTATTCAACATAGTGGTCAAGGAATGTCTAGCCTGCATTCACACCTGTGTAACAAATATTTTAACCGTTGCTCAGTATATGACCTTTCAAGTTAAAAAGCGAAACTGTATCCGTGGCAGTAGTCGTTGGCTGTCTCTGACACAATACTCCCCCGACACTCATGTCAGCTATGCTCGCCCATGTCTAAGCTCCAAAGAGACCCAAAAGATGAATGAAAATGATTTTGCTCATGCCAAACATATTTGAGATATGAGAAAGTAACATTACTCTTTATCAACCCTTTCCATAAAAAAAAAGTCCAAACCTAACTATAACCCAAAACATGCATACATATAGATAGGTTTTTTCTAAGGGCACCGCAAAAATTGCTTGGGGACAGCCCTCACTTGGGGGCAGCCCAAGCAGGTGAAGATTTTACTGGGGGGCACCCAAAATTTGCTTGGGGGCAGCCCAATATTAGGATTTTTCTCTCTCCTCTCTCCTCCTCCTCCTCCTTCCTCCTCCTCCTTCCTCCAGCAACGTTCCTCCCTCGCAAGGACCTCCGGTTTCCCTACTCCTTACCGCCGCGGCCTCCCTTCGCGCCTCCCGCCGCCCGACCTGGTCCCACCCCCCTCGCTGCGGCCTCCAGACCCTAGAAATCCTAGGTCGCTCCTTCCGGCCCAAGATCCCATCCCGAACCCTAGCCCTCCCCTTCCTCGGCTACTCCAATGGCCACCTCATCTTCAACCTCTCCACCCCCTTCCTCCTCCTCGCCAACGTCTTCTCCGGACAAACCTCTCCACCCCCTTCCTCCTCCTCGCCAACCTCTCCAGCGACTTCGCCCACCTTCTCGTCGACCGCGTCGGAGAGCTCCGGGAGGATCGATGCGCCAGGCCTGACAGGTGGGTCCCTTCCCATCTGCTGCTGCTGCTGCTTCTTCTTCTTCTCACCCTTCCCATCTGCTGCATGCTGGCAGTCCTAGGACTGCCAGCATGTTGGCAGTCCTACTTGCTGAAAAAAATTGGGCTAGCCCCAAGTAAAAAAATGGATGGCAAACTTGTATTTTTTTTTGAACATTTTTGGGCTAGCCCCAAGTAAAAAGTGTGGTGCCCTTAGAAAAAACCATATAGATATTATTATACTAAAATAGGCATATAGATATGTTTTCATGTGCATTTATGACCATAGCATACCATATCCGCACCCCGGGCTTTCTAAAAATGCAGAATTCCTAATCTGCGTTGTGGGCATATCCGCATCCGTGTCTCTACAACCCAGTAAAGCAGTGATGATATAAAAGGAACATATTTACATGCACACATATTGTTTGCTACCCCCCATGTTTCCAGCGAGGATTGCCACAATGCCACTTAGCCTATCTAATTGAATTTAATTGAGGGAAGTTATACAATCAATCAAAACATGGAACTGAATGGATACTCAAGTCCTTAACTATCAAAAGGAAAGTCAACAGAAGATTAAATGTGAAATTAAAAATTACAACAACTAACCATTACTCTACTACAACAACAACAACAACAAGAAGAAGAAGAAGAAAGCATTTACCCCAAACTTTGGGGTTGGCTATTTGAGCCCTTTTCTTACATTCAGCTCTGCTAAAGGCCACGTCCTCTGTAATAAACAAATATTACTCTCTTAAAGAGATAAATATAAACAGCCTACTTATGGATGCTGCAACAAGATGCAGCCAATCATAGTATTGCACATCAAATTTATTATATGATTAACAACTATGGCCTTGTCCCCACAACAGTCAACTACATGTCAAAGTGGATCATTCTTTTGCTAAAAAGTAACAACAGTTGATTACAGGTCAAAGTGGACAATTTGCCAGTTCAAGTTATCGGTGGGTATCATGATGCAAATGGACGTAATATGGGTCAGAAAAGTTATACGCACATAAGTAACTAAATGCATCAAGTATGAGTTTGCACGTTAAGTTGGAAAATAAGATCATACAACGCCAATTACGGGTTGCACTAGACAACCTGGATAATCTACCGACCTGCTAACAGAGTTGAATCGTGCAATTGTCTTTAGCCCGAATGATGGTTGACCCCTGGTTGCTTTCCTACAATACTCAGCAAGATGAAGATGTTGTTGCCACACAAAACCCAGTAGAAAAATTGTACGTGGGTTAGGTGGCTTTCTCAATTGTACAAGGCTGGGCTGAGCCACCCAAGCCATCTATATATGTGCAAACAACATAATAGTCCAAAGGCCTGTTTGGTTCAATTTTATAACCCTTTAAAGTCAAATTAGATATATTCGGCCATTTTTCAATAACCTACATTGAAGGTAGATGTAAAAAGTCTTTTTGTCCATGTTGTCTAAAAAACTTTGTGAAACTATAGTTCTAATTAGGGCATATTTATAAAAGCTAATCGACTTTTTTTAATCAATAATAGCTCCCTATAACTGGTTTCCAACAAGTAAATGCAATTAAGAGCATTCAATAATCTACCCATATGAAACAACCAATTTTCCAAACCAAGCACTTAAAAGACTTTTCAACCAATTTTTCTTTCTAAAATAATCATATTTAATGCTAGCAATTCTGGTGTCTTGTAAATTATATGTTTATGCAAGAACTAACAGGCTATATCACTTATCCCCATAAGGACTCCCTATAAGAGCTTCAACATAGAAGCTATCTAGCTAGCACTCCACTTGTTCGACGCTATCAACCAAAGTTGCACTGACAGCTCCAAAGGAACACATCCACTCAGACACGTATTCTAGAAGGGTACACAATCACCCATGTTTGTTTAGATTACAATTTGCAAAGTGACTTAAAATAGAGCTGGAACACATCGGCTCGAGTAGACTAGAGATCACCACCATATATATATATATATATATATATATATATATATATATATATATATATATATATATAAAATCCAACGGCTGCTATTTCGGAGACATTCGAGGATGCTAAAAAAGGGAGATCTGGATCCCTCCTCATATATATATATATATATATATATATATATATATATATATATATATATATATATATATATATAAGCTCAGTTTTGATCGAGATAGGAAAATGTACCTTAAATGATTTTAAATCGATTGTAGATAGATTTATTGCCCTTTGAGGTCGTTTTAACGACCGATCATAACCCATATCTTCATGATTTATATATTTGTGTGTCAATACCTCCTGGCTCTAGTGGTCAGCAGCACATCCTAGTTGGATAGGTTCAATCCCGCGAGGAAGCGAATTATTCCTTCCAATTATATATCCATTGTGTTTCGTTTACGATCTACAATACCCTATGTTGCACGAACACAGTTCAAGAGTGGCATGTGTCCGAGACAACACGACATAAATTTTAGAGAGTCCATGCTTCTTAGATTATACCTGTACCCAGGATTTTCAAATAATTGCATATATTTGCAAGTTTGACCAAATTTTAGCAAGTTTTCACCCATTTGACCAAAATTAAGAATGTATTGACAAGCTTTCACCACTTTTCAGTATTTTCACCATTTTAACTAAAGTTTAATCCACGTCAGTACGTATTGGCATGTTTTGTTGTGTCTAAGTTTGGCCAAAACAATTATCACTTTTTACCAATTTTGGCTGTGTTTTAATCTGGACCAGCACGTATCAACCATAGATCTGATCTTGCATGGGACATATATATAAATGTCACATAGGTATGCTATAAGCAAAAGATTGTTCCATCTTCAGACTTCTTTTGTCCGAAGGACAAAGATGTTGAGTCATTACATGTACTCGTTGAGTAAGTGATCATCAAAAAATTTTTGTTATTCTAGTATGAATCTGAGGTTTTAGTTGATTCATAGGGTCTCAACAAAGAACTCCGATCAATTGTTATTGAAAATTTCAGCCAATGTTATAAATTTCGGTAGGCGGAATCGGTGCGCCGGCCCTAGGGTGTGCCTAGGCGCCGAACTGATTTTTTGTTAATTTTTTTATTTTTAATAAGCTTCTACATAAATATATCGTATGTGCTACTAAAACACAAAATCTCATGAGCACTTGTGGCTAGTGGGCTTAGTTTAGAAGAGTGGTGATGGCCCAAAGGGTCCTGGGTTCGAATCTATTAATGAGTTTTCATGTTTTTTTATATATAACCCTAAACTTAGTTTTTTTTTACTTAGACCTAAACGTAAAAGAGGGGGGAGGACAGGAGAGAGAGTCTCCAGCCCTCCTCATCTCCTCTCCTCTCCATCTCTACCTCTCCCTCTCCTCTCCTCTCCTCTCCACACAACAACGACAGCAGCAGCAGGAGCGGCAACGGCCGCAGCAGGAGCGACAACGGCAAAGGCAGCAACAACAATTTTCTGGTAAGGATTTTTTTAAAAAAAAATTCAAATGTGAAAAGTTCGACATTTCGAATCCTGAATTTTTTGGATTTTTTTTGAAAATTTTCAATTTTCAAATCGGCCGAACAGGCCGAATAGGCCCGCCTAGGGCCGAAACCCGCCTAGGACCGCCGCCTAGGGGATTTTCGGTGCGGCCGGTGGCCGCCTAGGCCTAAATTTAGAACATTGACTTCAACAAATATTGGTCACTATAGAACTATATCAGCTATATATAACCCGATATAGACAGGGAGCGGCCGAGTATACAGGATATATATGTTTTTCGACGATGTCAATATGTTCAGGTTGTTTAGGATAAGATCTGCACAAATCCAATCTGAATGTCCAATATGAATTCATAATGGTCGGCTTGTTGAACATTGATCGGAATGCAACTCTTGGGTTCCATAGCAAAGTCATCTATATATATAACCCGATACAGACAGGGAGCGGCCGAATATACAGGATGTAGTTTTTTGACAATATCAATATTTCCATGTCGTTTAGAATCAGATCTGCTCAAATCCGATCTGATTGCCCAATATGAGTTCATAATGGTCGGCTTGTTGAACATTGATCAAAATGCAACTCTTGGGTTCCATAGCAAAGCCATCTGTGCAGCATAACCACATTCTCTTGGTTTTCTGCCATGTTAACCTTTGGTACTGAGGTTAGACCACTAAGAAGATGTCACATTGACACAATTAGCCTGTCAGACATAATCCACTAAGCTCTAAAGGTAAGGCCACACTTGTAACAATAGATTAGAAGAAACTTGGACCCAGCCACCATATATATAAGGAAATAGTAGAATGTCATAACCTGGACAAAGACTGATGTATATTAAGGTATTGCTCATGACAAGTCAACAATTGTTTGCATACAAAATAATCCTACCATTATTCAGAATAGTAAAAGCAGCACATGCACCAACATATCCATACAAATTGCCCGTATCAATATTTAATGAAAATGAGTATAAACAAACATCTGGATGTTGAAATAATGCCTATATATGTGCATACCATGTATGTTTGTTTGAATATAGGCAGATACCCCAGATCTTCGGAATTGCCCCATGCTTTGATCAGCTGCAAAGCTCTCTGTCTATTATCATAATCTTTTTGTGGATTATCTATCATTTTCACCATCTCATCCAGAACCTTTTCTGATGCCACCTCAGAGAACACCTTGTCACAGTTCATTGCACAAGTTTCCAACAGATCAAGGCTCAACCTTTGACATGTTGCATCGTTGCACGAAATCCTCTTCTTTATTGCCCTCACAACTTCAGAACCATCAAACTCTTCATTATTTAACAAATTACAGATCCTTAAATTTAGACCCCAGTTTGGCCCTTCCAAACTATCTGACGTAGCTTCATCCACCATCTTTGCCTCCTGGGACTGAACTTGGAGAATCTCTTTCATTTTGTCACCAACTTTTCTCCCTATTTCAGCACTGCCGATCTTCAGGCGTTCACCTCCAATCTTCAGCCGCTCTCCAAATGCTGTTAACTTCGTCTTATCCATTTCGACCGTTGTATTCAAAGGACAGTTAAATAATATGCAAAGGCAGAATTGACAATCAAATTTGAAGTAGAAATCCTCCCAAATTTACCACCGTATGTGCAGTAAACAAATGGTTTAAACAGCAGATTTCTTGACAACCTGCCTTCAAGTGCATACAGCTGACAAGTCCAAATCTCAACCTGGATTATAGTTCAAATGCACAATTTAGAGAAAGTAGCTAAAAGAGAAAGAAAGGCATGTCTTTAAGATATACTGATGCTTGGCAGTTAGCACTAATGCTAAAGTGAGAAAATCACCCCCAACTTCACATACTTCTGCAAGTTTGAAGTCAAAGCACAACAAGACTTGGCAAAACATTTCAAGTGATTACCTACCTGTTCAGCTTAAATAAAACAAATCCTTAAATCCAAATTTTTGGGCTTGGCAGCATGAATCCATTTCTTCCAATGAAGCACCAGTACTTTGTATGAGTATCAGGTACAATACGTACCCGTTGTGTGTGTATAGCCCGTTGGGTACACCGGGGGTCCCGTGGGGATGGGCACGGTTTGAATGCCCCCTAGGCGCTTGAGTCTAAATTTCTTCACGTTAATCGTCAAACGAATTTTAGTCAAAAATTGCGTAGTTTAAGTGGAAAAATAAAGAACTTGACTTCTAAAGCAAACTACCACAGTCGTATTTTAAAAGACAAGGTCATACATAATGAGTTGCACTATAAAAGTACCACGAAGAACCAAAGAAATAACCAAAATAAAATTGAGAATAAAATAAGTAATAAGTATGTGATACATAGCCAGGAGTACACAAGGAGTAGCAATAGTAAGTTCCAAGTATTAGTTACTAATGGAGTACTCGTGCTTCATAGCTTCCATTCATCTCCATTAAGGGCTCTCACACTGTAATATTAGCAATCTTATTTATCCCTCCACTTGGTAGAGTGGAAAATACACGTACATTATAAATATGTCCAGCTATTTGATTAAACCTACCTGATGTTTGAATGTCTTAAAAATGCTACATATACATGTAGTATGAAGGAATGGTCCTTTCATTGCCACTTCAAAGAAACAAGGACACTATAACAGGTAAAAGATGGTTACCTACTACAACTGACACCACTGGAAACATTTTTACTTAATTAAAATTCTTCCCGGGAGCTCAAAGAGAAATATATATATATATATATATATATATATATATATATATATATATAGTGCCTAAAGGGAAAGTTCTGCTATGCCTGAACCATTCAAATTATCAGGTGAAAGTCCATGTTCAAAAACAAAAAAAAAAGGTGAAAGTCCTTCCTAATCAACAAACCAATTCTTAACTCTGTATATAGTGTATATGGTTATAAAGTGTTTAGAGTCCCCACACTGTCAAGGAAATCACATTCAGCCTCCATTTTATCACTGCAATGGAACAACTAGAGTTATGTGATGGAAGGTTTAATCATTCTTTCGGCATTGGTTTGACCCTCTTCAAATCCAATCCAAAAGTTTCAGCAAGTTCGGTTCTAAGTTTCATGTTCCAGATTAATTCCCCTATTAGTCTTTAAATAAAGAGAGAAAAAAGTATATGGAATACAGCCAATAACCAAATAAATATTACAGTTATACCAGATGCACATGTTAGTTATTAATATGTTCATGGCTTAAATGTTTACCCTTTGCTAGTGAACTTATATGGTGGATTATGCATCCATCTATTCTTTGTAACTCTTTACATAACTGGATACAAAATTTGAGGAATTATAATAGCTGGAAGTTTAACATTATTAGTCCGACCAAAGAAACAAAAGATCTTTAATTGTCAAGAAAGTTGTTTCTTTATTTGCTCTTTATTTGTTCTTTATTTTATTTATTTTTTAATTTCAAATCTCTCTTTTCTAATGTATATATAATTTTATTTTTCTTCCAATCCAAAAAAATCCTCCTTCAATATATAGGTCGTAAATTAGTTATTGGATAAAGGCAAGATACCCATTTTCTAGTAAATGATTCAAATCATTTTATTGATAAGTGTGCTCTATATTCGGTAATTACCAATTATTCATTGTTAAAATATCATATATTGGTTCTCTCTATTATAGAAAGTTATGCAACGGGGGACTAGAACAGGATACACAATACGACACTTGGCATCAAAGTGGAATGGTGGGGATAGGCTTCTTTGCAATTAGGTAGAATAAAATATGTTACTTCGAGACATTGAAGGTTCTAATATGTTACCTTGGAAATTTGAAGATTTTTTAGAATGAGAACATCATATATAGTTTCTGTTGAGAGTTGCATGGAAAATTTTAGGAGCTATGGAATGATAGAGACTAGATGGGGTTGTCGCTTTGGAGACTAGGGTTTTGGAAAGGGTAGGAGAGCTAGGTTGGAAGATTAACAATGCCCTGATACCATGTTTAAAAGTTGGCTTAACTAATGACTGACTTGATTAAATTAGGGAATGGAGAGTACAATATATAGGCAATGGTGATTCACCTTTCCTAAAGTTTTCCCGGTAGGGAACTAATAAACTACTAGTGCTATAAAGCTACAAAATATACAAGAGTAACTTATAACAGTCTTCTACAGTTACATAACTCTAAGCAAGGATCAATTAACTTGTAACTTCAACAATCATGATACACCGTAAAACAAAACAAGTCTCCAACACTAGATAAATTTTCCAACAAGGCAAGATAGATCAACATGGTGAAAGTAAAAGTAATCAGGTAGGCAATTTCCTCTGTTGAAGTTATTCAATCACATCCCTTCCCTAACCTAAATAAATGTATAGGCTGATGGCTTAGAACATATGTTGTTGATTACACTTTGCTACTGTATAATATGGTGAATTACACATCCATCTATACTTTATAGCTCTATTTCTGAACTAAATTTACCCTCTTAATCTAGAAATATGCGAGCTTTAACATTTTCAAAGAATTTTAGGTGCTAATCCCTTTGTGTTACGGTTAGTACAGAAGAAGGTAAGATAGAAATGAAGATTCCTAGCATAGGGGCATGTTAGCAACACCAACAAAGATTAATAACTCAACCCCTAGTCCTAGTTTTTCATGCTCCAATGCTATTAGATAAGACGGCTACGTATCATAAGACAGTTTTTTCATGACTTGCACAAAAATTATGGTCGGCCCTTTCGCCTTTCAATCTTGTCAAAGAAGTATATAACTAGCAGCCACTCAGTTATTGACCTATCTTCCTCGCTAGACAAAGAGGCAATTGACATCAATATCGGGAGAACAGCCCCATGATGACTCACATGAGGGCTTCTAGATGACTCACATGAGGGCCTTCTAGCTACAATCCTTCATGGCCAGCTCTTACATTCTTCCTAAAGTCCAAAGAATATGGTTTTGCTGTTTCCCTTTTATTTTCTTCCTATCACGAATATGGGAATTTTTTTTCCTAGTGTATGTAGGTCTTGTTCATTTTCTCGTATCAATGACCTTGTTAAAAATGTTACCAAAAGGCCTAAATGGCTAAAACAGATCCAAACAAAATGTAGATCCTTGACACGATGACTTCCGTGAATTAAAGGACATTGGAATAACCATTCCTAGAACTAAGGAGAAAGAATGCCACAACAGATTTACGTGAGGCTGGTCCAAGAACATATTCCTACAATACAAGCTATGTTAAATTGATCAGAATGTAGTACAATTGATTAACTAGCCAATAACATAACTTCCCTAGTGTCACTCCCCGTTCCCAGAATACGTATTTTGAATACATGTACTGCTTTGGTATATTTATTTAAATATTTATCATGTATTGTTTTGTATTTAAATCTCTTTAAATTCATGTTAATTAATTTCCTGCAATTAATTTTCTGTATTTTACTTTCTGCTTCTATTCTCTGCTTTAGCTTACTTTAGGTTTGGCCTAGGTTGGTTTATCTTTGGGTTATGGTGGTTTATCATGAACCAAACCCACATCACCATTTAAAGCCCCCAAACTCTTTCTCTCTCTTCATTACTCTCCTTCACCATTATTCTTCTTCTTCTTTCTCATTACTCTCCACCTACCAAACCCATAGGCAAGTACATCTTGCTTCCACATGAAAATCCATTTTATGGTTCCATTCTCTTTCCCTTGTGATTCTAAGACACATTAGAACTTGTCATTTTCCATTTTGAGGCTTTAATTTTTGTAGATCTAGAAATTGGTTATTTTCGGATTTTGGTGGTTTGATCTATCAAACTTCTTTATTTTCAAGTTTTGAAGGTTCCATGTTGTAGAGAATTTTATTCTACCCAATTTTGACCTTTGAAAAGTTGGATTTGGACTTATTTTGACCAAGTTATGGACTTTTGAAGCTTTGGGTTCAAACCATGGAGTTCTTGCTGATTTGGAGAAGACAGTGAGCATTGTACGTGAGCTTTTTAGCTTGAGCCACTGAGCTGCGCGCGCTCTTTAGCGCAGCGCAGTCTGACTCATACGCTGCCTTTTGGCGGCGTAGGGTCTTGCATACGCTGCCTTGATGAGGAGTCGTATGGAGTACATACGCTGCCTTGATGAGGAGTCGTATGGACTTGCATACGCTGCCTTGATGAGGAGTCGTATGGAGTACATACGCTGCCTTGAAGAGGAGTCGTATGGAGTCCATACGCTAGCCTGACCTGAGCGTACGCTGACTTGAGCGTAGCCTGACCTGAGCGTACGCTGACTTGAGCGTAGCCTGACCTGAGCGTACGCTGACCTGAGCGTAGCCTGACCTGAGCGTAGCCTGACCTGAGCGTAGCCTGACCTGAGCGTACGCTGACTTGAGCGTAGCCTGACCTGAGCGTAGCCTGACCTGAGCGTACGCTGACTTGAGCGTACGCTGACTTGAGCGTAGGCTGACATGAGCGTAGGCTGACATGAGCGTAGGCTGCTTACCCTGGATCTTCTATAGCCCTGTATATTGATATCTTATTAGATATTTAACGTCCATTTTATATCCTTACGTCTTTTTGCATAAACTTGATATAGTCATGATATGCTAATATTTCTGTTAAATATAGATTGTTACGTGGGATGTACCATGTGTCGTGAATTGAGTTATAGATACCCCGATTGACTGGAATTAAACCCTGAGAGTTGTAGACTCGACCCCACTGAATATTAGTTGACTTTTATGCCTTGTCACCATTGATAATGATTGTGACCTTGACTAATAATTGATCATGCGTTCCTAGTTGGAACTAAGAGACTGGCTAGTCGTCTTTGAATTGAATGAATGAGACACATTCATATTAATTATGAACTATTGAAATCGACTGGCTAATCCCGAATCTTGGTATACAGGCACATGCAGGCTTCAATTCATTTATTATTTATTTATCTTACCGAAGAAGCATGGGTACTTTATGGTCAAGGCATGATTACTCCGTGGTTAGTTTTGATTGTTGCATTACGCTATGTAAGACCTACAACCTGACCGCACTGGTATTATTGTAGAGTTGCGCATATCGTACCCCGTACGAAAGTACTCATTCTGAATGACCATGATCCACGGCATGGTACTTCACTCAACGTAGAGACTATTAAGTTAAATAAAATAATGATTGCATGGAGAGAATGGATTCCCGAGTTCTTACATGGCAGCCCCCTTGGGACTAGTAGTGCCCGACAGGCCGGTTGGTCCCCACAGATACTGCAAATCTGTCACACGGGCAGGGAGCGGTATCTGGTTATTTTATCTATTGAATATTGTATATTAATGACGGGCGTCCCGCTGGCACTCGTCTAATTCATGATTGGCGCAATTGATTGACTGGGTAAACTAGCCTTGCTTGCGCATAGTAAGAACTGAGAAATCCTCATTGCATAAAACCAAGATAACTTGGGACTCACAATAGCAAGCCGTAGTAGTTGCCTGGCCGTTTAAATTGATTTGTTTGTGCACCGTACCTACTCTGTTACTTAACTGAGATGATCAGAATGTCAGGACATGACGGACCAACTTCTGTCCTTGTTTGGTTGGGAGGTTGGTTCGAAGTGTCGTGATGTTGTGTGAATCCTAGTAGATAGCAGAGATCTATTATCATATTCTCTTATTACTGGCTTCATTCCTCATATCGTGCTCCCTTGCTCCCTTGCGGTACTTGCTATTAGAGGTCTAACCTCTCTGGTTTTGCATGGCCAGATTTAGAGCCAGTCCCCGAGGATCCAGCTAACTTCTACCTCCAAGATGGTCAACACTAGAGGGATGATCGCAGGAGGACTCGAGTGGGTTTCTTACTTCCCCGTCCGTTTTGTTATCTACTTTATACTTTGCCGTTTGGCACCGACATGTTAGTCGGATTGTCTTGTACCTACTTTTGCATAATTGTAACTAAGTCAGGCTGCAGCTGCTAACAATTGTGTATACTTACTACATCATCTGGCTGTATTTTGTAAAGCCAGATATCAAGAACATTTTGACTGAGCGTTTGGGACGCCTTACTGCTTTATCTCACATGTTCTCTATTTTTGTTTCTTGTTTGAATAATTGAGACAATAGAAGTAAAGTGACCATAGGGAGACTTTCATGTAGTATGCACCCCTCGTCTTGTAGACAGCATTGATCGTATTATACGGTATTCATCTACCCGTAATACGTAGCTGGCTGAGTCATTCTCCCGCTCTCCAGTATTCTGGTTCTGGGGCGTGACACCTAGCAATCTTATTCAAAAGTTCCAACATCTGGTCCCTATGGGGAGAGGTACAAAATCACCCAAGTAGGGACAGTGGAGGAAGGAAAGGGTGTAAAGAAATAGAAATTAACAAATCTGAATTCTATTCAATACTTGTATTCATCTATGTTGCACATGCACGGATACAACACACGACATGGTAATGACACATCAACATGCACACCACTCCTATTTTGGTGTCCCCTAGTATAGTTCGGGGTGTCCAGGATGTGTCTGATAAGTCTGACATGATACGGCCCACATTTTTTGAGTCTCCATGCTTCCTAGGTATTCTTACTCAGTATATATGAATATTCATTATCCATTCGCTTTATATATATATATATATATATATATATATATATATATTTTTTTTTTTTTTTTTTTTTTTTTGGAAAAAGGGTAAATTTTATTCCATCAACTCAATAAGGTTACAACATAGTGATACAATCCCAACTCAGGGGGACATTACTAGTACATCCGACTCAATGTTATGAAGTATGCCCACCAGTGGGGTGGATAATCCCTCATACATGCGCCGGTTCCTCTCCCGCCAGACATGCCAAACTGATGCAGCAAGTCTCAATCTAGCATGCCTGGCCCAGCTCTGCTCCTTGCCCCTGTAATCACCAATCCACTTAAGGATTTCTCTGAAATCCCGCTCCATACCAACCCCTCCCAAGTGTCTCCGGCTCTGCTCTGCCCAGATGCTCCATGCCACATGGCATTGAAAGAACAGATGCCCAATGGATTCGGTCTCTGTCTCACACAAAAGACACTTAGGGTCAGGGACAGGAACCCCGAACCGGAGCAGTCGGTCCCTAGTAAGCAGTCGTCCCAGCACCAGTTTGTATGCAGACAGTTGCATTTTCCTGGCAAGCCCCTTCCCCCAGACAAAGTCGAACTCCTCAATATCATCGAAGTGGGTGCGGACAAGGTCGTAGCAGCTGCTAAATCGGAACTCCCCTGCACCCACCGAGCGTCCAGGAGGGGCCCAAATCCAGACATCAGACAGTGCCGTAGGAGTGATCTGCACCTGTCTGATCTCCTCCCCTAACGGAGCAGTGAAACGATACTCCTCTGGCCTCCAGACCCCACCACGAATGATGTGCCTACACGTCAAACCCCTGTATGCCACGCCGTCCCTCTGGGGGCCCAGTATCTCCAGGAGGGACTGACCTGAGATCCACGGATCGAGCCATAGGTCCGTCTCCCCTCCCTCCCTCATCCTCCTCCGCAAAGCCGTCCGAAGGGCAGGACGGTTCCTCAGGATATGCTTAAAAGACACAGAGAAGTTGTTGTCAATTTCACATACCCAGAAATTTCTTCCCCGGAGATATCGACTAGTCATCCAGGCCGACCATAGAGAATCACCCTGAAGGAACCTCCATGCCAGCTTGATCCCCGCCGCCTCCCTGACAGAAACAAGTGATCGCAGACCCACACCTCCCTCTTTCCTGGGCCGACAGAGCTGCTCCCAAGAGATGGCATGAATCCCCCCATGCCAGATGAACTTGGCACAAATGCCCTCAATCTTTCGGATAGTAGCCAGAGGGACCATAATCGATTGGAGCCAGAACAGCGCAATAGCAGAGATAACTGAGCGAACCAGCTCAATACGCCCTCCAAACGATAGGCCAGCCGCCTGCCAGCCCTCAACCCTCCTCTGAGCAAAATCCACCAGACTCTGACAATCACGATCCTTCGCGTAGTTGACGGAAAGGGGCACCCCCAGATATTTCACCGGGAGGTCCCCCTTTTCCACCCCAAGCTCCAAGGCCCGCTCCACCTTCAAAGTGCAAGAGCTGCTGAAGTAGACTTTGCTTTTGTCCCTGTTTAACCGAAGGCCCGATAGCTGTCCAAACTCCTCCATCACTGCCGCAAGCTCCCTCATCCCACGCATGGAAGGCCTCAACAGGACCAAGAGATCATCTGCATAAATGAGATGAGAGACCACCGGGGATACCCTGCTGTATATCGGTACAATCCTCTCCCGATGTACCGCGATGTCCATCAGACATGTGAAATACTCCATCACAAGGGTAAATAGGTATGGGGAAAGCGGATCCCCCTGCCGAAGCCCCCTGCTGCTACCAAAGAACCCGTAAGGGATACCCTGGATGAGGACCGAGAAAGTAGGAGAGGTGATGCACTCTCTGACTCTATCCACCCAAGTCTCGGAGAAGTCCATCGCAGCCATCAGATGGCAGAGGAAGTCCCTGTTGACGGTGTCGTAGGCTTTCCTCAGGTCGAGCTTCACACATGCCTTCATCCCTCCAGGCTTGTGGAACTCCCGAATCAGCTCATGAGCCAGCAGGCTATGCTCCGCAATAGACCGCCCCTTAATGAAGGCCGCCTGATTCCGAGACACCAGACCCTGCATAGCATCCTCCATCCTCCTGCACATAAGATGAGTAATTATTTTATACAAATAATTACAGCAAGCAATCGATCGAAAGTCAGCAAGAGATGTCGCCCCCTCCTTCTTGGGCACAAGAGTCAGGAAGGTGTGGTTCAGCTCCTTCAGGAGCTTGCCCGTATCAAAGAACTCCTGAACAGCCGCAAGGACCGGGGCCTTGAGGGTATTCCAATGGCGTTTGTAGAAACCACTGGAGAACCCATCCGGCCCAGGAGCCTTGGAAGCATCAGCCTGCATCACAATTGTCTCCACCTCCGCCATCTGGACAGGGGCCATAAGGAGACTATTGCCATATTCCGTAATCAGCGTCTTCGTAATCAGCTGCGGGAAGACCGAGGGATAGTCCGTCTGATGATAGAGCTCAGAGTAGAAATGGACAGCCTCCTCCTGGATAGCAACCTGGTCAGTCACAAGGCGCCCGTCCCTGCCAATCAGTCTCTGGATACGGTTCCGGTGCTGACGCGCCCGGATGACGTCATAAAAGAATTTGGTGCAACGGTCCCCATCCTTGAGCCAAGAGCATTTGGCCCGTTGGGCCGCACTAATCTCCTGCTGAAGCCTCAAGGTGTTGACCTCTGCAGCCAAACTCTTCTCTCTAGCCGCCATCTCCCCACTCAACATGTCGCCCTGCAGCTCTGCCTGCAGGTCTCGCAACTCCGCCTCCTTCTCCTGTAGGGAAGTCCGGGGAAGTGCCCTCACCCAGTCCCGGATGGCGCGTTTGGCGTTTTTCAGCCTGTGAACCATACAAAACTGGGCAGTGCCGTCCACCTCCTGGCCAAGTCCTCCCGCCACAGTCTCCCCATAGCCAGCTGATAGGAACCAACTGTTGTCATACCGGAATGGTCGGGCTCTCCATCTGAGACTCTCCACGAAGCGCACCAGGATCGGCGAGTGGTCACTGGTCCCCGCAGGGAGCCCCTCAGCCACAGAAGAGGGGAATAGGCGGAACCAGTCACTGTTCCCCAGAGCCCGATCCAGCTGGCATGCCACCCTGCTCACCTCCGCCTTGTTGTGCCAAGTCCATATGTGTCCTATCCTCTCCAGGTCCCTGAGCCCTGACTGGAGAAGACAAGACTGAAAATCTGAAAGTATCTGGTCCGGCACCGGCCTCCCCCCCAGCTTCTCTCCCCGGTATAGCGTAGCATTGAAGTCTCCCATAATAAGAAGAGGGAGGTGCCGATGCCTCGCTAGTGAGCTCAGCCTGATGATGTCCTGCCACAAGGTCTCCCGACGCCTCCTGTCATTGTGCCCGTAGACGGCACCCAGTAAGAAGTGGAACCCCCCCTTGTTGGTGAAGGAGATAGCCACCAGCTGGTCAGACATGAAAACCTCCTCACCCTCCCAACTAGCTCCATTCCATCTAACCCAGATCCTCGCCATATCACAGAGACCAAGGTTGTGAAGCTGGACCCAATCCGTAGGGGTTCTACGGGACAGAGTTTTCGCCCCCCTGATCTTAGTCTCAAGTAATATCGAGATTTCACACTGTTCCTTCCTCAGCACCTCACTAATCTCCCTCCATCTCCCCAGAGAACACCCCCCGTACATTCCAGGCAAGGGCCGACATCTAAATCACGGGTGGGGTCCCCTGAACATCCTCTGAAGGGGCACCCGGGGAGAGTGCAACCTCCATATCTCTGGTATCCTCATCTCTATCCCCCTGTAGAAGGAGGGGGGCCGTAGCCCCGTGTGGGTCCCCCTGTGGGATAGGCTGTGCTAGTACTGCCACCCATTTAGGGTTGACCTGCCACACTCTCTCTGTCCCACCCTGCCCGCTATCCTCACCATGTGCCTCCGTAGCCTGGCGCTTCCGACTGTACACCTGAATAGCAAGCGCTTCTTTATCTCCCTGTCGCCTGTCCTCCTGCCCCATACTCCTGGTGGTCATGGTCCTCGTCCCCGCATACTCTACCAACGCTCCAGCAAGATCCTCCGTCGGGGGCCCCTCACCTTCCCCCGAGATAGGGGGAGAGTCTGCCTCCATATCATCCTCCATCACGCCCACCTGGTCCACAACGGGGGAGTCATCTGCACCACCTGCCACCTGCACAGCCTTCTCCGGCACCACCTCAGAAGCTCCCCCACGTCTACACGCGCTCGGGAGATGCCCGAAGCAGGCACATGCCGGACATCTGGGGGGACCCACTCATACTCCACCTTCTGCCAAGCGAACTGGCCAGAAGGTGTCCTGTACTTCAGCTGCTCAGGCAGGTCCAACCTGGCGTCAATCTCCACAAAGACCCGTGCATACATCAGTCTAGACCTGAAGGTGGTGGCATCATCCGCCTTAATCGGCTTGCCAATGAGGCTGGCAAGTCTCATAAGCAGTGGGACACTCCAGAAGCGTACCGGAAACTCAGGGAAACGAACCCACACTGGCACAGCATTAAGCACCTCCTTCTCGCACCTCAAGTCGGGGGTCCATTGCTTCAGAATGATGAGGCGGCCGTCAAATGTCCACGGCCCTCCCTGGAGTATCCGAGTCACATCTTCCGCCAACCCAAATTTAACGAAGTAGAAGCCGTTCTCCTTGGAGAAGAACTCCATGCTCCCCTTCGGCCGCCAAACTCTGTCCGCATATCCTCTGATCTGCCCGTAGAAGGGCTTGCTCCCCAACACGTATAGCACCAATGTGTTCTCCCAGAATGCCGTCACCTTCGCCACTTCATCGGCCGGGAAGTCGGCGCAGAGCTCACCCCCAATCGCCATAGGTGCAACGTACTCCATCGAGCAAACACTCCAATTAAGTAAATGAGCACGGTTATTCTGGACCTGTGGATTTAACTTAATTAGGTGGAACGACTAAGACCTGTTGCTTGAAAATGATGCAATATGAGCCATTAGATTGATAGAATGATTTTCAAGCATATGTATCTTCAGCAACAAGAAATTCCTATCCTCTCTCTCTCTCTCTCTCTCTCTCTCTCTCTCTCTCTCTCTCTCTCTCTCTCTCTCTCTCTCCATTACTTTTGCCATTTGCTAATCTCCCTTGTCTTTCATTTTTGAAACCTCATAGCCTCGATGCATATAAAGCAAGGCTACCTTCAAGGGCGTAGGGGTGTGCAGCTCTTGGAGCCTCATGGAGAGGCTCATGCCCAACTGAGGCATGCCCCACGCATATATTTTATTTCATATTTCCATTTATATGTTCTAATTTACCAAAGGATTTGTTTTAATTGAGCATAAACCAACATTGGATATGTCACTTAAATGCCTTAGCGACTCTCAGAGATGAAAAGGAAAAAAAAAATTATATAGTCTTCTTCATCCACTTTCTGTTTTGAAATCTCAAACCACTCACGGTTCCCTAGTAATCAAAGATATTCTTCTTTTCTTTATCTATCATTGAAAATTTTGGCTGTTTTCCATTCCTATGCTCTAATTTATTTTTCTTCTTATTTTATTCTTTTATTTTATTATGCTATACCCTGAACATCTAATATTTTTATTTTTCCTCCTTTCTTTTCATGCTCTGTTTTCGTCTTTAATTCTTCTTGTTCTGTTTTTCTTTTCAATTTGCTGTTGCTTTCAATCCCTCCATTGCTTGCAGACCAAAACCTTCTTTGTTTTCTATGTAACCCAAGGTCTTCTCTGATGTGTTGTTCTTTTATGGTGAAACCATATCTCTACTTCTTCCTACAACACAAATCATGTTTCTTGTTTTTGTATTCATATAATTATTGAATTAAAATTTGAAGTCCACTTTCAATATCTATTACATATAGTCATATATGATTTATAATTATTTTTAAAAGGTGTGCCTTTCCTTTATGAGGCTCATACCTCGCGCCTCGCGTCTGAGTCCTCTACACCCTTTGCGCCATGGTGCACTTTGCACCTTGCAACTTTAATAACTTTGTTTTTAACTTAAATACCTTCAACTTCATGAATTTGTCAACAAAAAAATGACGTTTATCCCCCAATGCAATGAAGATGATAAATGGTGTCAATAGCTTCACTTTATTTTTATTTTTATTTTTTGCTATTTTATTAGTTCACTTTGTAAATATCCTATCTGTAGCAGACTGAAGATGCAGACTCCACGAATAGGTACCATATCTGTGTCCTGTCCATATCCATATTTTGATCCGAACTTGAATCAACTATGTTGGAAAAAAAAAAAAATCTCCCTTTATGAAATGAAATTGGTAAACATGATGTTACAAAATTAAATTATTTTTGATAAATTTTATTAAAGACGGGAGCTTCAATTTATTTTTATTTTATTTTTTCCTATTTTACTAGTTCACTTTGTAAATATCTTATCTGTAGCGGACTGAAGAGACAGACTCCACAAAGAGGTGCCATGTCTCTGTGTCGTGTCCATATCCATATTTCGATCCGAACTTGAATCAACCATGTTGAAAAAATAAATTCTTCTTTTATGGAATGAAATTGGTAAACATGAGATTTACAAAATTAAATTATTTTTGATAAATTTTATTAAAGACGGGAGCTTCAATTTATTTTTATTTTATTTTTTCCTATTTTACTAGTTCACTTTGTAAATATCCTATCTGTAGCGGACTGAAGACACAGACTCCACAAAGAGGTGCCATGTCTGTGTCGTGTCCATATCCATATTTCGATCCGAACTTGAATCAACCATGTTGAAAAAATAAATTCTCCCTTTATG
The DNA here is from genome assembly GCA_029216955.1 of Iris pallida. NCBI lineage: Eukaryota > Viridiplantae > Streptophyta > Magnoliopsida > Asparagales > Iridaceae > Iris > Iris pallida. Next base: position 2,159,952 of record JANAVB010031216.1, on the reverse strand, counting down.
GAATGAAATTGGTTAACACGAAGAACACAAAAGTTTACAGAATTAAATTATTTTTGATAAATTTTATTAAAGCGTGCCAATGAAAAACCCTAATTATAAGAAAGAAAATATCAGAAGAAAATTTGGACCTGGTTAGGGTTCCGGGTGTGAAGGAGAGACGATCGTCGGTCACGAATGAGAAATTTGGAAGAATGGAGACAGTGTTTTGTGGGTACATTCCAGTAAGAGCTGACGCGTGGGTAGGCACTCGTCTTTCGGATCGGATCCTGTTGGTGATATTCCCCAACCTGAACCCGCAACTCCCATGGGATCCAACTTTGGGCCTAGTCTTTGGACCGCTTGGTTCAAAGAATTGAAGGGGACTGAAATGAGATCTCTTTGTTGGTGCTGGTGCTGGTGCTGGTGCTGGTGCTGGTGCTGGTGCGTGTTGAATTTCCAACCTATATGAAAAATATTTCAGAGTGCAACGAGTGACATTCTGTTTCGGAGAAGCTCTTAAAGTCGAAGGCGGCAAAGCAAAGGTGACTCAATTTGAGCGTGTGTCAGAAGCATTGAAAAACTGCAGTCAGAATCAGCGTATTGTCGATATACAATTTCGGTGTTCAGACGATATACCTTTGTCGGTGTTCAAACGGTATACCGATTTTGAAGTAGTTTGTTCCATAAATGTTCTGACTCGAAGTGGCATTTTTGGGTATATTGTCGGTACCAATGTCGAGGGTCGTGAAGTCAAAAAATGTGTGTTTTATTAACATCGTTGGATCAAAATCATCAGTTCAGATACTTACGGGATTGAGATGCTTTAAATAGGTCTTTTCCTAACCATAATCCATCATAATCTACCATAGAGAGATCAAAGGAGTGAGTTCTCAAAGTTTGCAACTTTCAAAGAAGATAAAGAAGGGATTAGTGCTTTTTCTAAGAGAGATCGTTTCGGGAAGATCATGGGTGATTCGTTCTCGTCATCTCGCCTTCGGTAGCCATTTATAATCTGTTTTCATTATTTTGAGTAGTTGTGGTGAGAAGTTGGTAAAGGGTGTAATCTTTTTTATTTTATTAGTGAAGACATTTTCAGAATTGAATTTCGATCCCCCATGGTTTTTCTACGATTTTCTACATCAAAAAGTGACTTTTTTGCGTTTTACTTTCTTTGTTATTTTTGGCAAGTTGGTTATATGCGCTTTTCTTTAGTTCACTTATAGTCTCTTAGTTTGGGGGAACGATTTATGTGTTCCATTAACAACAGAGTGGTATCATAGTAGTAGTTGCCAGGTGTCAGGTGTTGACAGTCAAACCAATTATAAGAGATGGATGTGAAGCTGGTGCGCATGATAAACCTAAATAGTTCTAACTACCACTATTGGTGGAGCAAGATAAAAGATTTATTGTTCATCAAGAAGCTGCATCTTTCAATATTTGCTTCCGAGAAGTCCAGTGATATATCCGATGAGGATTGAAATTTTGAGCATATACAGGTGTGTGGGTATATCAGACAGTTCGTGGACGAGAATGGCTATAATCACGTCACATATTGAGCAGGCAAGGACATTATGGAAAAAATTGGAATCCTTGTATGTGAAGAAGATCGGGATAAAAAAATTATTCTTGATCCGACAGATGATGGGTCTCATGTAGGATGGTTCATCCATTACGGACCACTTGAGTGAGTTTCAAGACATTGTTGACCAGTTATCCTCTATGAGAGTAAAGTTCGATAAGAAAGTACGGACGCTTTATTATTGTGTACATTATCAGACTCGTGGAAAACTGTACGAGTGTCCGTGATTATTTTTGCTCCAAAAGGCATGGTTAGTATCGAGTTCGCCAAGAGTTGGGTGTTGAATGAAGAGATGCGAAAAAAATCTCAAAGCACGTCATCCACATTTCATTAGGAGGTACTTATTTCAGAGAGTCGATACGGGAGTAAAATCAGGGTTCCAGGTGGTGGCAGAGACAAGAGTAGAGGAAAGTCCAAAAGTCTGTACGAGAACTCTGAGTGTTACCATTATGACAAGAAATGCCACATCAAGCGGAAGTATTTCGGTTAGAAGCGAGAGAAAAATGGTGACAAATTAAGGAAAGCAAGTTGAGAACACAATGACGGCCACCTTAGCACATGGAGACGATGTCATTATTGTAGGTGATGAGATTATCATGAACCTCATCTGTGATGACAATTCTTGGCTACTAGACTCAAGGGCTACACAACAAGAGGGGCAACAAAAATATGTCAAAAGTTATTATTATAGGAGATGTGCATTTGGAGACAAATACAAGAACAAATCTTGTGCTCAAAGGTGTTTATCATATCCCTGATATCCAAAATTTAACCTGGTGTTGATTGGAAGGTTGAATGATGAGGGATTCTTTAATCTAATTGAAAACTGACAATATAAGTTTTCTAGAGGTTCGTTGGTAATTTCCAGAGGAAGCAAGAAGTCTGGTCTCTACTATATTGAATGGAGCGCATAAGAGATACAAGAGATTAACACAATCGGCAATGCAACTATCAAGTTATGGCACATATGGCTTAGCCATATCAACAAGAAAGGAATAAGCTACTTGTTGAACAGGAAAGTGATTTTAGGACTGAAGTGTAAACTCCCTAAATTTTGCCATATATTTATTTTAAAACTAAATTATTATTTTTGTTATTTTATTTATTTATTAAGTGTTATTAATTGTTTGATATGGAGAATTGTACATGTATATAGTGTAAATAATATCTTGTATGATTTATTTTAGTTCTATATTAATATTTTTAAATATCATTATTGATGTATTAGATAATAGAAAAGTTATATGCCTATATAGTATAGTATATATCATGTATGTAGTATAGTTTATATATACCATGGTTATTTAATATGTTGTGTAATATAATTAGGTGAATCATTGAACAAATATGCAACAAGATGTAGATGGTTGATATATTATATTTAGATTGTATTTAAATTTAGATTTATGTTGTATTTAAATTTAGAATTAGATATAGATTAGTCAAATAATATACATATATAGATTATTTCACATCCCAGTTCCAAAATACGTAGGGCTAGGATACGTCAACATGCCAGCTACATATTTGGCCTGACTCTTGTCCTACTCAAATATGTATAAGTTATATAAATCAGAACAGGTGTCCATGTAATCATAATAACATCCACAACAGTAACTACACTATGAACTATGGAAAGATATGACTAAGAAAGAACAGAATATAAGGCATCATTAAAGATACCTGAAGATCCCGAAGATGTAGTACCCACTATGTCTATCTCAGATCTCAACAACAACCTGGATAGATCACCAGGTCCTCAGAAGGGACATAACAAGATACATAATATACATACCTACGGTAACAGTAAATAACATGCATAAAATAAAAGTAGAAAATATAAGGTGTGCTACTACTAACCACTATATGTGTACATGCAAATTGAGGACAACTTTCAACCCTTGGGCTGACTGACTATGGTACACGGGTAGCGATCAATCGAGTCGCTATCAAAGGCTCACTGGGTAGTGCTCATCTCGAGTCAGTAGCAAATACACAAGTACGCGGGTAGCGCTCATCTTGAGGTACTAGCAAATACACAAATACACAGGTAGGGCTCATCTCGAGGCACTAGCGACACGGACACAAACATATTCCAAGCACCTAGTGTCACGCCCTGCTCCCGTAGGAGCGATCGTCCTCGCTAAGGCATGATGCCGCACGGGCCTAGGTTGCGCCCGTGCAAGGCTAATCTCCAGAAATGGTCGATTTGAGCTAGGCCACAGAGTCACACAGAGTGTCTCCATTTGCAGCGGAAAGTAAAAGACACAAGTTAGAACAAATCCATTCTCTTTATTGATATTCAAAAAGTTTACAAGCGGCGCTAGGCCGAGTTTACAAGTCTCTCAAGCTCTATCTCTCTCTCTCTCTGAAACATAAAGGCGTGCCAAGTGGCTTACAAGATGGAATGATTCATGGCGATGTTCCGATACATTATGCCCTGTATATGGTACTTTAGCTCCTTGCAACACTCCAAGGCTCCAGAGTTACACCTTAGCATGTTTGAGGAAAGCTTCGTACCCGACGACGTCTCCTGCATCCTGCAAGCAAACTGTGGGGTTATCAATACATTGTTATGCACTGGTGGGGAGGCTAGCTCGCCCACAGTGCTATCATTATCAAACATGTTCTATTTACTTCTGTGCACCGTCTATCATTTATTGTCTTTCTAATCTTGTCTTAGGATCAGTTTTATGGCATATTTCATAACTTATCTCGTGTTACCGATTTCAATGTGTTGCATGGAAATACATGCACGACTTACCCATACTTACCGTCCGGCCTTTCCTGTCCAAAGCAAACCAAATTAGTCAACAATTTATATGTAACAACTTAACGTAGTTCGCGTAAACATTCAGTGTCAAGGGCGTGTCCCTGCCTCAGGTTCTAGCACGTCGTAGGCGTATTTTCTAACTCATTTGCACGAAGTACTCTCGATCATTTGGTGTGTTATATTCAAGCCTGTTCAGAAGGCGCTTTGTTCAGTTAACTTAGACTACTTTGTTTCAATGTAAGGACTTGCACGTGGATTACCACCAGCAAGCCCACTTAATCTATATGCACCGGTCGCTGGCATCACAAGCCATTTTGGACATGTTCCTCTTGATATTCTCACCTATCATAGCGTACTGGCTGGTACACCATGATAGTCTCTTGAAATACCCGGCCTTACGTCTCCTGGGTAGCTAAGCCCGTACCCAGGCCAGTACCGTAAGCCATTATTCCGCCTAGGCCGGCCACGATGTCTCCGATCGTTGCCCTAGGAATCCCTTATTGCTCCTCTTCCCCCCGTATACGAGTGGGTTGTCCGCGACCATTTCGTATTATCTTGTCATTTTAACTTAACGGCTGTCTTTGAGCCATAGGCTGTCTGTGAGCCATAATACGTTATCGACCAGGTTGGCAACGGCGTCCATGTAGCGCGGGTAGCGAGCCCCGATACACGTCCCCGTCATACCTGTCGCTAACAATTCCTTTCTTTTTTATCTTTTATTCACTCTTCCTTTTCTTTCTTTCACTTGTTTGTTCGTTCATTGATTCATTCATGTATTCTTTCATTCATTCATTGATTCATTCATTCACTTATTCGTTCATTCGATCATTCATACATTCTGCAACTCCCTGTACGGGAGTCGCCTTGGCGACCCATCGGTCCCGAAGTCTTCCAATTTTGCTATACTCTACTCGGAACGACTATGTCGATAGTCTTCCCGTTTTATTGTTGTAAACCATTTATTGCTTCATTGTTGAACACATAAGGAATTTGAAATGTAAGCCTATGCCTTAGCACGAGCGTGGAGTGCGGTGCGAGAGTTCCCATATTTTCTAAGTTTTTTTCCATATTCTATACAAGCATACAAGATAGGATTATTCCCTTAGCTAGGTGCGTTGAGTCATTTATTAGCATGCGCGGTGTTATCGCCTAGCGATTCTAGCAATAGTGTCCATATTGTTAAGTGTCTAGGCTAAGCAAAGACAGGTTCATCAAAGCCACCTACCTTAGCGATGTTCGTATCGGCCCAGCGATACTCCGAGTGCGTCTTTGAAAGTCTAAGTCTGGATTCATCTTTGATGAGCCAATGTAAGTCTTGTATCGATTCTTCATCAGGTCGATGCCAACTCTTCGAGTCGACGGCTCGTTTGAGTCGTTGCTCTTGCCGTTTGAATCGGCGTTCCGCTAGGGCGAAGCAGGTCGTTACATAATACACCACTCAAAACAAGTCTCGTCCTCGAGACTTCCTGAGTGCAGGTCATCCTACCGTTCCTTAACTCATGTCGTGTACGTATCTTAGACAATTTCTATCGAATGACTTTATCGTTCGACGGTATCGAACTACACTCGATATCTTTCTAAGTTTTGTGTCGTATACGTTTGGTCAATTTTATTGAATAACTTTTCACTCATTTTAGAGTTGATGGTACTTATTCAATTGTCATGTTTCTTCAACTTGGTTGCTATTTTGTCGTATCATGGGACGATAATGGTCGTACGAAGTGCGTTATAATTCATCAAACACGAGAGTCGTAGGCTGAGGCTAACTCACTTTCGTTTATGCGTATCTCAACACCACTTGCAGCTGCATTCGAGTTCATCATATCGCTGAGTTTGGATCGTGCACATATTCAAGGCGTCCCCCGAATACATACATTTCAACCAAGATTAGCGATTAGCAAAGTCGGACAAGCTACTCGTGATAATTTTGATTTGTCGATCATTTTACCAATCTGTCACGCCCCGCTCCCGTAGGAGCGATCGTCCTCACTAAGGCATAATACCGCACGGGACTAGGTTGCGTCCGTACAAGGCTAATCTCCAGAAACGACCAATTTGAGCTAGGCCACAGAGTCGCACAGAGTGTGTAACACCCAGTTTCTAAAATGAGGGTAATTTTGAAATTTTGTAATGATAATTATTAATTAATGATATTTATTTCATATTAGAATTTTTAGTGATTTTTAATTAATTTTAAACTATTTAAATTTATGACTTGTGATTTTGGTGTTGTGCTAGTGATTAGTAGATACTGCCTACCCTAGAGCCTAGTCATGTGATTAGGGTATTTTTTGACATTTTTAGGGTTATTTGGATTTATTATAATTTATTAGAATTTATGGGAATTTTTAGGATTTATTTTGGATTTATTTGGACTAGTTTGATTTTGGACTAGTTTTGACTCATGTAGACCAAATTAGGAACTAACCATAGTTAGTTGGGCTTGGTTAGGTCAAGTGGACCCTAGTCTAACCTAGTGTGACTCAAGTTAGTGGTTAGTGATTCCTTAGAACTTGAATTAGGAATTTAGGAATCAAGTTATTTGTTAAATGGCTTGTGATTACACAAGTCATTTTGTGACTAAACTAGATAGGACTAGCCAAACCTAGCTCAACCCTAACCCAAAGCCAAGTGGTCAGCCACCCTAGCTGAACCTAGGGATTCCCCCATTATAAATATTCTCCTAGTTTTTAGGGCTAGCCTCTTTTAAGGTTTCTTCAAGAGTTCTAAGGAAGGAGGTGAGTCCCATCTTCCTAAAATCACTAAAAATCCATTTTGAATCCTTTTCCCTTCAAACCAATTCCATTAGGACCTAAATTTCTTCCTCTTGCTGCTGGTATATTTTATTTGCAGGGAAACAACAATTTGTGAGAGTTGGGTGGCTTGAGGAATCTCTCCATTTTAGCTTTTGTGAAGGTTTCTTCACCAATAGGTAACTTCTCCATTTCCCAATGGATCTCCATTTTGTCTTCACCAATAGGAAGCCCTAAGGGTCCCCCTAAGGTCTGGATAGGTTTCGTGTCCTGTGTCATTGGATTCGTGTCCGTTCCGGACACGTATCAGTGCACGATTGTATGTGTTTGATGAAATGCCATGAGGAGTTGTGTTTGTTATTTTCGAATAATTTTTGAATAGGAAGCTGTGTTTTGATGTGGCTTATATGTTTTTGCTCGACTGAGGTGTTATTCGTGTCCTGTCATGTCGCTTTGGACACGGGTACATGCGGGATGCAATACACGCGCGCGGCCTGGGTGCATTCCCGGCTGCTCGGGGTCCCTACAGGACACGATACAGCGTGCCCTGACACGAAATTTCGTGGGGAGCTTGGGGCACCCTCTGACATCACCCTTCCCAAGTTTCACGAGATTACGTGGTCGGGTTGGGGAGAAATCGACCGCGCACTGGGTTTTCACTGCACTGTGCACAGTGTGTGTCTAGCCACTGATACAGCTTGGTAAGTCGGACACGACGACACGTGGGTACGATTCAGGGTGCTAGGTACTTAACCCTACCCTAGGCGCACCCCCTTGCACGAGCACGAGATCTAGTTCGTGTCGTGTCGTGTTGTAACGCCCCAGTCCCAAAATACGTAGGACTAGGTACGTATCCATGCCAGCTGCACATATACGAAGAATACTCTAATATCTAGAATCCTCGCATATGCACATATGCTGTAAATAAATAATCACAGGTCGGAATAACATATCTAATCTCATCACAGCTCAACACAAAAGATAATGAAGTCCAAATAAATAAATAAGAGTATCAAAAGATAGCCGGGTGAACAAACTCACTCCAAACAGCTATGAAAAATAGTCTCACAAGATCGAAGTCCGACCTCCGCAAAATAGAAAGAAAAGAGATGTAAAATAATGTCTACAACTGTCTCAGATAAGAAAATAGACTAGGAATCAGTAGTGACTGCCTCGTCATCAATGTAAGATAGCTCCAATGCCGCTCCGTACTCCTGTGGAAAATCCTCTAAACCTGGAGAGATAACCAGGTCCTCAGGGGACATAGCAAGATACAAGAAAACACCATGCCATATAAACTGTGATAATATAATAAGAGAAAAAGAGATGCATGCAATAGGGTTCCTGACCATTCTACTGTGAACATGCAGTTGAGATACAATCCTTCGACGCATGAGCCCTGGCTGAAAATATGATCGGCATAGTTCCCATAGAGGGTACCAGGGGCCTACGTCCATAACGCTCGGGAAGCGTCAGAGGGCGCCATGTGCAAGGGCTACGTCCATAACGCTCTGGATAACGTCAGAGGGCACCTGGAACCTGCGTCTCCGGCGGAGCGCACAGGCAATCATGGAAGTGTAAAGAAGCCCATACGTCAGGTATTGTTCTCCCCACCCAATGCCTAGTATCATCATCTCCATGACTGATATGAACCTCTAATAACTGCCAAGTCTTCTATCATGCAATTCTATTGGCAGTTACTCCTATCCGTCGCACGCTCCATACGTACCGGTGGCCAGCCGACTACGCGGAAACGTGTCCTATATGTGACTCACATCACGTGATACAACAAGTGTCAAGGCCGTATGAGATATGCCAATACCTCAACATCAGTGGGTGGTCAATAAACTAGGTCAATGCAAGAGAATAAATAAAGCAAGAAAGACGACCGATAGAGTCGCTTGCACCCAAGTGTGACTTGGACGCACAGTTAAAATATCATGAAACAATGCAGAAATAACAACTGAAAATAAGAATATAATAATCACAGAGTAGGGTGGCAAGGTATCTTGCCTGGTGGTACAAAGTGGCAAGTCCAAAAGTAGCAAGTGTTCGCACCAAAAACTCACAAATCATAGATGACTCCCAACTCTGAAACAAACATCAAAAACGGTCTCGGTGAAGAAGATATTCCTAGGAAACGCCTGTCCAAAAGTCAAATTCTGGAACAGGGGCAAAATCGTAATTTCGGGTCAAAACGATGTCCGCCGTTGGACCCGCTTTGCACCGAAACGCGTGTCGAAGTCTACGGTCTCTAAAGTCGTCAAACTACATGTCTACGGTTTTAGTTTGAGGAAAGGAACTCAACGGTATGTCCAGTTTTGGATTCCGAGGAGCCGTGTACAAAATCGCCCGTTTGAGTGGGTTGCGGGCCCGCCAAAAGTGGGTCCCGATTCGACCTACTCAGAATCAAACCAAACTTGGCATGCAGGACCAGAATTTTGATCCGGACCTGTTGGCGCAAGTTTCGTCTCGATTCGACGACTGTACACAAAGTTATGGACAAGTTTGCAAAATGCCGATACGAGGGTATTTCGACGGATACACGTTGATTTCGTCGCACACACGCGACGAAACTGAGTTCCGTCAGTTCCCACATATCTGCAACGTCCATACGCGTCTTTCGATGCATATAACGTGCGACCACGTCGTCCGGTTTGTCGGGACGACGTCGTATCGGACAGAAAGTCAGAAATTTATTATTTTAGAAAACAGTTTTTGACACAAGTTTAACATGGAATTAATACACACACGTAAATCGAAATACAAATCTACCAGTTACGTTTCCATCGTGGTTAGGTTGTCTTCAAACGTGTTCAATTAGTTTTTACGAAAGGCTAATGAACAGCGAGAAAAGTGGCCGACAAGTTGGCGTTTCAAAACAGTTTTCAGGATTTAGAAAAGTGGGTTTTTCTCCAACTTCGTCTCGATTTTTCGAGCAATCCTTTGGGTTTCCCAGGATTCTGTCAGAAGGGGTTTGAAGGGGGTCATGTCTACTATGCACAGCATTCGATAGATCAAATTTTCGTTGAATAGATACAAAGAAACTTAAGTCGAAAGATGGGTACCTCGCTGTTTTTCGAAACAGAGTATCCTCTGTTTTTCGTCGATTCCGAGCGATCCCGACGTCGTCGACGGCGAGTAGACGTCCGACTGCGTGCGCGGGGGTGTGCGGAGGATGGTTGGGCGGCTTGGGGTCGAAGAGTTTTTGGATGAGAGAGGGGTTAGGGTTTCAGTTTGCGTGGGTTTATATATATATGCTGTCGACTTCTATTCCTATAAGTATTAGAATTAGGGGGCGGGCTCGGGTTTCGTATGTTGCGGCTACTGCTGCTGGGTTTTACTCCATGGTGGGGTCGGGCTATGTGTGGGGTCTCGGGCTAATGAGGGATAGCAGCACAAGTGTGCCGCTCTCCTGTTCCGAGTGGAACACCCATATGGGGGCTCGATTTTGTTCGGACATTAGCAGCAAGAGCTGCTAACAATTCACTTGGGGGGTCGGGTCCACCCCTACCCGCAGCTGTTGCTGCATGGGGTTCGGCCCCCCCTCCAATAACAATTTTTTTTTTAACAAAACAATCATTAACTAAAGTTATATAATATATATATTCACAAATAAATTTATAAACATTCATAATTAAATATCAAAAATATTTGTAATAATTGTAGGATATTTTTTTAGTAGTAAAAAAATATAATCAAGCACACAAACATATATATCATACACACCTATAAATTCGTACAATTACCAAATAAATTCAATTAAATAGAGAAAAATAATTTTTCAAGCATTAAAATAATTAAAAAATATTGGGGTTTTACATCCTACCCAACTTAAAGAAAATTTCGTCCTCGAAATTAAACTAAGGTCGGGGGATAAAATGCAATGCAAGAAAAATATAATAGCACATAAAATGCAAGACGTACCTTCATTTACGAACAAATACGGGTAGCGGTTTCGGATGTCATCCTCGCGCTCCCAAGTAGACTCCCCTGGCGAGTGATGCTTCCATGCCACGCGAACCGATGGAATAGATTGGTTCCGCAACACCTTCACTCGGCGATCGAGGATACCCACCGGTTGCTCTTCGTACGACAGACTCGGTCCCACTGTGATCTCGGAGTGATCAAGCACATGATTGCTGTCCGCCACGTACCTCCTCAGCTGAGATACGTGGAATACGTCATGTACTCCTTCTAGTGACGGTGGCAATGCCAATCTGTAGGTAACCTCTCCAACACGTTCCAAGACATCGAAAGGGCCGATGTACCTTGGACTCAACTTGCCACGTCCTCCGAATCGAATCATGCCTCTAGTGGGGGATATCTTCAAGAACACATGGTCACCCTCTTTGAACTCCAAGGGTCGACGACGATTATCTGTCCACTGCTTCTGACGATCCTGCGCTGCTCGCAGATGGTCCTGAATCTTCTTCACTGTCTCCACTGTGCTTAAGACCAACTCGGGACCCAATAGCTGTCGCTCTCCTATGTCGCTCCAACAAACAGGAGACCGACACTTCCTACCATACAATGCTTCAAACGGAGCCATCTGAATGCTCGCTTGATAGCTATTGTTGTAGGAAAACTCCACAAGATGAAGATGGTCCTCCCACGAACCGCCAAAATCAAGCATACACGCTCTCAACATATCCTCTAGCGTCTGAATGGTACGCTCTGACTGGCCGTCTGTCTGCGGATGGTACGATGTGCTAAACTTCAATCGAGTGCCCAAACTCTCTTGCATGCTCCTCCAAAAGTGCGAGGTGAATCTCGAGTCACGATCCGACACAATACTAACTGGCACACCATGCAATCTCACAATCTGCTCCATATACATCTCTGCCAATACCTCAGTCGACTGGCCCACTCTAAAAGGCAAGAAATGTGCTGACTTCGTAAGTCTATCAACAATCACCCATACTGCGTCGCGTCCTCTAGGACTCCGAGGAAAACCCGTGACGAAATCCATAGTAATGTGCTCCCACTTCCACTCGAGAATGGGTAGCGGCTGCAATAATCCGGCCGTTCTCTGGTGCTCCGCCTTTACTTGTTGGCATACCAAGCACTTGGCAACGAAACGAGCTATCTCCCGCTTCATTCCGTGCCACCAATAATACTGTCGTAAGTCACGATACATCTTGGTCCCTCCGGGATGAATAGAGTAAGTCGAACTGTGAGCCTCTGCCATCAGCTCCTGTCGTAGATCTCCATTGCGAACATAAATGCGATCACCACATCGCAATGTCCCATCAGTGTGGATCTTCAATCCTGTCTGCTCTCCTGCTTCAGTCCTCTCCTTCAGCCGTCGAAATCTAGCATCATTAGGCAATGCTGCCTTGATGCGCTCTACCAATGATGATTGCACTTGAAGGTTGGCTAATACGCCATCTGCTCCCGGCAATACTATCTCAATACCAAGCTGCTCCAAGTCTCTAATCAATTCCTTCTGTGTGGTCAAAAAGTGAGCCATGGGCTTACGGCTCAATGCGTCTGCCACGACATTAGCCTTGCCCGGATGATAATGTAGCTCAATCTCATAATCCTTCATCAACTCCAACCAACGTCGCTGTTGCATATTCAACTCCTTTTGTGTGAACACGTACTTGAGGCTCTTATGATCAGTGTAGATATCAACCTTCTCGCCATACAAGTAGTGTCTCCATAGCTTCAAAGCAAAGATAACCGCTGCGAGCTCTAGATCGTGGGTTGGATAATTCTTCTCATGCACTCTCAACTATCGCGATGCATATGCTACTACCCGTCCGTGCTGCATCAATACACATCCTAATCCCTTCCCGGATGTGTCGCTGTAGATCACAAATCCTCCTGGACCCGATGGTAGTGTCAAGATCGGTGCTGTGGTCAACCGCTTCTTCAACTCGTCAAAAGCGGCTTGACACTCTTCTGTCCATATAAACTCCTGATCCTTGCAAGTCAATCGAGTCATAGGCCCCGCTATTCGAGAGAAATCTTCTACGAACCGTCGGTAGTAACCCGCAAGTCCGAGGAAACTTCTCACTTCTGAAGCTGTGGTGGGAGCGGCCCATGATTTGACTGCTTCAATCTTCTCTGGGTCTACCGATATACCATCGCCCTTAACAATATGACCAAGGAATTATACTTCCTTGAGAAAGAAGTCACACTTGCTAAGCTTCGCGAAAAGTCGCTCATTCCTCAATGTCCCCAAAACGATCCGTAGATGCTGCTCATGCTCCTCTTGACTCTTGGAGTAAATCAAGATATCGTCTATAAAGACTACTACGAATTTGTCCAAGTATTGGTGGAAGATCTTGTTCATTAAATTCATGAAGACCGCGGGTGCATTGGTCAAACCGAAGGGCATGACCAAGAACTCGTAGTGTCCATACCTCGATCGAAAAGCCGTCTTGGCAATATCTTCCTTCCGCACCTTCAATTGGTGATAGCCCGATCGTAAGTCAATCTTGGAGAATACTTTTGCTCCACTCAGTTGATCGAATAGATCGTCTATACGCGGCAAGGGATACTTGTTCTTCACCGTCACTGCATTCAACGCTCTGTAGTCAATGCACATGCGCACTGTCCCGTCTTTCTTAGGCACAAAAAGAACGGGTGCTCCCCATGGTGACGCACTAGCACGAATAAATCCCTTTTCTAACAAGTCATCAATCTGCGTCTTCATCTCAACCAACTCCTTGGGTGCCAGACGATATACTCGAGATGAAATAGGCTCCGCTCCGGGAATAAGCTCAATAGAAAACTCAATATCACGGTCGGGTGGTAGTCCAGGCAAATCCTCGGGGAATACATCCTCGAACTCGGTAATAATAGGGTGCTGAGGGGCGTCCTGCATCATCATATGAGTCCCCGCTGTGGGTGCATCACAACTATCTCCGTCTTCTTTGGTGAACTCAAACTCCGCCGCATTCGGTGGTCTAAAGATAATACTGCTCCTATGGCAGTCTATAAGAGCGAAATGCTGGCTCAACCAGTCCATTCCAAGAACCACATCGAATGTCGGCATAGGGAATACAAGAAGTCGTGACATCATCTCCCTGCCATTTATCACTACAGGACAAAGTCTACAAATACCACTAACAGGTACAACTCCTCCTCCAGTGAGGATTCTAACATTCTTAGCTAAGGGTGTGATGGGAATGCTGGGTCTAGTGGCAAAACTAGTGGCTATGAATGAATGAGTGGCTCCAGTATCAAATAATGTAATAGCAGGAAAAGACGCAACTAGAACCATACCTGCTATGACTTCCGCCTCTGTCTCTATATCCTCAACAGCAAGTGAGAATGCCTGTCCATAGTTCTGTCCCGGGCCCTGAGCTCTGGCCTTGTTATACTGTGTGCCTTGGGGAGGCAATGGTGGACGGGGTGCTCCTGCTATAGGCCGTGGTGCTGGGAGAGGTGGAGCTGTGGGCCTCGGATTTTGCCGAGCTTGTACTATTGCATGTTGCTCCGGACAATCTTTGAGCATGTGCTGATTAGATTCACATCTCAAGCATAATCCAAGGCGAGTCCTGCAGTCATTCTGGATATGTCCTTGTTTACCGCAGTAATGGCAAACAGGCTTCTGATAAGGTGTGGGCCTCTGCTGGAACTGTCCTGTGGTCCTTCTGATAGGTCCACTCTGAGTGGCTCGGGCTGGTGTAACTGCTGGTGTATGGCGCCTCGATGTCGGCTGCTGTTCCTTGCGAAGAATCTCCTGAGCACGAGCTTCTTCTAAGACAGCTGAATGGGAGACACGAGACTGAGTAGTCGTATAAGACTTGAGCTCTGGTGTAAGCCCCTGGTGAAATCTCCTCGCCTTCTCTAACTCGGTCGGAATCAATCCCGCACCAAATCGACTCAGGCGATTGAACTCCGAGTCATACTCATCAACTGACATGTTCCCTTGCTTCAGATGGAGGAACTGGTCGTAGAGACCATCTCGAACATGAATAGGGAAGAATCTCTCATAAAATGCATCATAAAACTGCTTCCAAGTAATCCCAGTGCCTAATCGTCTCTCTTCCGCCTTCCACCAGTGGTGAGCATTGTCTTCTAACAGTAGGTCCACTGCTGTCATCCAATTTCGAGCTGGCAACTGGGATGCCTTCAGTAGCTTCTCAGTACTAATAAGCCACTGTGACACCTCTAATGGCTTCTCCGTCCCTCTAAAGGCCTTGGGATTCATATATGTGAAATCTTTGATAGCGCCTTCGTAGGGTTGCGGAGCTGGTGCCGGTACTGGTGCTGGAGGTGGTGGTGGAGGTCTGGCCATAGCTGCCATCATCGTCTGTCTCATCAGCTCAGTCTGCTGCCACTGAGCCTGCATCATGGTATACATAAACTGAGTAGTAGGGCTCCCATCAGTCGGTGGAGGAGGCATCTGAGGTCCCGACTGTGGAGGAAACTGCTGAGGGAATGGTGGTGGTGGAGGCAGTGGTACATTCCCTCCCGGTGGCATGGTAGTAGTCTGTCCAGCCTGGCTGCCTATGGGTGCTGCGACCTCTGGGTACTCCGTCGTAGTAGGCTGTGTCAGTCCTGGCTGGTAAGGTGTCGCTGGAGTCATGGGAGGATTCTGTCCCTCCGGAGTAATCTCCTCACCAGATGTGAGGGCCAAGGCAGAAGTGCGTCCGCTTCGTAGATTCATACTGTAGGCACGAGGAAGATAAGTTGATATTAGGAAAGATTAGATATGAAGTAAATCGAATAATCAAGGAAGTTTCAAAAAAGATTGGAAGTCAAGGGATAGTAGTAGTTCTGGATGAGATATTCCTATTCCTATATGCAGGCTTGTTGGGCACAGTCATGTAACCCAACAATATTAAATCTGACCTGCATGGGCCACCACAAAAACATGTAACGCCCCAGTCCCAAAATACGTAGGACTAGGTACGTATCCATGCCAGCTGCACATATACGAAGAATACTCTAATATCTAGAATCCTCGCATATGCACATAAGCTGTAAATAAATAATCACAGGCCAGAATAACATATCTAATCTCATCACAGCTCAACACAAAAGATAATGAAGTCCAAATAAATAAATAAGAGTATCAAAAGATAGCCGGATGAACAAACTCACTCCAAACAGCTATGAAAAATAGTCTCACAAGATCGAAGTCCGACCTTCGCAAAATAGAAAGAAAAGAGATGTAAAATAATGTCTACAACTGTCTCAGATAAGAAAATAGACTAGGAATCAGTAGTGACTGCCTCGTCATCAATGTAAGATAGCTCCAATGCCGCTCCGTACTCCTGTGGAAAATCCTCTAAACCTGGAGAGATAACCAGGTCCTCAGGGGACATAGCAAGATACAAGAAAACACCATGCCATATAAACTGTGATAATATAATAAGAGAAAAAGAGATGCATGCAACAGGGTTCCTGACCATTCTACTGTGAACATGCAGTTGAGATACAATCCTTCGACGCATGAGCCCTGGCTGAAAATAGGATCGGCATAGTTCCCATAGAGGGTACCAGGGGCCTACGTCCATAACGCTCGGGAAGCGTCAGAGGGCGCCATGTGCAAGGGCTACGTCCATAACGCTCTGGATAACGTCAGAGGGCACCTGGAACCTGCGTCTCCGGCGGAGCGCACAGGCAATCATGGAAGTGTAAAGAAGCCCATACGTCAGGTATTGTTCTCCCCACCCAATGCCTAGTATCATCATCTCCATGACTGATATGAACCTCTAATAACTGCCAAGTCTTCTATCATGCAATTCTATTGGCAGTTACTCCTATCCGTCGCACGCTCCATACGTACCGATGGCCAGCCGACTACGCAGAAACGTGTCCTATATGTGACTCACATCACGTGATACAATAAGTGTCAAGGCCGTATGAGATATGCCAATACCTCAACATCAGTGGGTGGTCAATAAACTAGGTCAATGCAAGAGAATAAATAAAGCAAGAAAGACGACCGATAGAGTCGCTTGCACCCAAGTGTGACTTGGACGCACAGTTAAAATATCACGAAACAATACAGAAATAACAACTGAAAATAAGAATATAATAATCACAGAGTAGGGTGGCAAGGTATCTTGCCTGGTGGTACAAAGTGGCAAGTCCAAAAGTAGCAAGTGTCCGCACCAAAAACTCACAAATCACAGATGACTCCCAACTCTGAAACAAACATCAAAAACGGTCTCGGTGAAGAAGATATTCCTAGGAAACGCCTGTCCAAAAGTTAAATTCTGGAACAGGGGCAAAATCGTAATTTCGGGTCAAAACGATGTCCGCCGCTGGACCCACTTTGCACCGAAACGCGTGCCGAAGTCTACGGTCTCTAAAGTCGTCAAACTACATGTCTACGGTTTCAGTTTGAGGAAAGGAACTCAACGGTATGTCCAGTTTTGGATTCCGAGGAGCCGTGTACAAAATCGCCCGTTTGAGTGGGTTGCGGGCCCGCCAAAAGTGGGTCCCGATTTGACCTACTCAGAATCAAACCAAACTTGGCATGCAGGACCAGAATTTCGATCCGGACCTGTTGGCGCAAGTTTCGTCTCGATTCGACGACTGTACACAAAGTTATGGACAAGTTTGCAAAACGCCGATACGGGGGTATTTCGACGGATACACGTTGATTTCGTCGCACACACGCGACGAAACTGAGTTCCGTCAGTTCCCACATATCCGTAACGTCCATACGCGTCTTTCGATGCGTATAACGCGCGACCACGTCTTCCGATTTGTCGGGACGACGTCGTATCGGACAGAAAGTCAGAAATTTATTATTTTAGAAAACAGTTTTTGACACAAGTTTAACATGGAATTAATACACACACGTAAATCGAAATACAAATCTATCAGTTACGTTTCCATCGTGGTTAGGTTGTCTTCAAACGTGTTCAATTAGTTTTTACGAAAGGCTAATGAACAGCGAGAAAAGTGGCCGACAAGTTGGCGTTTCAAAACAGTTTTCAGGATTTAGAAAAGTGGGTTTTTCTCCAACTTCGTCTCGATTTTTCGAGCAATCCTTTGGGTTTCCCAGGATTCTGTCAGAAGGGGTTTGAAGGGGGTCATGTCTACTATGCACAGCATTCGATAGATCGAATTTTCGTTGAATAGATACAAAGAAACTTAAGTCGAAAGATGGGTACCTCGCTGTTTTTCGAAACAGAGTATCCTCTGTTTTCCGTCGATTCCGAGCGATCCCGACGTCGTCGACGGCGAGTAGACGTCCGACTGCGTGCGCGGGGGTGTGCGGAGGATGGTTGGGCGGCTTGGGGTCGAAGAGTTTTTGGATGAGAGAGGGGTTAGGGTTTCAGTTTGCGTGGGTTTATATATATATGCTGTCGACTTCTATTCCTATAAGTATTAGAATTAGGGGGCAGGCTCGGGTTTCGTATGTTGCGGCTACTGCTGCTGGGTTTTACTCCATGGTGGGGTCGGGCTATGTGTGGGGTCTCGGGCTAATGAGGGATAGCAGCACAAGTGTGCCGCTCTCCTGTTCCGAGTGGAACACCCATATGGGGGCTCGATTTTGTTCGGACATTAGCAGCAAGAGCTGCTAACAATTCACTTGGGGGGTCGGGCCCACCCCTACCTGCAGCTGTTGCTGCATGGGGTTCGGCCCCCCCTCCAATAACAATTTTTTTTTTTTTAACAAAACAATCATTAACTAAAGTTATATAATATATATATTCACAAATAAATTTATAAACATTCATAATTAAATATCAAAAATATTTGTAATAATTGTAGGATATTTTTTTAGTAGTAAAAAAATATAATCAAGCACACAAACATATATATCATACACACCTATAAATTCGTACAATTACCAAATAAATTCAATTAAATAGAGAAAAATAATTTTTCAAGCATTAAAATAATTAGAAAATATTGGGGTTTTACACGTGTCCTAGACTTGCACGAACACATGCACGACGATTATTTCAGCCTGTGCACTGTTTTGTGTTTTTGGTGACTGGACACGTTTGTGTCCACTTTTGTGGACACAAACCACCTGTGTGACATGTGCACATTGTGTAGATATGTTACCAACCATTAATTGACCATTTTAGTTTAATTTTCTAGATCAATTCCCTATTTCTTTTTTTCTGATACACATTATATCCACATGTCACTGTGCTGTCCAGTTTTCAAATTCGATTTTTGTCTTCATTTTGATCCAATTAACACAGTTAATTATATGTTCTTAAACCCCTAATAGGTCCACCTATGTATTATCTAGTAGTGTGTTGATTTTGGACTGTTTTGGTAATGTTTTGATACATGAATTGATTTCTGAGTTTTGGGTGTTTAGAAAACTGAATGTGGTAATACCTGAGTTCTCTTCATTAGAATTCCTAAACCTGAGAATTCAATCACATTAGAAACTGAGAACACAGGCAACCCTTTTGTAATACCCTGTCATACACATTCCTAACTAATCCGCACACAGGCATTCTCACACTCACTCTCACTCTTCATCACACATTTCTGTCACTTGATCCCAAAACTGAAAACTGCATTTGTTGATACATGTAAACTGATATGCTATGAACTGTTGAGTATTCAAATGAAACCTGAGTTTGTTCCCACTTGCAAAGTGAGATTCTAATTCCCTGAAAATCTGAACACTGGGATTTGTATTGAACCTGAGAACTACTAGGTATCACTGTTATCATACATTGCACTGTTTTTCTCCTTATGCATCACACACACACATGTGACACTCTACAAATTTGAGAATGGTTCACTGATTTCATATTACAAAACCTGAGAATAGATTTGGAATTTGGTTTTTGATTCACATGTTTAATATGTAGATTCCATTGTGGGATATGTGTGGACAGTTAGAGTTCAAACATGGAGATTTGTGGATTATGTTATGCATTTGAGAGTGTGGATTGACACTTAAAACCCATGGTTGACTGAATAATTAAAATGCAACATTCACATAAGGGTTATGTACATTTAAGCTTAACTGATCATGACTAAACCTGAGTACACACCCTCACAACACTATACACATACACACACTCTTATATATGCACCCACATTGCCATGTTATGTCACCCCCCTCTCTATGTATATATAGTATATATATAGCCATATGTGTATGTATATCTATAGGTATGTATCTAAATGTCTAACCTAATGTGAATGTGTAAATGATATGTGTAAGGTAAAGCTATATGTGATATACATGTTGATATGTGTATAAATGATATGTGGGTGGGTATATAGGTAATATAGCCTATAGCCTAGGACTCATAGCCTATGGGTATGGGTTTGAATGCCAGTTACATGTGTAGTTGACTTGTGTAGTCTAGATTTGATATGGGCTTGCTAAAATAGACTAGTTAGGCCTAGAGAGACTTGTTTGACTTAGGTTTGACTTAGTTGACCTAGTTTGACTTTTAGAATTGACTAGAGTTGACCAAAGGTTGACTTTAGCCTAGATTGACCCCAAACATCATGTAGATGCATTGTAGCAGTCTATTTCATTATTTTAGACTTGTTGTGACTTGTACTGTTCTATAGGAGACAGACACCACTCCTCGGACAGTATATTCTCTTCGGACGTTCAGGATACCAGGCGAGTACATTCTCTGATCATTTCATATCCTGCTTAGAATTATTTTCCTGCTTTAAATTACTTTACTTGATACTGTCACGTTGGTCACACGGATTGGTACTATATGGATCTTTTTATGAGATGTTATCCCCCTCGGGAGCATCGGATACTGCATGTTTTGTGCGTTTCACGAATCATCACGTATCTCTATGCTTCCTCTGATTCACGAATCGCTTGTGACACATGTACTCTCATGTTCACAGAGCCATCATGAATCACCTTCACGTATCACTCATTTTATGAGCCATGTGAAGTTTCACGAATCTTAACATAACTTGAACAGATCCTTGTGTATTGATTGGGGATGGGGGAGTAGAAATAGACATGTGAATATTATCCAAGTAGCTGTAGTCATGAATCACTCTCTTAGCTGTAGTCATGAATCTCCTATGCCATTCACATGTTTATATTTTACTCTGACTCACTAGTCACTATTAGTTCTCTAGGTATAGTAGATATTTCTATTACAGTTCTCTCTCTGATTACATACTGCATTTCCTTCAGTATCTATATCTTACTTTACTGCATGATTATATTTTCTAACCTGCTATGAACTGTTGAGATGTACTGTGCTCGCTCCTGTCCTGAATGGACCTGTTAAAAATATTACAGAGGATGAGGAGGAGGCCCTATGTACCACCTATTACGGAGCAGAATTAGACGACACCTGCGACCTGGTTCCTCTGGAGGACCCAGCTGCAGCACAGGATGCTACTCCTAGAGTCTAGACTAGATAGCTAGGCTTTAGTTTTCCTTCAGCTTTGTTATTTGACTTTCAGTTGTTCTTCTGAGATGTTGTTATATTTAGAGACTTGTATTGAGTTGGATGTTCTTGAGTTGTTATCTTAGACACTTAGATTTTCTCCCTCTTATTTGTTTTACATTGTGCTTTTGATCTCTCTATCTATTTTTACTATTCTGTATCTGCCTTAGATGTGATTGAGACTGTTCTGTTATGTCACCTCCATTTGGAGTGTATATACTGTACAAGTACCTTTTTATTGTTAGATGATTGACCTAGGACAGCGTTCTACCGCCGACACTGCAGCGTAGGCTGGGCGTTGTTACGTTCTCGTGCCCCTACACAGGGTGTGGGTCGAGACACGTTTTTAGTGGTGGCCCATGCAGGTCGAGTTTATGTAGTGGTATTCGAACTAGAGTATCACTACAGCCTGCAGTAGGATTAGGATATTTTTGAAGGTACTCAATCATAAATAGGAAAAACTCTTATTCAGATTCCGTATATCTACATTTGCCGCTTATTGTCTTCCTTGAATTTAAACTGTCCTCCCTTGGTATTTCGACTCATTCTCAGCAATTATTTCCTTTTTGATCTGTGTCTCCAGGATGGTTGAGACGCGATCGCATCGCCAGGGCCAGGGGGACGTCGATGAGAGGTCTGCCACCTCTCATGCTCAGCAGTCAGCCCCTGGTGCTGCAGCCCCAGTCATGCCAGCTGGGGTAGGCATTTCAGCAGCTTTTGGAGGAGCCCCACCAGCAGTGAGGCATGAGCCGAGTCCGGTGATTCCGGATGTACTTCTTCAGCAGCAGCAGCCACCTGCAGGGACGATTGACGCCGTTCAGCTATTAGCCTTCTTCCGGCAGTACATGGAGGGTCAGCAGACCCAGCAGCATGGGCAGACAGCAGAGCTCGTACGAGGCATTGAGCTGGCGATGACTGCAGTAGAGAGAGTCATAGCTCAGCCAGCGGCAGCCCCGCAGCCGTACCAGCCACGGGAGAAAGGCATCCAAGATTTCCAGAAGATGCACCCGAGAGACTTTCGAGGGCCGAGGGGATCTTGTATGCCGATGAGTGGATCGAGCATATGGAGGAGATTTTCAGGTTGGCTGAGATCCCGACGAGACTCCAGATAGAGGCAGCGGCCAGCATGATACGGGATCTGGCCCGTACATGGTACCAGACCGACCCGAAGGTCGGTACAGCAGGACAAACTTGGGCAGCATTCAAGAAGCTGTTCAAGGAGAAGTTCTTTCCAGACGCAGCACTGGGTGCCCTCGAGACCCAGTTCGAGGCCCTAGTACAAAGGAACCAGTCTGTGGAGGAGTACGCAGGAGAGTTCTGCCGCCTGAGCAGATTTATGGATGACTTGTCCGAGACGACGAAGGCCCGGAGGTTCCGGAAGGGCTTGGTAAAGGAGGTCAAGTCCTACACCAAGAATGCCCGCAGCACTACATTTGAGGAGATCCTGGTGGACGCTTTAGCTGCAGAGGATGATCTTGAGCTTAGGCTCAAGAGGGGGCGAGACTCCCAGGGAGGCAGCAGTAGCAAAGGACCGGCCAAGAGGCCGCACGTTCAGCAGCAGTTTCAGCAGCAGTTCCAGGGTCACGACCCTCAGCAGGGACAGCAGTAGCCCAGACAGCATCAGGCACCCAGACAGCAGGCAGTCAGTTGCCCCTACTGCAAGAAGCCGGGGCATGGATGGGGTGAGTGCAGGAAGAGGCTGGGCAGGTGCCTACTATGTGGAGCAGCGGACCACCAGCTGAGGGAGTGTTCCCAGTACATAGGCACAGCACCAGGAGGAGGAGCCAAGGTTCCGGTAGGTCACCAGCGGGGACCGTTACCGACGCAGCAGCAGAGGTTTATGCAGTATCAGCATCAGGCTGGAGGAGGCCAGCAGGGGCGAGCTTACGCCATGACAGTCGAGGATGCTCAGGCAGTGGGAGAGGTGCTTGCAGGTTCTGTTCTTTTCGATTTCATTCCCACCTTGCCTCAATATATCTATCTTGAAATTCAATTCCATATGTTCTTGTCTGCTTCCTTATCTGTTGATAAGTTTGATCTAGCATTTTCTTTCGATTTGGTTTTCTTCTGAGATGAATCATATGGGCTAGGTCACCCAGTTATGGAATCTAGAATCTTCGGCAGTCGTGTTAGCTGGCATAGTAAGGACATATAGTCAGATTTAGGACGTATTTCTCGGGTATGGGAATTTAAGGTTTTTGCTGCCAAGCATGCGGCAATACAAAAATTTTTAAATACCATAATTCTAGAGGTATGTACCTTAGTCAAGGACTCTGTGATTATCGTAGCCTTGCTCACTAGCACGACGAAGATTCTGAGTGTCATGATTTTGGACAGACGTATATGATTATCTGACGGTATGTTTGAGACTTTGATTGTGGGGTGTTTGACCTAGGAGACTGCTACCATCTTAATTTCGAGGACGAAATTTTTATAAGGTGGGTAGGATTGTAACACCCAGTTTCTAAAATGAGGGTAATTTTGAAATTTTGTAATTATAATTATTAATTAATGATATTTATTTCATATTAGAATTTTTAGTGATTTTTAATTAATTTTAAACTATTTAAATTTATGACTTGTGATTTTGGTGTTGTGCTAGTGATTAGTAGATACTGCCTACCCTAGAGCCTAGCCATGTGATTAGGGTATTTTTTGACATTTTTAGGGTTATTTGGATTTATTATAATTTATTAGAATTTATGAGAATTTTTAGGATTTATTTTGGATTTATTTGGACTAGTTTGATTTTGGACTAGTTTTGACTCATGTAGACCAAACTAGGAACTAACCATAGTTAGTTGGGCTTGGTTAGGTCAAGTGGACCCTAGTCTAACCTAGTGTGACTCAAGTTAGTGGTTAGTGATTCCTTAGAACTTGAATTAGGAATTTAGGAATCAAGTTATTTGTTAAATGGCTTGTGATTACACAAGTCATTTTGTGACTAAACTAGATAGGACTAGCCAAACCTAGCTCAACCCTAACCCAAAGCCAAGTGGTCAGCCACCCTAGCTGAACCTAGGGATTCCCCCATTATAAATATTCTCCTAGTTTTTAGGGCTAGCCTCTTTTAAGGTTTCTTCAAGAGTTCTAAGGAAAGAGGTGAGTCCCATCTTCCTAAAATCACTAAAAATCCATTTTGAATCCTTTTCCCTTCAAACCAATTCCATTAGGACCTAAATTTCTTCCTCTTGCTGCTGGTATATTTTATTTGCAGGAAAACAACAATTTGTGAGAGTTGGGTGGCTTGAGGAATCTCTCCATTTTAGCTTTTGTGAAGGTTTCTTCACCAATAGGTAACTTCCCCATTTCCCAATGGATCTCCATTTTGTCTTCACCAATAGGAAGCCCTAAGGGTCCCCCTAAGGTCTGGATAGGTTTCGTGTCCGTTCCGGACACGTATCAGTGCACGGTTGTATGTGTTTGATGAAATGCCATGAGGAGTTGTGTTTGTTATTTTTGAATAATTTTTGAATAGGAAGCTGTGTTTTGATGTGGCTTATATGTTTTTGCTCGACTGAGGTGTTATTCGTGTCGTGTCGTGTCGCTTTGGACACGGGTACACGCGGGATGCAATACACGCGCGCGGCCTGGGTGCATCCCCTGCTGCTCGGGGTCCCTACAGGACACGACACAGCGTGCCCTGACACGAAATTTCGTGGGGAGCTTGGGGCACCCTCTGACATCACCCTCCCCAAGTTTCATGAGATTACGTGGTCGGGTTGGGGAGAAATCGATCGCGCACTGGGTTTTTACTGCACTGTGCACAGTGTGTGTCTAGCCACTGATACGGCTTGGTAAGTCGGACACGACGACACGTGGGTACGATTCAGGGTGCTAGGTACTTAGCCCTACCCTAGGCGCACCCTCTTGCACGAGCACGAGATCTAGTTCGTGTCGTGTCGTGTCCTAGACTTGCACGAACACATGCACGACGATTATTTCAGCCTGTGCACTGTTTTGTGTTTTTGGTGACTGGACACGTTTGTGTCCACTTTTGTGGACACAAACCACCTGTGTGACACGTGCACATTGCGTAGATATGTTACCAACCATTAATTGACCATTTTAGTTTAGTTTTCTAGATCAATTCCCTATTTCTTTTTTTCTGATACACATTATATCCACATGTCACTGTGCTGTCCAGTTTTCAAATTCGATTTTTGTCTTTATTTTGATCCAATTAACACAGTTAATTACATGTTCTTAAACCCCTAATAGGTCCACCTATGTATTATCTAGTAGTGTGTTGATTTTGGACTGTTTTGGTAATGTTTTGATACATGAATTGATTTCTAAGTTTTGGGTGTTTAGAAAACTGAATGTGGTAATACCTGAGTTCTCTTCATTAGAATTCCTAAACCTGAGAATTCAATCACATTAGAAACTGAGAACACAGGCAACCCTTTTGTAATACCCTGTCATACACATTCCTAACTAACCCACACACAGGCATTCTCACACTTACTCTCACCCTTCATCACACATTTCTGTCACTTGATCCCAAAACTGAAAACTGCATTTGTTGATACATGTAAACTGATATGCTATGAACTGTTGAGTATTCAAATGAAACCTGAGTTTGTTCCCACTTGCAAAGTGAGATTCTAATTCCCTGAAAATCTAAACACTGGGATTTGTATTGAACCTGAGAACTACTAGGTATCACTGTTATCACACATTGCACTATTTTTCTCCTTATGCATCACACACACACATGTGACACTCTACAAATCTGAGAATGGTTCACTGATTTCATATTACAAAACCTGAGAATAGATTTGGAATTTGGTTTTTGATTCACATGTTTAATATGTAGATTCCATTGTGGGATATGTGTGGACTGTTAGAGTTCATAAATGGAGATTTATGGATTATGTTATGCATTTGAGAGTGTGGATTGACACTTAAAACCCATGGTTGACTGAATAATTAAAATGCAACATTCACATAAGGGTTATGTACATTTAAGCTTAACTGATCATGACTAAACCTGAGTACACACCCTCACAACACTATACACATACACACACTCTTATATATGCACCCACATTGCCATGTTATGTCACCCCCCTCTCTATGTATATATAGTATATATATAGCCATATGTGTATGTATATCTATAGGTATGTATCTAAATGTCTAACCTAATGTGAATGTGTAAATGATATGTGTAAGGTAAAGCTATATGTGATATACATGTTGATATGTGTATAAATGATATGTGGGTGGGTATATAGGTAATATAGCCTATAGCCTAGGACTCATAGCCTATGGGTATGGGTTTGAATGCCAGTTACATGTGTAGTTGACTTGTGTAGTCTAGATTTGATGTGGGCTTGCTAAAATAGACTAGTTAGGCCTAGAGAGACTTGTTTGACTTAGATTTGACTTAGTTGACCTAGTTTGACTTTTAGAATTGACTAGAGTTGACCAAAGGTTGACTTTAGCCTAGATTGACCCCAAACATCATGTAGATGCATTGTAGCAGTCTATTTCATTATTTTAGACTTGTTGTGACTTGTACTGTTCTATAGGAGACAGACACTACTCCTCGGACAGTATATTCTCTTCGGACGTTCAGGATACCAGGCGAGTACATTCTCTGATCATTTCATATCCTGCTTAGAATTATTTTCCTGCTTTAAATTACTTTACTTGATACTGTCACGTTGGTCACACGGATTGGTACTATATGGATCTTTTTATGAGATGTTATCCCCCTCGGGAGCATCGGATACTGCATGTTTTGTGCGTTTCACGAATCATCACGTATCTCTATGCTTCCTCTGATTCACGAATCGCTTGTGACACATGTACTCTCATGTTCACAGAGCCATCATGAATCACCTTCACGTATCACTCATTTATGAGCCATGTGAAGTTTCACGAATCTTAACATAACTTGAACAGATCCTTGTGTATTGATTGGGGATGGGGGAGTAGAAATAGACATGTGAATATTATCCAAGTAGCTGTAGTCATGAATCACTCTCTTAGCTGTCACTACAAGAAATTGTATTTTTAGCAACATGTTTTAGCGACATAGGGTCTATTATGTCTCCAAAAGCTATATTTTATATGTATTGGCGACATGAGTTTTGGTATGTCGCGAAATCCAGATAAAATTTACGAGAGGGAAACCAAAAATAAGTCCCGCCAAAAAATTCTCTACATATTGCGACATCTACATGCCGCAAAAGGATAATAAATGTTCAGCGACATACATTCACTTGCTGCAGAAAGTTAATTAATTTTTGGCGACATGTAGCTATGTAGGGAATAATTTTTTATAATTAATAATAACCTTAAAAAACCTACAAATGAAACCCTCAAATAAAAAACCCCCAAACATTGTGTTCACTCTATCGAAGTAACTATAAGGAGAAAGATGTTTCCGCAGCCTGCGGTGACGGGTGCCGCGACGGGTCGGGTCCGGCTCCAGCGCCCCATGGCCACCATCTGCCCCGCCCCTGTCTCTCCTCGCCGCTCCCCTCCGTGGCCCACGATAACGGGCTGTTGGATGGCGGGTCTGCGGCCAATTCGGCCTCGAGCGACAGCTCCTCCGGGTCGGATGAAGCTCCTGATCTCGGATTCTATAGGTAAAAATAAAATATCCGTTCCCCCCTCCAACTATGACTTGTTTGTATTTTGTTGCTCATGGAGATTTTGTTGTAATTAGGGTTTATTGGATTGGCTGGAGGTTATGATTTTGGGGATTTGGGAATGTCGATTAGGGTTTTGTTGTAGCCAAGATTGTGTCTTTTGTTGATTATGAGGCTGGGATATTGTGATCGAACGGAATTTGTGCTTGTTTCTAATTTATTGCTCATGGAGGGGGGTTCTTTTGGGTTTGAAAATTTGATGGTAATTAGTGTTTACTGGTAGTCTTTTGTTATTGATGTAATTTTAGTATGATGATGGAATACTGAACACTGATCACTTTTTTATTCCATACTTTTACAAATTATGCCACTTTTAGTCTATGCTATTTATTATAATTTGGATTCTTTAGTTTTACTTCTAAGTATGTATTTTTTTTAGACACAGTTGACGTTGTTGCTCATGGAGGTTTATTTTGGAGATTTTGATGTTAGTTGGTGTTTGTTTGTAGTTTTTATTCATGGATTGGTTCAATTTTAGGACACTTTGTACCGTGGGATGTTGGTTAGGGTTTTGTTGTTGCCAAAATCGAGTCTTTGTTGATTGAGTCAGTCCTCACTGTAATTGATGGGGATTTAGAGATTTCTATGTTCAGAAAGGTTAAGATATTGCTTGAAGACATTTCTTTGGTGATAATTTTAGTATATTGATGGGATATTCATGGCTTGTCACTTTTCTGGTTTGTAATTATACAGATTATTTGATTTTTAGTTTCTGGTATTGCATTCTAGTTTGGATTCTTTTATTTTAGTTGTAAAAGATAATATTTTTCTTCTTCCAGATATTGTTGTCATCCTGAGAGAAATATTTGTTTTCTTACATGTTGAACATATTTTTGGACAGTGTATCAAACATCTAATATCTCACATATACAGTTACAAGAGAGTATGTAAAGTGAGCGATTGTTAGTTTGAGTATATTCACGGACAATCTGTTCATACGTTACATATCTTATCAATTGTTAGCTTGTTTGTTAATTATGGTGCAAATGATGCAAAGTTAATGTGATATGATGCTACTTTGGCATCATTGCTTTTTTGTTTGATAAATTAGTTTTTCTGGACCCATGAACATCCCCTCGGGAAAGATATACTCTGGATGTGTTTACTTCTATTTAATGGTCCATTACACATATTAGTCATATATGCAGAAGTAGTAGGTAAAGTTTGTGAATGTGATTAGTTTTATATCTTTATCTCATTACTTTTTATTGAATTAATTAGATATTCAGACCCCATCAACATACCAAGGGGCGGAAATTTGACTGATCGACTTGCAAAGGCAACAACATGTGGTAGAAGACAAACATCACTTCACGGTTAATACAGTTCTGGAGCACCCAAGATGTAGTGATCTTTCTGTTCCTCCGAAAAGGAATTTCGTTTAATTGCTCTAGAAGCCATCCCACATCAGCGAAATTCCATGGAAAGTATATTTAACCTTAGACCAGTAAATACTATCTGGCCGAAAGTTCTTCCTTTACCTACATCACCTAAACATCCAAGAGCACTTGTAATTAGTACTTGCCCAGCGTCTCCTACTTTCAGGCAAGATGATTTAAGGAGCCCACCCCATCATGTAGAAGTAAAGTTGAGTTTCTTACATTAAGCTCGTGAGTAGAGGTGAATCTTATATTTTGTTTTTGCATAATGGAAGTTGTAATAGTACTTATTCATGCATATACTATGTAATGGGTAAAAAATTTCAAAATTCAAACTAGAAAGTTACCCAATTCTGAATGTTGTACTTTGTATTTTACAGTGAAAATGGGCAAATGGCTGCAATTAAAGAAGTAAAATTTATCTCTGATGACTCAAACTCAAGAGAATGCCTCAAGCAACTAAACCAGGTAAGCTTCTTACCAATTGTATCAAATATCATTTTGTACTTTTATGTCTGAAGGTGTCCTGCATTTACTATTTGAACGACAAAAATTTGAAACCAAGAATGAAACTTATTTTAATATGTTCTCTAAATTGTTCAGGAAATAACTTTGCTAAGTCATCTATCACATCCAAACATCATGCAGCACTTTGGCAGTAAATTGGTAACTTACGGCATCCACTAAATTACTCTCTCTCTCTCTCTCTCTCTCTCTCTCTCTCTATATATATATATATATATATATATATATATATATATATATATATACCTTTTCAGTTGTATGGAACTTATTTTACAATCAGAACGTGAGGAAAATTAGTATCTGATGGAACTTTATCAAAATAATCAATGACAGAAATGATGTACCAAATGTGGTATTTGCCCAATTTATGGTCTGTACAGCTGAAATGTTGCATTCTGGGACATAGTTAGAGCAATATCTTAATTGGTTTTGATCTGAACTTGAGAAGCTAAATGATTTTTTGAGTTATGTTCTTGATGTTCTAAGAACTATCTGAAACAAAAGGAAGAATAAGAAGCAGAGACGTGAATTATCAACTGGAGGGTGCTTACTCCATGTATGAATAATATGAATTTTAAGATTAGCTATTTGTTGTGTGCTAAAGTTTTATATGAACTATATATTTTCGAAAATATTTGTATATTCACCAAACATGGGTTTTCCAAAAATTTAATTCCAGGGAATTTGATTCGTGGGAATATAGAATTCCTGGCTACATAGTATTTCGCGTACCAAACACACCCTTAGAGTTTAGTTTAGCGCATGATTTTCTTTATATTTATTCTGAAATTGATTTATTGAAATTGATATCTGTTAATCTCTAGGTAGTGATTAGTTTATATGACAATAATTGACGAGGATGGCAAACTTCGAGAGAAATTAGGTTTTATATATTCTGAGTATTTTTAGGGTTGGATTTTTGCAGGCTAGGTGTTTGTGGAAATTCTGCTGAGTTGTCCCGTTGTGAAATTTGTCATGTAAAATTGTAGATTTTGATACTCACTTTGACTAAATTGTATCAGTCACGACATAGACACCCCAAGGATACACAAGTTTGGCACAACATCCATGTCCCTAACACACAAAAAGAAAACACTTCTTCCTAATTGTGCTACTACTAAACTGTAGGTTAGATATAACTTTTTGGTTGTTAATATGTAGTTACTATTTGTTGTAAGTGCTTCATTTTGGTGGTTTGGGCTAGAGTTTTCTTTCTTGTGCGAGGTAAGTGGTGATATTGGTCAATTTTTTTTCTTTTCAATTGGTGTTTTTCTTATTGCTATGTTTCACTATGACCATTGGGCATGATCAATTGATTTATAACCAAGGTACCTCGGTGTTATATTTTTTCTTGTCTATGTGATAATTTTGGTATTTGCTTTTATATGTACCAAGGTCTGATTTCCTGATGGCACTTTCCTATTTTTTGCAGGTTCAACACCAGATATTGTTGAGTTGCTGTTTTGAGCATATTTGAGGACAGGGTACCGATGGTAATCTATTTACTTTCTTTGTCTAGAACAATTATTTATCAGTTCTGTATATGTGTGGGTTATATTCGCGGGAAACATGGATCTCTTCGTTTTCCCTTGGAGGCTCTACTGAGGGTAGCAGAAATTCAATAAGTTATTGGAACCAGTCTTTGATTGGTAGGAATAGAGTTAATAGACATCATAATGAACTCTCATATGAATATAAGCTTCCTATGCATGTCATGTCTGGAATAAAGTTCTTCCGTAACATCTTATTTATAGCTGTTTCTTGGTGTTGGGGAAACTTTGATATGAATAAATGATTTCTGTTGTAAGTTTGGCCCATATTTCCCATATATTGTCCTTATCCTTGCCCGCAAGTCCACTTTGAGTCAGCTTTTAGCAGTAAGTTCTAA
This sequence comes from Iris pallida, assembly GCA_029216955.1. NCBI lineage: Eukaryota > Viridiplantae > Streptophyta > Magnoliopsida > Asparagales > Iridaceae > Iris > Iris pallida. Next base: position 2,128,072 of record JANAVB010031216.1, on the reverse strand, counting down.
TATGCCCTAAAGAGTGAAGACGTGTTGATCTATCATAGTGATCCGTCTCGTGTTCTTCGACTACCACAAATCTATGCAAGTATACTTTATTGTGATTCAAGGAAAGTTACGTACATTTTATACTTTCTATCAGGTATGGGTGCAATTATAGCATAACATAACTAGTATAAATATGAGTACTGATACGCATAACATAGAAGATCAAAGCATCTTTGTAACCAACTATGGACTTGGCCTATGCATAAGTCATGTCAGTCATGAGGTTGGTGTTCAACTTCCATATCCCGGTGCCATAATTTGATCCATGCTTAATGAAGATTTAGCTGAAAAACATAGGGGTTGGAATTTGGCTTTAATGCATATAATTAACGGTTTGTGGAAACAATTTCCAATTAAATCTGATGATTTTTAATTATTTCCCTTGAGAATTTCAGTTTTGACTCCATAGAAACTTATTTACTACTTATTAATACCTGACTTCTTTTTTCCTAAATACTTCTGTTAACTGTTATTGTTTGTCTTTTTCAGGCCAACCTTGCTGATTCGTTCTTGGCTGACCTTGATGATTTGTCTGACAATGAAGCTCATCTTCTTGTAAGTATTTACACTATCATTAGAGTATCATTGGTCCTTATTTATCTTAGAATTTCCGATAGAAGAAATGGTACTTGTATTTGTTGACTTTCTCTCATCTCTTTTGTTCAATAAATATGTAAGTATTTCCATACTTGTTAGGCAACAATCACCTTTTAATGTTGAAGTTGTTTGTTAGGATGAAGAGGATGCTGATGCAGGAGACATGGAAGAGGATGGTGATGGTGATATTGCTAACATTGAAGCTCTTAACAATGATGACCTTGACAGTTTCTTAAAACTGCAAAAGACACAACGTTATATTGATATCATGCAGGTAAATATGCAGGCTGCTGGAAAATATTATTTTCATGTTTGTTAACCTTCATATTTTTGAGACTTTAAAATGATCAAAGTTTACATCATTATTTCTTCTTCTTTTTCCCATCACGCACCACTGGAGGTTCAACATGGCTTTGGATTTTCTAGTATGTCATCGAGGGATTTGAATTTAGATCAATGGATAAATATGAGAGTTAATGGTTCTCTTGAAGATTATTAAACTGCCTGTGGGGCAAAGGCAGTCCATATATTGATTTAGTAGTTTTTACTGCCGGGGATCAGTAGAGGCCTAGTGATGACTCCATATATAGGATTTTGTGTAAAGGATCTGTTATCGTTGTATCTGCAAAAAATGCGGACGAGCCAAATCTGTCAAGTCTTGGGTGAATCCTGTCCAGAAAATGCAGATAGAAGGATCCAGATTCATCAATCTTGGAGTGTTATCATATTGGATATAACAACATTACGTCACAATCTATTGGATCATAAGGCAAAGGCAAAATTTTATCTTTAGAGAAACTCATTATCGCTACTGTTAAACACAAGTGCATCATCACTCTTGCTGGCATCAACCCCAGTTGCATTTCTTTAGAGCTACTATATGGGTTATACATATTTGAGAAGTGAAGGTTGAAATCATCTCTTCATTGTGAATAATTATCCTCATGGTAGGCATCCTCATTCATTTGTTATCCTGTAAATTATGCATCGATTGTCTTTAAGCTGATTGTGTCCCATCTTCTCAATCTTAGTTTCATTCTTTTAGTATATATTTTTTTTTACTTACAATTTTGTTTTCTTTAATTTTTTTTTTTTGCAGGATCACATGAACGACAAGTCAATTTTTTAGGAAGAGACTCAGGCAAATTTTTTGGGAAGAGACTCATGCAAATTTTTTGGGAAGAGACTCATGCAAAAATTTTGGGAAGAGACTCGGGCAAATTTTTTTTCGGAAGACATGAATTAATATTTTTTTCTACATTATATTTTTCGAAGCTGGAATACAATACGTTTGTGGAATACATTACATGTCTTGTTGAATGAATTACTTGAAATTGTTAAGATATTTGCATTAATGGATTATTTTTGAGATAACAGTTTTATGATATTATATTGGATATCATGTTTTGTGTATAACTTCTTGTTCTTTGTTATCAAGTTCTTCTAATAGAAATTTTACTTTGTAATTTAATTTTGAAATAAGGTTTTTGCATATTTATGTTGAAAAATATATGCAAAAAGAAAAAAAAATCATACAAAAAATTAACATAAATAGTATAAAATAGCTTTCGCGACATCACACAAATTAGGTAGCAGAAAGTCATATCGTATACATTTAAAAAACTATTCTTCCCCGACATGTGTTATGTTGCCAAATATAACTAACGTTCTGCGACATAATCGACACGTCGCCAAAACTTATTTTAAAAAATATGTGTGTGATGTCGCCAAAAGTGGGTATCTTTCCGCGACATGGTGTGTTCATGTCGCCGTATACTTTCCCAGACAAGGCTACGGCGACATGCGTGCGACATAACGAGATATGTCGCAGAAACTCATTGGCGACACAAATATGTCTTTCGGCTACATATTCTGCATGTCGCAGAATATGCATTTTCTTGTAGTGTGTAGTCATGAATCTTCTATGCCATTCACATATTTATATTTTACTCTGACTCACTAGTCACTATTAGTTCTCTAGGTATAGTAGATATTTCTATTACAGTTCTCTCTCTGATTACATACTGCATTTCCTTCAGTATCTATATCTTACTTTACTGCATGATTATATTTTCTAACCTGCTATGAACTGTTGAGATGTACTGTGCTCGCTCCTGTCCTGACTGGACCTGTTGAAAATATTACAGAGGATGAGGAGGAGGCCCTATGTACCACCTATTACGGAGCAGGATTAGACGACACCTGCGACCTGGTTCCTCTGGAGGACCCAGCTGCAGCACAGGATGCTACTCCCAGAGTCTAGACTAGATAGCTAGGCTTTAGTTTTCCTTCAGCTTTGTTATTTGACTTTCAGTTGTTCTTCTGAGATGTTGTTATATTTAGAGACTTGTATTGAGTTGGATGTTCTTGAGTTGTTATCTTAGACACTTAGATTTTCTTCCTCTTATTTGTTTTATATTGTGCTTTTGATCTCTCTATCTATTTTTACTATTCTGTATCTGCCTTAGATGTGATTGAGACTGTTCTGTTATGTCACCTCCATTTGGAGTGTATATACTGTACATGTACCTTATTATTGTTAGATGATTGACCTAGGACAGCGTTCTACCGCCGACACTGCGGCGTAGGCTGGGCGTTATTACGTTCTCGTGTCCCTACACAGGGTGTGGGTCGTGACAGAGTGTCCCATTTGCAGCGAAAAGTAAAAGACACAAGTTGGAACAAATTCAATCTCTTTATTTATATTCAAGAAGTTTACAAGCGGCGCTAGGCCGAGTTTACAAGTCTCTCAAGCTCTCTCTCTCTCTGAAACATAAAGGCGTGCCAAGTAGCTTACAAGATGGAATGATTCATGGCGATGTTCCGATACATTATGCCCTGTATATGGTGCTTCAGCTCCTTGCAACGCTCCAAGGCTCCAGAGTTAGCTCCGCGCCTTTGCACGTTCGAGGAAAGCCCCGCACCCGACGACGTCTCCTGCATCCTACAAACAAACTGTGGGATTATCAGTACATTGTTATGCACTGGTGGGGAGGCTAGCTCGCCCACAATGTTATCATTACCAAACACGTTCTATTTACTTTTGTGCACCGTCTATCATTCATTGTCTTTCTAATCTTGCCTTAGGATCAGTTTCATGGCATATTTTATAACCTATCTTGTGTTACCGATTTCAATGTGTTGCATGGAAATACATGCACTGTAACTCCACCTTCCTGGAAATTTAAATTTTTGTATTATATTAATAATTAGAATTTTTTTTTTTAACACTTTAACTATTTGTAAATCTTTTAAATTCACCATTTAGTATTTAAACCTTGGCCCTGGGCCATTTCCCTATTGGGCCATTTCCCTATTAGGCTTTTGTTTAAATCAATGGATTAATAACATTTCTGCCAAGCCCTATTCTTTCAAATCCAGATTAAATTCAAATGGAAACGGCCATGTTCCTCTTCTTCTAACCGTTTTGGCAGGGGACGAGATTTGGTTTTCCCGCTCTCCTGTGAGCTTGATCCCCACGCCACCATTGCTTATATAAGCCTTCTTTTCCATCCATTCTCCACACACTGTTCTTCCCTCTTTCTTCTCAATCGAGAATTTTCTGAACCCTAAATTGGAGAGGTGATCGAGAGAAGTCGACAACAGCCCGAGCTGCAGTAGATCTTCTTCAATCATCCATCGATTGGCTCGTGCCTTCAACTCAGGAATGAATTCCATCCCTGATCATTTTGAAGATTGATCCGTTCCTGTATCGACAGATCGAACGGTTGAAGAAGGTAAGAAATCGAACATAATTTCCTGGGTTTGATAATTTGTAATTTGGGAAGTTTAATTCGATCTCCTTCTTTTTTTTAGTTGTCGTTTCTCCATTATGAGGAGATCAGGATCTGTTCGATCATTGTCCCCAACCAATTGAAATCTGGTAATTACGATCACTTGTCTCAGTTCATTTAGATTAGTAATAATCTACCTAAATTTCAACTGATTCATTCCTGTATCGATCAGGTCTGGAATCGTAGATCGATGACCTTTGTTTTGAATCAAGAAAGTTTGTTCAAATACTAGGTGAGTATTTTCCAGTTGGATTTTAATCAGAGGAAGAGTGTCTGTGGGATGATTTTTTGTTGATCTTTTAGTTTGACCCAGATTTTGGAAATTATTGATCAACACGAGGACCGTGTTCAATTTCTGTAGTTGTGACCTCAAGATATCAACCCAGCTAATATCAGGTAATTTCCTAATCCTGCGTTGAGAATGAAGATTCATTGAATTGGAATGAGAGTATATCAAATCTAGAGTTTAACTAAGTCTTGAGATTTCATTTAAATTCAGCATTGAATTATAAATTCCTGATCCAGTTTATGTGTGTTGATTTTAATTCCTTCGAATCATGGTATCCTACTGTTGTTAGGAATTGATACATTAGAGTTAAGTTTAGCTTGTGAGTTATGCTTCATCTGAGTTTGTCCCAGTGATTCAACCAACCTATTGGTGCAGCCTTAAATTAGGATACCAATTTATTTCGGTTGGAATTCCAGGTATCATAGTGTGCAGGGGGTTTGTTGGTAGCATGTTGATAGCATGTTGAGAGTTACTCAAGGAAGGTTGTATCCATCCTTGTCAGTTAATTGTATACTGACAGAGAGGTGACCTGAGATTTCATCTTGATTTTCAGGCCTCCACCTTTGTGCCAGTATCCAGATGGTTGACTATTAGGTGTTTCCATTTAATGTATGGGAGGATTGATCAATTGATGAGAGTTAAGACAGTATTGTTCTGCCAGTATAATGAGTTGAAATTGCATAGGTTCAGGACAGAGTACAAATACTGGGATTAATTTGAATGTTGGAAAGGAATGATTTATTGATAAGATGAAGTTGTGTGCATGGAAGTATCAGATTATATTTGGTGGCAATTTCTATTAAGATTTACACTGACTGATAAATGGTCGAACTAAAAACTTTTGTTCCTCATTTATAACAGTCTAGGATGAGCACTGATATCTGTGAGCATTTTTACTGTTTAACAATATAACTGGTGGTTGTTTCCAAATCTTATAAGTAGTTCTGAGTTTGTATTTCCTTTCGAATTTTGGAAGGTTAATGTGGAGTCAAGTTCAGTTATAGATTGATCATCATGCTATTGTTTAAATTCTGAACTTGACTATGCCTTGAATTCATATCAACGAGTTGGTCTTATAAGGGTCAGAAGTTTATTCACTGTCTTGAGGATTAGAACCTGAGAATTTGTTAAAGAGTTGCTTAGTATTGTTAAGATATTTTGAACCATGTATATTACTGGCAGGAAGACCCTGTCCATTGAATCACGGATACATGTGTAAGCCAATTGAACTAAGAATTCAGTGAATACTTAAGATTTCTGGGAACTTATTTGATATCCCTGCACTGCCAAGGATTTGACAACTGTTAGCAGGATAGGAATTGTTTCAGGAAGTGGTAACTGTCCTGATGCAGGACTGAACCTGGACTGAATAATTCAATTCCATTTTGATTGAACCTAATCTAAATACCCTGGTGGACTGGAAGTTGATATCCTATCTAGGATTGTATGACTTAGGCAATAAGATGCATGATTCATGCTTTAACTAGACTGCCATCTGTGAGTCCCTACTTGCACAGGTTGGATTCATACATTGAATTGATGGAGCAGGAATGTGTCCCTGTTATTGCCAGGACCTGAATGTCCAGCACCATATCATGATTAATATCAGTCCAAATGGGGAACTGAACCACTGTTCAGTGAGCCAATTGGTACTGAACAGAATAAGGATTGGTGTTGTCCATCATGATCAGGACTAACACTGTGAAGAGCTAAGGATAGGACAGAAAATCTTGGGTGTACCTATGACTGGAAAGTCAACAGCCAGGAATGAGATACTATGGCATGGAAACAGGAAATTTAGAATTTAAGATTGGTTTAGTAGCAGTCCTTGCTATGGCCATGTGTAATGCTTTGGGTTATGACCAAACATTCCAATCTTGGTATCACCCTATCAAGTCTAGATACCAACACCCTTGAGTCTTAACAGTAAGGAGCAATTTCATAGATTATGTATTTTGACTAACTAGTGTTAACCCACTAGGAGTTTGATGGCTATCAATAGCATGATTTCCTTTATCCATTTGCTTTCAATATTTTTTATCATAAAGAGCTCAATTAAGTATTGATTAGCTAAGTTAATGGCTTAGGAAGGAGGTCATAGTACTTGAGTTAGATACAAATAAGAATGGTATTTTAATGATCATTGTATTTAGACTTGATTAGTGTATTTTAATCAGGATTAGAATTTTGTAATAACCAATGTGAACTTGTCTTGATATTAATCAACTTGTACACATTATTAATTCAGGAAGACATCCAGTTCCTGATTACCAGTACTTTCCGGAGCCAGGCAAGTACTTTTCTACGGTTTTGTGCATTTACATTCTTGTACGCTTTCTTGTGACACGTCATGGCACGATATCATGTACTCCTGTACTCCTGTATTCCTGTACCCTTGCTCTTGTACTTATTAGTGTCGGGTGGGGAAATACACTAGCCATGTGACCAATCCCGGTTACTATATATTCCTGTACCTAGCTTAGGCCTCGCACTGTGCACGCGGGTCCTAAGTCGTACCATATTCATGTACTCCTGTGCATGCTCCTGTACTCACCCCAGCCGGTCACATGGACTAGATGTATTTCAAAATTGTGCACTTGTCATGTCTGGTACTTCAGGATTATAGTTTCATTCCTGTACTTTACATGTTCCTGTACTTTACATTCATGTACTATACTCCTGTACTCATTTTCCTGTACTATTTTCCTGTACTTTCATGTTCATTCCTGTATTTCATTTCCTGTACTCCTGTACCCTGTTCATATCATGTTCATGTTTCATTACCTAGAACTGTACTTTGCTCCGCTCCTGAATAGGATATGTTGCAGGTATGCTTGCAGGACATTGTTCTACTCTATGGGCCAGAGCCCAGGATTTAGCTGAGCAGGATGAGGCTTAGCTTGAGGCTTCAGGTTTAGATTACTTAGCTTTACTTGAGGTATTGACTTTAGAGTTCATAGCACTTTTCATTCATGTTGACTTTGGTACATTATGATATCTGGATTTGTGGATTATGGTGATCATTCTGGGATACGTTTTTAGATGCTGTGATTCTATACTTTCATGTTTATCTGGTTAGTTTTCCCTAGCTTGGTACAGCTTACTTTGTCGTGTCTAACGACGAAGGCTGGGCGTGTCCGACTCGTGTCCGATTATTCGGGAGCGGGTCGTGACATGCACGACTTAATTACCCATACTTACCGTCCGGCCTTCCCTGTCCAAAGCAAACCAAGTTAGTCAATAATTCATACGTAACAACTTATCGTAGTTCGCGTAAACATTCAGTGTCAAGGGCGTGTTCCTGCCTCAGGTTCTAGCGCGTCGTAGGCGTGTTTTCTAACTCATTTGCACGAAGTACTCTCGATCATTTGGTGTGTTATATTCAAGCCTATTCAGAAGGCGCTTTGTTCAGTTAACTTAGACTACTTTGTTTCAATGTAAGGACTTGCACATGGATTGCCACCAGCAAGCCCATTTAATCTATATGCATCGGTCGTTGGCATCACAAGCCATTTTAGACATGTTCCTCTTGGTATTCTCACCTATCATAGCGTGTTGGCTAGTATACCTTGATAGTCTCTTGAAATACCCGCCCTTACGTCTCCTAGGTGGCCAAGCCCACACCCAGGCCAGCACCGTAAGCCATGATTCCGCCTAGGCCGGCCACGATGACTACGATCGTTGCCCTAGGAATCCCTTATTGCTCCTTTTCCCCCCGTACACGAGTGGGTTGTCCGCGACCATTTTATATTATCTTGTCATTTTAACTTAACGGCTGTCTTTGAGCCATAGGCTGTCTGTGAGCCATAATGCGTTATCGACCAGGTTGGCGGCAGCGTCCGTGCAGCACGGGTAGCGAGCCCCGATGCACGTCCCCTTCATACATGTCGCTAACCATTCCTTTCTTTCTTATCTTTTATTCACTCTTCATTTTCTTTCTTTCACTTGTTTGTTCGTTCATTGATTCATTCACATATTTTTTTATTCATTCGTTGATTGATTCATTCATTTATTCGTTCATTCGATTATTCATACATTCTGCAACTCCCTGTGTAGGAGTTGCATTGGCGACCCATCAGTTCCGAAGTCTTCCAATGTTGCTATACTCTACTCGGAACGACTATGTTGATAGTCTTCCTGTTTCATTGTTGTAAACCATTCATTGCTTCATTACTGAACGCATAAGGAATTTGAAATGTAAGCCTGTGCCTTGGCACGAGCGTGGAGTGCGGTGCGAGAGTTCCCATATTTTCTAAGTTTTTTTCCATATTCTATACAAGCATGCAAGATGGGATTATTCCCTTAGCTAGGTGCGTTGAGTCATTTATTAGCATGCGCGGTGTTATCGCCTAGCGATTCTAGCAATAGTGTCCGTATTGTTAAGTGTCTAGGCTAAGCAAAGACATGTTCATCGGAGCCACCCACCTTGGCGATGTTCGCATCGGCCGAGCGATACTTCGAGTGCGTCTTTGAAAGTCTAAGTCTGGATTCATCTTCGATGGACCAATGTAAGTCTTGCATCAATTCTTCATCGGGTCGATGCCAACTCTTCGAGTCGACGGCTCGTTTGAGTCGTTGCTCTTGCCGTTTGAATCGGCGTTCCGCTAGGGCGGAGCGGGTCGTTACACCTAGTGACTGTCCTCCCCACCCAATGCAACTACGAAAAATCGAATCAATGTCTAAATAACCATAGAAAATACCAACTAATCACGAGTCAAGTGATACAACTGGAATCACAAGGATAACAAGTAAATACAGGAACACTAAGCTACTATGCATGAAAATCTTGTGTCAAAGTCAGTGTCATCAGGATAGAATAGTAAACTACTAACAAACATATATGGTAATAAAAGCAGCTAACCAAAATAATGAAATGCGCATAAGAAAAATAAAAGCATGTATATTGTAACTGATGGCAAGGTATACTTGCCTAGAGTGCGTCCAATCCGAGCTGAGACTGCAATACCAAGGTCCAATCAGGCCTAACCCTGCTAATGGTGCTATGGTCCACAGACAATCTACCAATCCCAAACAAACAACCAAGAGTATACATATACAACTATAAAGGCAATGTCCTTAGGGTTTTCTAAGAGAATAGTTATAACTTTAATTATAGTAAAAATATTTTTATATACAACCTATATATTTTAGTTATATATACAAGAATTCATATGGATAAACGTATTTACTAACATTTATATAAAAAAATATACGAAAAAATGCATACAATATATGATGATAAAATCTTTAAAATATATAATTAGGTAGTCTTACGAGTATATAGATAAAAACAAATTTATTAGGATTTTATGGGTTAACATAATTACTTAAATATAATAAGTATATTTCAAGAAATTAATAGGGCTATACTAATAAAATATATTTAACTATATAACACCAGCATATTTATAAAAAAATAAATTATATATATAAGGTATTTATGCATTTAAACTACCTATATTAACAATTCCTACCAAAACACACATGAAGGGGAAAGGAAAATTACCTAATAGGACCCACCACCCAAAATTCACTTGTACTACAGCACTATGCGAATACTGTAGAGACAATTGTTCCATCATTGTAACATCTCAGTCCTAAAATACGTAGGACCAGGTATAGAATACATGTCAACAGCACGTCACCAATGTGTTAAACCTCATAACAAGTCCATTAGTAAAATACTTAAGCTATAAATCATGATAATGACCTGTACATATCACATGGTACTGTGCTAAATCTCATCCATGAAGAATAATCAAGACACAAGATATCCAAGTCCAGAAATAATATTAATATCAAATGTTCAACAGTAAATATAAGTAACAAAAGTACAGAAAAATAATCCGTTACCATAGCAAGGAGAAGTAAAATAAGTGATCAACTACTAGTCTGCTGAATTGAAAGAAAATAAAATAGCAACATCTAAAATAGAGAATGACATGTCTCAACAGAAATCCTTTGGCACTATCTCGTCCTCCTACAAAGGTACGTCTCCAGTCTCGAATTCAGAACTATATACCTTCGGGTAGCCCTCCTCTTTGTCTAAACATGGAGAATAACAAGATTCTCAGGGGACATAGCAAGATACATAATATACAAGCCTATTGTAACAGTATATAACATGCAAGAAAGGACATGAAATAGTACAAGAAAATAATACAAGAATAAGGAATAAGGGTAAATGGCACATCGTCGAGAATAGTGCTATCAAACGTGACTACAAATAAATCAGGATAACTTGTAACTCGATGGGAGCTCACATAGTAAGTCTCATTCGCACTCGATGGGAGCTCACGAACGAGGTGGTCAGGTATAGTCAGCGTCTAATAACAAGCCCAAGGTCAAGTCAAGACAAATACCAGTAATCAAGTCAAGGTCAAGTTCAAGTGAGAAATCAAGTCAACGCACAATAACATGAAAAATCTAAACTAGTATAGTGAAACATAGATCCAGTAGATGATATGAAAAATAAAACATGTAGCATATAAGGAAACATATAAGATCGAACATCGTGAGACATGTACAAGAATCATGTAATAATACAAAAAGAAATAAACATGAACTAGAATGACTGGAAATAAACATGCATAGTTGTGAACTCCCATCCCAGATTTCAAGATTTTCGTATTTATTATTCTTAAAATTTATCATTTAGATGAATATAATAATAGATAGAAGTCTCTTTTAGGAATAGACATAAATATATATTTATAAATACAATATAAATTAATGGCTAAATAAAATAAACATGTTGTATTTAACCAACTAATAATATACTGATATATTTTAAAGACAGTATAAACTAATTCATTTTTTTATATATGATGTAGACATAATTAACCACAAATACTTATACAAGTAGAGGTTATAATAAGTAAGCAATATGCCACGTACTTACATATAGAATCCCTCTTATATCTTGACTTTCTCTTTCTCCTTATTCCTATTTCTCTAAACATATATAATAGCATATATATTAAGAGAGTAATTGATAAGCCACTTCCTTTCATTCCTATCCTTCGGTAACCTTGAATGAATACAAAATATAAGGGATAAAGGAAAGTCATTTAATAAGATTTAAACTTAAATCCTTTCTTATCATCTACTCATCCTATCATAATTCAAGGTAGTCATATATAGCAACCATTACCATTCTGCATGTACGGGACATCTCCTCTCTCTCTCTCTCTCTAGATATTCCTATATCTCCTAACCAAGGTATCTAAGTATATTTAAATCAATATAAGTATATATATATACAGTTAGGAGTCCTCCCTATTGTCTCCTCTAAAACCAACCCTAGCCCTTCTGTCGTCAGCGCCTCTGGAGCACAAGCCACCGAGACCGCTCACCATCAATCCGAGTTAATTGCCATCCTCATCCACCATCTCCTTGATGCTCTCGGCAGAGCCAAACCGAGCGAGGTCCTCCTGCGAGTTGCGACTTTGTCGCGAGCGAACTGACGAGTCTTCTAACCCGGCATTGCGGAGACCCATGGACTCTGAAGCCAGCGATTGCCTTATGCATGGGGACTACTGTCCCAGATTCGGCGATAATCCATATGACGACTGCTCGTTGAGACAACAAGCGGAGAGCCGTGCCTCCGTGAACGCCAAGCACCGGCACCAACACCTCTATGCCGATTGTACTGAGGAAGCCTCATGCATTACCACATCTCATGACTGCATTGACGAATGAATTGGACGTGACTCCAGCCATGCAAAAGCAATTGCAGTAAGCACCGCATGATGTCAACCTCAACGCCGAGCCTTCGTCGCAGATGCAAACGCACCAAACCATGGGATGTATGTAAGGTTTAGTTTAGGGTCTGCTTGGATTGAGGGGAAAAAAATAAGCATAGTTAAGTTAAGTGAGGAAAAGTTAAGTGAGGGGGAGTAGAGTCAATACATAGAATCTTGTTTGGATTGGAGGGAGAGTTAAGTGAGGGGTGTTTAATAACTCTTGTTTGGATTGGAGGTTTTGAGTGAGAGGATGGTTAATAAAAATATAATAGTTACCAAAATAACCTTATTATATATGTCATAAAATTAAATTTGATTCAAATTTTAATTAGAACTTGTCAAAATATCTTCACAAATTAGGAAGAGACGGATTAACATGTTGAGAACAAGAAAAAATAGAAAAAAAAAATATCATATTTATAACACAAATAAGGGATATTTATGACTTTTTAAACAAAATCCTTTAATCGCCCTCATTAACCCTCCGATTTGGAAGGTTAAAAAAAATAAACAAAAGATGGTGAAGTAAACCCTCACTTAACCCTCTATAACCCTCCCTCTTAAATCTCTACTTTCAAACCAAGCATGATTTTATTTTTCTCTCACTTAACTTTTTTTTACTTAACTCTCTTAACTATCGATCCAAGCAGACCCTTAACCTCTGTTTCCTATGTTCCCCGTAGTAATGATAAGAAGTGGAAGAAAGAACTATAGGAATAGAAGTGTAAATAGGAATCTCTCACTATTCACCTTATAAAATGATAGTAATAGTTCTCTCTCTCCCACTCACTATTCACATTAGAAAATAATACAAGAAGAAGAGGCCCACGTTCTCTGTGCATGTATAAACTTGTGTAAATATGCATAAACCCCCCTTTTCCACCTAATGATAAAGTAAGTATAAGATTAATATATATAAATTAATTTTTAAAGCCAAACACTCCATGTCACAGTTTGAAAGAAGAGTAGTTGACAGTAAAAGTATAAGATTAATATATATAAATTGCACTTGAGTCATCTTAATTTGATTCCTTTGTGTGTATAAGCCAAGTAGAGGAATAGCAGCATGATAAGATTTCACATTTCATGTCCATCTCAGCACGTTTTTTTATTGTTGGATAAACCTTTTTGTAAATACACCCACTAACTTCTATTAATTGCCTCAATGTTTATGTCATTAGTGGTGTAAGGAAAATGAGATTAAACAATTGTTTGTGAGCTAAATAATAAACAATGAGGATGTTTAGGGATATACAATAAAAAAAAATATAAAACTTGAGTTAATAAATAACAAAAATAGAATATAGTTTAACTTATAGAATATATGTATATATAACTTAATTAAATAATAATAATAACGTTTGATCTTTTTAGATTACTTAGACTTGGACCAAGACCGTGGTACATTCGACTCAACAGATTTGGACTATTGAATCAGGCAAGTATACCTTGCCTTTCTCTACAGCTTTATTTACATGCGTATTCCTCTTATTATCCAGTTTTTCTAGTTGATTATTGACATGTGTTTTGCTCATATCATGTATACTAGTTCACTACTAAAAACTGTCATTTTTCAACGGACAAATCCGTCATTAATATAAATTGGTGACGGATTAGCGACTACTTTTCGGCCAAAATGGTCCGTCGGTATACGCATTGTCGCTAAAAGCCACTGTCGCTATCTAGTCGCAACATGGTCGAAGCGTCGACTAAAACGTGTCTGTCAAGCGACCAAAAGATAGCAACAAATTAGCGACGACCTAGTGGTGGAAACTTGCGACGGCTTAGCGACTGATGAGTGATGACATATTCCGGCGAATTAGAGACGACCTATCGACGCTTTGTCGTCAAAAGTTGAGTATCAGAAACTTTTTGATACCCAAGATAGCGACATATTTTTCCGTCAGCAATACGTCTGTATATGGGTATCAGAGAATTTGTGATACTCAACTTTGACTGTAGCGGCTATTTGGCGACGGATAAATTAGTCGATAATACGTCGGTATATGCGTATCAGAGAATTTCTGATATGCAAGATGGTCGCCAATCCGTCGCTAATCTGTCGCTATCCGTCGATAAGTGAGCCACCCAAAAAATTTCTAGAAGCTTAGCGACGGAATGTCAGTCGCTTCACCGTCGCCATTCGTCGCTAACTGAATATAAGTAAATTTTCAGAAGCTTAGCGACGGAACCTCCGTCGCTACGTGGTCGCCATCCGTCGCTAACTGAAAAAGTGAAAACTTCTAGAAGCTTAGCGACGGAATATCCGTCGCTTGTCCGTCGCCTGTTGTCGCTTGTCTGTCGGTAGTCCGTCGCTAACTGGAATTTTTTCTCAGAAAAACCTTGAAATTGCAGCATTCCCTGTTCACACAATTAGCCATTCACAATATCACACAATATCCAATATTTTTCATAATATCATTCACAATATGACACAATATCCAATATTTTCCACAACAATATATCCAAAATAACTCAAAATTATCATACCAACTCCCAATTAAAATTATCCAATATCACACAATATCATTCACAATATTACAAAACAACTCAAAATTATCCACAACAACTCCAAATTATCCAAAATTTTCAACATCCAAATACACAAAAAAAAACTATCATATGTTATCTTGATTGTCTGGTGGTGACAGCTGCGCTTTACGAAGACACCCCTCAACGACGTGATCCGGCAGGCAATCAAATATGTGCTGTCGAACTTGGCGTAGCTCTGCCGGCGACATCATGTCAAGGAGGTGAATTGTAGACGAACCGGTAGAAAAGCGATAGTTGGATCAAAAAAGTACGTCCGACGGAAGAAGGACATGTAGCATGAGCAGTAGGACCAGGAGCAGAAGGACTCGGAGTAGTAGAAGAATCCGGTAACTGTGATACAATCTGGATCATCTGTTCCTGCATGGACGACACCGCCGTGGTTAGAGTCCTAAGCTGTGTCTTCACATCCTCGTCGGCCGGTTTCGCGAGAGCAGGAGGCGACGGCGGTGGAAGTCTCGAAGACGTCTACGACTGCAATAAGGAGCCGGTACCGTAGACACGTTCGCCTTTCCTTATTCCGACGGCGGATTCTATGAAAATGTCATCGAAGCGAGCGGTCATGGAAGAGGACATCTGGGCGGACGTCGATTCGCCGATACCATCGGCAGCAGGGGGCTGGCCGTCCTAATTGCCTCACGATACTTAGCCTATCCAATGAATGTGTTTAGTTTACTATAAGTTTTCCTAAGTTATAGTCTAAATTCTAAGGCCTCACACTATTGTCCCAAAAATTATAAACTAAAATACTTACAATTCTAACATAAATCTCATAAACTTAAATACTTACATGAGTCAGCTCGACCCTTTCATCGACAAAGGTACCGTTCTTCTTCCTCTTGTGCGTACGCTCGAATACATCACACAAGGTGACCGAACATGGATCTTTTCCCTCCTTTGCCGCCTTTGTGGCCTACGTACGAAACATTCATAGAATATAATTCATTTCGTAGATTAATAGTACTTAATAGGAAGTGGAAAAATAAAGTATTTGTTGGTATCTTACCAGATCTCCAAGCATCGCTGCGTGGGGCCTCGATCCCCCCGTATGCAGACCCACGGCCTGTCGATTCACCTTCGCCTTCGTCGATTTTTCCTTAAACGCAGGAGTATCCATCTTCTCCATCATCTGCTCATAGAACTTGTCCCGGAGCCAGCTCTTCTTCCCCCTACGGAAGTCATCCTTTGCGTCCCGCAGCTTCTTCTCGACGACTTTTTTGTAGGTCTTGATGATCTCCGCCTCACGATAGGTGGGCCACCAGAACGTCAACTGACATACAAATTCCAATATCAAGTAATTAGAAAATTGATAGATTAAAAAATAATTAATAATTAAGTAATCACAAGATATATATATATATATATATATATATATATATATATATATATATATATATATATATATATATATATATATATATATATATATATATATATATATATATACCCTCATCTGGTCGAGCCAGATGTACTGTGACTCCGAGGATACCTCACTAAGATTGAGGTAGGGCCATGGAAGTTTTGCCTAATAATGAGCCCTAGCTCTCTGGTAGCATCCCACGAAAAAACCTACAAAGAAGCAACGACTGGATTATTTACTTGAATAAATAAAACAAATTAATAAATTAACTTACAAAATATAAATTTACTTACAGCTCACCCACGGGCCATAACTCCAGTATGAACTCCCCTGCCGGTCTCTCTGGTGGCATTTGAGGATCCACGGGTCCACGAATGTACTCACCAGTAACCGGATGGAACTGAACATGTGGATATTTCGGCGCCAACCGTGCAGTAACTGTATGATCCGCTGGCGGAACGGACGATGGACTGGTAACATCTGGAGTCACAGGCGTCGACGTACCAATGGATAGCGATGGCAAGTCGGAGATGCCTGGCTGGGTAGATCGACGGTGGGATGAGAAGGTGCCCGGGGTACTCTCTGGGTCGGACTCGGTAGATGGGGTCGCATCCAGGGACATAAGGCGACCACGACCACCTCCACCACTACCACGACCACCCCCACCACGATCTCGACCGCCAGTAGCCATGACCTGTAAATAGAACACATAAACATAATTAAAAATATAGAAGTATAAATAAATATAAGACTAAACTAAAATATACTACCAGCAGGACGAGGAGTGCGACCACGATGCAAAGCAAGACTAGGAGTGCCATTTGCAAAAAAACCATATAATAAGTAGATGAATCGAACAACAGAAACATGAACTAAAATAAGAATGTAGAAGTTAAAATAGAAATAAGTAGACTACAGTAAATTCACTAAATTAGTTGGAAGTACTGGTTTTATATACTGGTATTTAATCTAATCATCGCCATCATCTTCGTCCTCGTCCTCGTCCTCGGCCTCATCTTCGTCCTCATCCTTATCCTCGACTTCATCTGCATCCTCATCCTCATCCTCATCCTCATCAAGTTCTTCTTCTTCTTCTTCTTCTTCTTCAGCTTCTTCTCCTTCTTCTTCAGCCTAAATACTTGGGACACGACGCCTCTTTCTCCCCTGGTTGATGGCTAAGTCTTGTGTATCAACCTTTTTCTTCCCTCTATTTTCCTCAACAATATCTTCAACATCCATGGTATCCGACTGTTGTCCCAAGTATTGGGGCTTTTCGACCTGGTCCACTTGCTATGCTGGGTCTCCAATATTGAATGTATTTTTAGCTTTAATCTTGCATAATGTCCACCAGTCAAATCGATCTCTACGACGCCTTGGGTAGCTTGTATAGTATACTTGAACAGCCTAAATTGCTATCACAAATGTGTCGGCCCTCTATATCTCCTGCGATGATTTATATCGACGAATCCAAATTATTTATTGATTCTCCATCTGATATTTGGTGTCGTATCGAACCACTCACATTTAAACATTATAATATGCATATGATATGGGGCAGGATATTGTAAATCTATAATATCCTGAAGTACTGCATAATAGTCAAAGTCCGGCTCGTCATCATAGATGGTGTCTCTTATGCAAACACCAAAATCCTTTGTACTGAAGCCGTCATTGAGAAATTCGACATTTATAGCATTCTGAGTTGCCTTAAACTTGAAGCTGTTAACGACATAGCCTGGCCAAGTCTTTGCTTTCTTAATCGGTCTCAATGCCAAATAACGAAGGCTCTCATTTGTGAGGGTTATTTCAGGCAATAAAACTTGTAAACACATATTGAAAATTTAAATATTTTAGCTGTAAATATTTTAATGGTAGCCACATAACATATTATCTTAGTTACTTACGTATTTGCGAAACTATGACAAAAAGTTACAGTCAACCTCTCTTTGAAGTCCCTCGTCAGTAATATCGGGTGTCCTCATTTTGACTTCATCTCTAAATACACTAATAGAGAGTAAAAATGAGTAAGTATATTTCCTTCACCAAATTAGAGATTATAACGAGTGTAAGTGTAGTCACTTACTTCTCCGAATCTCTTACTTTCTGTATGTCACAATTTAACAAGACATATCGGTGAGTTGTATCAAACTCATCGTCACCTAACCACCATTTGTTACTAGTCCCAATAGGCTTGCCCTAACATTGAATATGCTTCCAT
Source organism: Iris pallida (assembly GCA_029216955.1). Taxonomy (NCBI): domain Eukaryota; kingdom Viridiplantae; phylum Streptophyta; class Magnoliopsida; order Asparagales; family Iridaceae; genus Iris; species Iris pallida. Next base: position 2,109,480 of record JANAVB010031216.1, on the reverse strand, counting down.
CCTCAACGTATTCGTCATTCTTTTGAGGTCTATTTCGATTTGTCTGGATATGAGTATCGAAATAAATGGAGCAGAAGTTTGATACCTCCTTGATAAGATATGCTTCGTATATCGAAGCCTCTATATGAGCCTTGTTGCCAAATTTTTTCTTTAGATGGTGTAGGTACCTAGAGGGACAAATTATATTGAATTAACAAAAAATTGTAAAATCTACTTAATTTATATCGATGTTTGTTTACCTTTCAAATGGATACATCTATCGATAATGAACAGATGCACCGACACGGGCTTCGTATGCTAGATGAATCAGTAGATGATCCATGATGTAGAAGAAGCCCGGTGGAAATACTTTCTCCAACTTGCAAATTGTTAAGACAATCTTCTCCTCAAGTTCAACCATATGTTTCACCGTCAGCTTATTTGAACAAATATCCCTGAAGAATATAAATAGCTCAGCTAACGGAACCCATACAGCAGAAGGCAACAACTCTCTCAAAGCAATGGGTAGTAATCTTTCCATAAACACGTGGCAGTCGTGACTCTTCATTCCCGTTAGCTTGCGTTCATTGAGATCAACACATCTAAACAAATTCGACACATAGCCGTCGAAAAATCTTAAAGTAGATATCCACTTGCAGATTATTAATCTATCTTCCTTGCTCAATATGTATTACGCTATCGGCTTAGTTAGTTGTCCACCAGCTCCCCCTTTGTATCAATTTTAGATGTGGACGCTTGCATATCTTGGCTATGTCTTGTCTTGCTTTTGGATTGTCCTCCATCTTTCCTTTAATATCCATAACGGTATTGAAGACATTATCGAACACATTCTTTTTGATATGCATGACATCAAGATTATGCCTTATAAGATTATATTTCCAATAAGGCAAGTCCCAGAAGATACTCCGCTTGGTCTAATTATGGCTGTGTCCGAACCCTTCGATACGATTGTTCGATATTGGATCTTCCATTACGGTAGGTAAATCCTTTAAATCTTTCCAAATATCGTATCCCAACAATCTGGCAGGTTGATGAGAAAATTTTTGCTTTCCAGCTCTGAACGCATCCTTGTTCTTTTTTCAAGGATGAGTGGCGGGCAAAAATTGACGGTGACAGTCAAAGAAAGAAGTTTTTCCTCCATGCTTAAGACAGAATGCCTTACTCTTTTCCATGCATATCGGACAAGACATAGTGCCATGCGTACTCCATTCCGACAGCATACCGTATGTTGGAAAATCATTGATTATCCACATCAGTGAAGCTCTCATATGAAAATTCTGCTTTCTGGAAATGTCATAGGTCGTGACGCCAATCTCTCACAGCTGTTTCAGCTCATCCACCAATGGCTGCAAATATATATCGATGTTCTTCGTCGAATTTTTGGGACCGGGTAAGATAGTTGTCAAGAACATATAAGGAGTCTTCATACATATCCATGGTGGCAGATTGTAAGGGGTGAGAATGACCGACCAGCAGGAGTATTGAGATCTCGACTGCCCGAAAGGGGCGAAGCCATCAGAACATAGCACCAAACGTATATTTCGAGGCTCTACTGCAAAATCTGGATGACACAAATCAAAATGCCACGCCTCTCCATCCGAAGGATGTGACAATTCTCCATCGTCCTTTATGCATTCTTTGCTGTGCCACGTCATGTGTTCTGCTGTGTTCAGAGACATATACATCCTCTACAAGCGCTTCGTGATCGACAAGTAATGCATATACTTATAAGGACGTCATTTTCTAGTTGACTCTCTTTTTTCCCGAACTGTCTTGTAATGATCCGCATTACAGAAACTGTATATTTTTATGTCCTCGTTGTCCTTGTAGTACAACATGCATCTGTTACGACAACAATCTATCTTTTCGTACCCCAGTCTCAGCTGTCGGACCATCATTTTTGACTTGTAGAATTTTTTTGGAAGCTCTTTCGATTCCTTCGGTAACACCTCCTTGATTAGTTGTGTGATCCAATCATAGCAAGCTTGCGACAAGTTAAAATCAGACTTTATGTTCAACAACCGCATTGTCACTAACAGTACGGAATGAGTCTCACAACCAGGATATAGAGGAGTATCTGCATCCTGAAACATATCATAGAACTACTTCGCCTCAGAATTAGGATCTTCAGGATCAAAGTTAGGCCCTGCCGTATCGTACACCATCTCTCGTACAAGGTTCTGCAGGTCTCCATAATCAATAGAGCATACGTCATCTTCAATGGAAAAATCCATTGCAATATCCTCATCAAAAGCAGAAGTAGCATTGTTCGTAACAAATATAGCCTGTCTTTCAGCGTATAGTTCACCTTGCGACGACCACAGGCCGTAATCACGTACGAAACCCTTACGGGTCAAATGATCTCTCACAGTCACCACTTCTTCGTAACGTCTATTGCGACAACTACTACATGGACACTTAATTTTGTTACCGTCTATGTACTGAGCTTTGCTCATGGCATACTTAAGAAACACTTCCATGCCTGCCTTGAAATCGTCACTCACACCAATTTTGCTCTCGTGTTGCCGTTTGTACATCCATGTACGATCAACGAAGTAACGATGCATCGCAGATTGGATGTGAAAATCTGTATCGTAAGACAAAGTAAACATAATTACGATAAAGAATAATCCGATACCGACCCCCCTCTTCTTCGTCGCTCTACTTCCCTGCTTCTCAAGAAGGCCCCCTCTCTGACCCCCCTCTACTTCCCTGTTTCTCATTCGACTTTTTCAGCCTCTTATTCCACATCATATGATATCCACCTCAACCAAAGCCTAGAGAAGAGTGTAAAAATATTAATATTAATCAAGATTCACAATATTGGTATCAGAGTCGGTATCATTTACGGTTGATATACCATGAATCTCATGGCTTCCTCTACCAGAGCAAAATATAAAACAAAACGTGAAGCAGAGCTTCATATTAAAATATCAGAAGTAAAAAGTTTTTGATTGGTGGTAGGGCGAGCCAGAATCCCTCCGTCAAAGGATTCTAGATCGTCCTACCACCAATCAAAAACTTTTTACTTCTGATATTTTGAATATGAAGCTCCGCTTCATGTTTGGTTTTACATTTTGCTTTGGTAGAGGAAGCCATAAGATTCATGGTATATCAACTGTAAATGATACCGACTCCGATACTGATACTTTGAACCTTGGTTAATATTAATATTTTCACACTATTCTCTAGGCTTTGGTTGAGGTGGATATCATATGATGTGGAATAGGAGGCCACATGACCCGAATGAGAAGAAAGGGAGTAGGGAGGATACACTCTACTTTCAATTAAACTTCAAACTTACCTTAACAATTTCCCAATTTCTAAAATATCTTATATACTACTAGGATACTCACTCTATACAATCTAGGTACTACGATATACTGCTAGGATAATCACTCTATACACTTACTTATGCAAACCTTTAGAGGCAATTAGCGTTATACTAGATTTTCGAAAAAATTTATAACTCTGATAGGCCCAAAAGACTTTGCATAAGTAAATTTAATTTCCAGAGAAGGGCTCACATGTACACTTGATTTCAGGCTAACACAGACACTTAACATAAGAGATAATGATAGCAAATTTATAACTCTATCGTCATGTGTTCCTTGTGAGCCCACAAGAAAAACTTGACCTCAGAGTGTCCAAGCTAGCACTTACCTAGCTAGTACTAAGATATCTTATATCCTTCTAGGATACTAACTCTATACACTCTAGGTATTATGATACTCCTAATTAGTATCAAAATATAAATATAGATAAATATATACTTAGATGGATATATATGTTTCACACCCAATACTCATAGGAATAGTCCGATATACCGATTCTGATATTGATACCGAAACAGACCCTAACCCTAACCCAATTAAAGCACACCCAAACCCGACCCCGACCCCGATACTCATAGGAATAGTCTGATATACCGATTCCAATACCGATACCGATCCTAACCCTAACCCTAACCCAATTAAAGCATGCCCAAACACGACCCCGACCCCGATACTCATAAGAATAGTCCGATATACTGATTCGGATACCGATACCGACCCTAACCCTAACCCAATTAAAGAACACCCAAACCCGACCCCGACCCCGATCCTCATAGGAATAGTCCGATATACTGATTCCGATACCGATAACGACCCTAACCCTAACCCAATTAAAGTACACCCAAACCCGACCCCGACCCCGATACTCATAGGAATAGTCCGATATACCGATTCCGATACCGATACCGACCCTTACCCTAAACCTATCCCAATTAAAGCACACCTAAACACGACCCCGACCCTAATACTCATAGGTATAGTTCGATATACCGATTCCGATACCGACCCTAATCCAATTAAAGCATACCCAAACCCGACCCCGACCCCGACCCCGACCCCGATACTCATAGGAATAATTCGATATACCGATTCTGATACTATCACGGCCCGCTCCCGTAGGAGCGATCGTCCTTGCTAAGGCGTAATGCCGCACGAGCCTAGATTGCGCTCGTGCAAGACGGTCTCATAATGGCCGATTACATCGACTGCGACGGGGTCGTCGCACAGAAGTCCCAAGCAGAAACATTAAAAATATGCAGCAGAAATTTAGAACAAGCACACATGAACACAAGTCATTCAAAAGAAGCTCTTTATTGATATTGAATACAAGATTACATTTGTGGGCGCAAGGCCAAATTAAAAGTCTCTCGTGCTCACTTTTCTCTTATTTTATAATTCACTCTGCTCTCTCTCATCTCTCGATACAATACTTGAATCCAGCGGAAGCTTCGGAAGGCGATGTCCATACATTATGTCCTGTATAAGTCTTCGATTCCACATGGCCGCACGCTTCGAATCGCCAAGGAACTCCGTGCCTCGACGCATCCAAGTGAGATCCGTGCCACAAGCTTCTACCTGTGCCTGTACATGGAAACTGTGTGGGTGTCAGTACTCAACTGTACTGGTGTAGTGAGCTTCTCGCCCACTCATACATAACCGACACGTTCATTTACTTTGTGCAATACAAGGCCCTTTACGATTGTCTTTCTAGTCTTGCCTTAGGATCAGTTTTAAGACTTGACGTCGAACAACTCGATGTGCAACGACATGGTCGTGCTATAATATCAACGTATATTTCGATCGAGGCAGTGCCTCATCGCCTAGGTACTTGACCAAACTTCAACTCGGGACGGCAGGGTCGTGCCATACTTTATTCGCGACTTCAACTTTATTCGAGACAGTACATCGCCACGGAGCAACTTATGCGAACTCGGCCGTGCCAAGACTTTCACTTAACTCAAGTGCCTCTAGACCAATTCTTGTGCCAACGATGTCAAGGGGGATGACTCGTGCAGGTCGTGCCCTTAGACTTTGCCTAGACTTGTCCGTGCTTCAAGATGAGGTCGTACCTAATGACTCCCTGACTTAGCCAACTTTTATATTACGGTCCTTTTGACTTAAAGCGATGGCAGTCGACTTAACTTATGCAAACTTAGGCCAACAATGCCGATACGTAAAAGCCAATATGTGATTGCCAATATTGATACGCAAAAGCCAATACTTGATACGTGAAGCCAATACTTGATACGCAAAAACCAATACGCGAATGCCGATATTGATACGCGGAAGCCTTTCTTAGTGCCGAAGCACGTGTCTTGCTGACATAAGCTATAACTCATTCCTTCTATTCGGATACATGGCTAGCACTAACGGGATTACATCTTGCTAACTTGATACATGTCGTGCTAGACTGTCTCATGATTCGACCGACGCCATGCTAGTACTTGACGCTATCCAAAGACAAACATACGGATTGCCGCTTTTGCTGACACATCGATATGAGTGGTCACTAGCAATGTCAAGCTATCATAGACTCGGCTCGAGATCTCGACTCGTCCCTCCGCGGGTAGCTAGCCCGAAGGTGCTTTGTATCTCCCATGCGGTTATCCAGCATCCTACCGTGAGCCGCCTCGCTTCTCCCGGGCTGACATGATCCCGGTGCCTCGACGATCATTCGAGAAGACTACACCTTGTCGACAAGTTGTCTAATGACCATGCAAGACTCAACTCGATCTATCAAATCCTTCCTTAACTTGACCATGCTTTCCTTCTATCTATCGAGACTTCCAAGTAGCGGGACCGATCCCGTGTGCGGAACTTATCAAGACTTAGCGAGACTCCCAAGTAGCGGGATCGATCTCGGTGACAACCAGTCGCGTGGACTTCCTTTGTTTCTGGCAAGCTCTTCACTAAATCGATCGTAGTTCATGCCTCAGGCAGACCTGGTTCTCTAGGCGATGCTAACGCTCAAGTCATATGCTTTATACGACGAGCCTTGTTCTCAAGGGACTACGTGACTTGACAACCGCAGATAGAGCGAGACAATGCTAGAAATGGCTTTGATAGCCCAACACAACTCTTGTCTAACTTATTCGGGCAACGACTCGACGAGCAAAGGCTATGCCGAGCTACGCATCGAGGGAACGTGCTATGCACGGGGTCGACTTGAACAACAAAGTTCGTGCCTAGACTTAAGCCAACAGCCGTACAAGATGACTTAACTTGCGGGACGTGCGAAGGCTATGCCAAGCCTTGGACGATGGGACCGCGCATGAATTTTCAAGCATTCATGCGGCGACGCCTATGACTTAGGCTAACTCGAGTGTCGGGACAAAATGATGGGACCGTGCATGCTTTTCAAGCATTCAAGCGGGCGATGCCTATGACTTAGGCTCATTCGAGTGTCGGGGCAACTTGGCAACTTAAGCCAACTTCCTTCTCCCAAGCCACGGGAACGAAGGATCGAGTGTCATTTGAAAGCACGCTGAGACGACTTCTAAGCAGACCGTGGGACCATTTTCCATGTTCTAAGACATTCTGACGGGTCAGGATTATTCCCTTAGCTATATGCGTTCGTAGCTTTTATATTTGCCTACTTGTGCAAGGTAGAAAAAAGCGAGTTATTAAGTGAAGGCTAAGATGAGGCGAGTTCACCGAAACTACCCCACCTGTGCGAGAAGACGCCTCGATCGAGCGAGCCTTCGAGTAGCCGTTGTAAGGCTAAGTCCGAACGTCGTCGGTGTTTCAATTCCTCCGATTGACTTTGCGGGACAGGGCACTACATCATACACCACTCAGAACAAGTCTCGTCCTCGAGACTTTCCTGAAGGCAAGCCATCCTACCATTTCTATGGCCAAGACTTAATCGTGCCTAGACGCGGGACTATCGTACACACTTCGCCTACGCGTTTCTTCGATTCTGAGCCACGCTCGCACTATTATCAATCTTTCCTTTAACATGATTTCAATTTCCAAGACACCTTTTGTCACGCTCCAAAACCAGAATACTAGAGAGCGGGGGCAGACATAGCCAGCTACGTATATTGAAATAGAATACATCTCAACTATACGGTCACGGCTGTCTAGATATGAGGGTTTACTACAAGCCAGCAGTCTCTTAAGGTCAAGCCGATTGTCTCAATCTCAAACAATTAACAGAGTTTATAAGATATTAGAGCATCAAATATATATATATAAGGCGTCCCAAATATTACATATTGGATGATCATGAAGCTAGTCGTACAAAATGATGGGACTAGCAAGAGTTCAGTCATATATGATCAACCCTAGGATTTGTTAATCATGCTTACAGCCCGTAGGCAGACAGTAAGTAAATGTGCATCGAGCTAACAGGTGCTTGTCGGCTAAACGCCTCAAAAGAATAAATTTACATATAAGTGGGTGAAACAAAAAGGAAAACCCACTCTTGGCCCGGGTTCCGTCTAGTTGTCACCATTGGGCTGGAAGCTCAGTAGATCCTCGGGAGCTGCTCCGAAATCTGGCCACACAAAACCAGCTGGGTCAAACCCCAGAAAGAGCAAGTGCCACAAAGGAGGCCATAAATAAGAACAAAAGCCAGCATATCAGAACATAAGAATGAAAGAAGTACAAGTAGTAAAGTACACAGAGCGATAAATGACTAGGGACGTGGAACCATTCCGGAAGCCAGGTTACAATCCTTAAACCAAACAAGGACCGGGATTGTACCCCTTCGCCTGAATAGCTCACTGTCTCTACCCATTTATCGTTAGAGATAAGTAAAATAAACATGCTCAGGAGATAACAGGTATTGGAGCTAGACAAGACTTAGACAAGGCTGGACACCATCCATTCACAATCGGCCAAGCAAGTACTACGGCTTACTACTTTAACTAACTAGGGTTATCACAAGCCTAATTACTAACAAGATGCAAGTGAGAAACTCCCAGTCCCAAGCCCTGCAGACCATCCAGTTATCCTTCCGCGGGTTGAGAGTTATAGGTGGGTACATTGCCCGGGAGACAAATGTACCCTTAGGTGACTTAGAGGGTGCAACACATGACAGTGTGCTGGAAATGTGCTCTACTCGTCGGCAAGCTACAAGTCCATTAAAGCGCCCAGATAATGAGATTGCCTGTGACTGGGAATTCTCCATGTTCTAGTTTGATCTAATCATTAGCCTAATCCAATTTAGCGCGAGTCCCTGGCCGTGGTACCCAGGAAGTCACGTCCTAGACATGATGCAATACAAGACAAGTGGATTGTACAAGCAAGCAAGTAGGAACACCCACGGTGTCAAGTTGATTATACGAGTCAAGTTACAAGTTACAAGTTACAAGTCAAGTCAAGTCAGGAGTGCGCCGCCACGGGCCACCATCAAGCTATCAAGATAAATCATGTCAGGGTGCTTGTTAGGAGTGCACCACTACGGGTCACTGTCATGTCAGGTTGGTTATGTCAGGAGTGCACCACTACGGGTCACTGTCGTGTTATGCTAGGTCCTTGTCATACCAGGCCATGTACAATAGTTATTCCAAGCAATTAAGTAAAATCAAGTTCATGACAAAAGGCGTAAGGATATAAAATGGGCGTAAAATATCTAATACAATATTAATATATATAGGACTATAGAAGAGCCAGGCTTAAAGAAAATAAAACCAAATCTCCAAGAGCCAATGGTTTGTGCAAGGGATCAGGGGTTGGATTGTGTAGGGTGTCAGTTGTGCAGGGTGCCGAGTGCGCAGGGGCAGATGGCGCATGGATGGATTACGCAGAAGGTAGACTGCGCAGGAGTAAACTGTGCAGGAGTTGGTTGCGCAGAGATGGATTGCGCATAGGTGGATTGCGCATGGCTGGCTTGCGCAGGGTGGATTACGTATGAGTCAGGTTGCGCAGGGGCCAACTGCGCAGGGGTTGGTGCGCCAAGGGAGATGCGCGGTCCAGCCCATGAGGCCGGGCGCAATCGGCTATGCGCAATGAAGGCGCTGGCCGAGAAGGAAGGTGCACAGTTCACCAAAGGGTGAGCTGCGCAATCGGCCTTGCGCTAAAGAGCGCAGGCCGAGAGGGCTGCTTCTCCAACCCGAGAAGAACTCCAAGAACTTCAAAACTTCAATTCTTCATAACTTGATCAAATCAAAACCAAATCTAGATTTTCAAAGTTCTAACTTGAGTAAAATCGAATTCTCTTCCACATGGAAGCATCAAAATATGCAAAAATTAAAGTTTAATAGATCAAAACCAAGGAATTCCAAAAATAATCAAAACTTAGATCTAGAACAATGGAGACTCCAAATCACAAAATTTCAAGTTCTAATGTTGATCTACATGTCCTAATCTATCAAATGGACAAATAAAATTGGGTGCTTATTTGTTGGCAAGGTGCACTTGCCTATGGGTTGGGGAGTTGTGTGTGGAGGAAGGAGAAGAAGAAAATTAATGGAGAGTAAAGAGGAGAGAGAAAGTTTGGTGGAGATATAATGAGGGTGGTTGTGTTGTGTTGAGGGTAGAGTGTAGGTTAAAGTGTTCCACTCATGATGAACCAAACCAAACCAACTCCACAAAATAAAACCAAGCCATGGTCCAAAACCCATTTACGAGAAACCAAAATCCGCAAGTCGAGAAAATTAAAATACGTGCCAAAATCAAATACGAGCATAAATACGTAATACAGGAAATGGGGGTGACAACTCTACCCACCTTCAAAGAATTCCGTCCTCGGAATTTAATCAAGGAGCTAGAGATTGCCACGACAAGCTATACTGAGCACAGGCAAGCTACGTTAAGCAGTTCAATCATACAATCATACAAATGCAAGCAAGGAAGGGAAAGCGTAAGGCATAAGAAAGACATTATACCTCACGAGTCAAACAGGTAGGGATATCGCGATCGGATGTCGTCCTCACGCTCCCACGTTGACTCACCTAGAGAGTGATGACCCCAAGCAACACGAACTAAGTTAATAGTCTTGTTCTTGAGCGTCTTTTCCCTCCGGTCCAAAATAGACACGGGCCTCTCCTCATACGAAAGGTTGGTACCAACAACCAATTCCGAATGATCTAGGATATGGCTCGGGTCCGGGATGTACCGTCGTAATTGGGACACATGGAATACATCATGTACCTCACTTAGCGACGGCGGAAGAGCGAGACGATAGGACACATCGCCTACTCGCTCCAGAATATCGAACGACCCTATATACCTAGGACTAAGCTTTCCCCGTACGCCAAAACGAATGACACCGCGGGTAGGCGAGATCCTAAGGAATACATGGTCGCCGACGGTAAATTCTAAGGGACGCCGATGAGCATCGGCCCAATGGCGCTGGCGATCCTGAGCAACTCGGAGGTGATCTCTGACTCTCCTGACCACTTCAACCGTCTGAGAAATCAGTTCTGGACCGAGCATCTGCCTCTCTCCGATATCGTCCCATGCTAACGGGGATCTGTACTTCCTACCATACAGAGCCTCGAAGGGTGCCATCTGGATACTGGCCTGGAAACTATTGTTGTACGAGAATTCCACCAGGTGTAGGTGATCCTCCCACAAACCACCAAAGTCAAGGGTACACGACCGCAACATATCTTCGAGAGTTTGTATAGTACGCTCTGACTGCCCATCTGTCTGCGGATGATACGCTGAGCTGAACTTGAGACGAGTCCCCAAACTTTGATGAAGACTGCACCAGAAGTGCGATGTGAATCTCGTATCCCTGTCTGATACTATGCTGACTGGCACTCCGTGAAGTCTGACGATCTGCCTGAGATACATCTCTGCTAGCTGTGCCGTCGACTGTCCAACTCTAAATGGAAGAAAGTGTGCCACCTTGGTAAGCCTGTCCACAATGACCCAAATAGCATCTCTGCCTGTCGGAGATCTGGGTAACCCAGTCACGAAATCCATGGTTATGTGCTCCCATTTCCATTCTGGGATCGGTAAAGGTTGAAGAAGTCCAGCTGGCCTCTGATGTTCAGCCTTGATATGTTGGCAAACCAAACATCGAGAGACATACCGGGCTATCTCTTTCTTCATACCATTCCACCAAAAGTGTTGACGAATATCTCTGTACATCTTCGTACTGCCTAGGTGGATGGAATACTGCGAACTGTGAGCCTCTGTCATGACTTCCTGTCTGATATCTCCATTGGGTACACAAAGACGCGTGCCGTGTCGAAGTGTACCATCCTCATGAATACATAACTCTGGCCTTCTTTCTGCCTCGCACTCTGCTCTGAGCAGCTGAATCTTGGAATCTGTTAACTGTGCTGTCCGGATCCTCTCAACTATGGTGGACTGAATCTGTAGGCTGGCCATCAAGGCCACATTGGAAGGAAGAACCACTTCAATTCCCATCTTCTGAAGATCCGCCAATAGCTCTGGTTGCGCCGTCAGGAAATAAACTCCGGCTCTCCGGCTCAACGCATCTGCTACAACGTTGGCCTTCCCTGGATGATACTGCAAATCCACATCGTAGTCCACCAGTAGCTCGAGCCATCTTCTCTGCCGCATATTAAGATCCTTCTGGGTGAAAACATACTTCAGGCTCTTGTGATCAGTGAATATCTTCACTCTGTCTCCGTACAAGTAGTGCCTCCACAACTTAAGTGCAAATACTACTGCTGCTAGCTCCAAGTCATGGGTCGGGTAATTCTTCTCATGATCACGGAGTTGACGTGACGCGTAAGCAATTACCTTCCCATGCTGTATCAAAACACATCCCAATCCTCTGCCTGAAGCGTCGTAATAAACTATGAATCCTTCGGTCCCATCTGGAAGGGTGAGAATGGGAGCCGTTATCAAACCTCGCTTCAACTTCTCAAATGATTCCTGACATTCTGCTGTCCAAACGAACGGCACATCCTTGCGGGTCAACTGGGTCATCGGCGCTGAAATCCTTGCAAAATCAGAGACGAACCGCCGGTAGTAGCCGGCCAATCTAAGAAAGCTGCGAACTTCTGCCACTGAGCTGGGTACTGGCCATGCCTCGATAGCCACAATCTTCTGGGGATCCACTTCCACTCCTCCTCTGGTAATGATGTGACCTAAGTAAGAAATGTGATCGAGCCAGAACTCGCATTTACTGAACTTGGCGTACAACTGGTGCTCTCTGAGAATCTGGAGGACAATTCTGAGATGCTGCTCGTGCTCGACTTCACTCTTGCTATAGACCAGGATGTCATCAAGGAACACTATCACAAACTGATCCAAGTAAGGCATGAAAATACGGTTCATGAGGTCCATGAACACTGCCGGCGCATTGGTCGCTCCAAAGGGCATAACTAGAAACTTCCAATGCCCGTACCTAGATCTGAACGCCGTCTTCGGGATGTCCTGCTCTCTGACTCTGATCTGGTGGTATCCTGACCGCAAGTCTATCTTCGAGAAAACTGAAGCCCCTTTGAGTTGATCAAACAAGTCATCTATCCTCGGGAGAGGGTATCTGTTCTTGATTGTCACTGAGTTCAAGGTACGATAATCAACACATAGCCTAGACGTACCATCCTTCTTTTTCACAAGAAGCATCGGGGCTCCCCAAGGCGATCCACTTGCACGAATGAATCCCTTGGTCCTGAGTTCTTCAATCATCTTGTACAAAATCTCCAACTCTGAAGGCGCCATTCTGTAGACTCGCTCTGATACTGGTGCTGTCCCGGGAATCAAGTCAATGGTGAACTCGATCTCCCGCTCTGGTGGCATCCCTGAAAGTTCCTCTGGGAAGACATCTGGAAACTCTTCAACTATCCGGGGCAACTGCACTGCTGCTACTGCCATCCGCAATACTGGAGGAGATGGCTCTACTGTGCCTCTGGAAAATGAAAACTCTGGCTCTCCGGGAATACTAAAGACAACTCTGCCAACATGGCAGTCTATCCTAGCATAATGGTTCCTCAACCAATCCATGCCTAGGACTACATCATAGTCTGCCATAGGGAACTCTATGAGCCTAGCGGGAAACTCTCTACCGCTAACTACGATCCGACACAAGAAAAACACTCGATCTACTCCCACAAGACCATTACCAGTAAGTATATTGAGCCTTACTGATAATGACTCGGGCTCCAACCCTATCCGTGTCGCGAATCGTGCAGACATGAATGAATGCGATGCACCAGAATCAAATAATACAGATGTTGGAAAGGTGTTGACGAGAATAGTACCTGCCACTACCTCACCTGGTGCAACTTCTTCTTCCATGGTCATCATCATAGCCTGACCTCTAGCTGCGGGTCCCCTCTGCTGGAAACCCCTCTGTCGGTTCTGTGCTGGAGCCTGGGTGAACTGCTGCTGGTTCTGCTGCTGAAAGGCCTGGGCCTGAGGCAACAATGGCCTCGGGTACTGCTGCTGCTGCTGAACTGGAGCTGGGGCTGGTCCTCTCACCGAAGAACTAGAAAGGTTGGATGATGATGGACCTCCCCTATTCGGGCAGGTCCCTATCTGGTGGTCTGCTCCTCCACAAGCCAGACACAATCCCTGTACCCTACGACACTCTGCCACTACATGGCCCGGCTTCCCGCAATGAGAACATCCCACCGCGGAAGACTGCTTCTGCTTCTGCTGCTGCGGGTACGTCGGGGTCGAATGCTGAACCGACGTCACTGAGGCCGCCCGCCTCGAAGTTCCAATGGTTATACCCCTAGCTGCCGGGGCTGCAGCTGAAGATTGGTGCATCTGGTTGTGGGACCGCTTCCTGCCTCCGGTCCTGTCCACAATTCTCCGGGAGGTATACTCATGCCTCCTTGCCGCCTTCAATACTGCATCGAACGTCTGGTGCTCGAACTGCTCCACAGCCAATAATATCTCTAAGTGCAGCCCTTGCTGGAATCGCTGAGCCCTATCGAACTCGGTTGCCACCAAGGTGGGGGCGAACCTACTCAGCCTGGAAAACTCGGTCGCATAGCCATCGACCGTCCTGCCTCCTTGCTTCAAGTTGGTGAACCGGGTCTGCAGGTCATACCGTGCCACCGCATCGAAGTACTTTGTCTGGAACCTCTCTCTGAACGTCGCCCAAGTGACTGGTGCTGCTAACCCCATGGCCTGAGCCGCCCACCAATCGCGAGCCAAGTCTAACAACTGTAGGCGTACCACCGCCACCTTCTCATTCTCATGTGTCCTAGCTGCTTCTAGAACCACCTCGGTATCCTGAAGCCAAGCGTCCGCGGCAATCGCATCTTCACTGTCGTCAAAGAAGGGAGGGTTCAAGCGTTTAAAACTGTTGGCCGCCTGATTCCCTTGGGGACCTCCTCGGTTTAGTGCATCATGAACTTCCTGGTGTAAGGCGTCGCCTCGACGATCTTGGGATGCAAGCAGTTCTTTGATAAGCCCTACCAAAGGTCCCTCATCCTGTCTAGCTGGTTGAGCGGGCGGAGCTGCCTGAACTGGAGGTTCCGAGCCTCCGGGAAGCATAACTCGGGAGGCTACTCCAGAGTGCTGAGCTTGATCTTCCTGGCGCTGGGGTGCTTGTCGAGCTTCCTCTGGCTGGTTGGCAGGTCCGGGAGTAATGCCGCTGAAGAAGACGACATAGGGAACAGTAAGGAAGGACCAGGACAGATCAATGATACAAGCGTGTGACCAGGTCAAGAATCTCAGGGATTTGAAGATACGAGCAGAGATCAAGGACGAAATATTGATTGAGACATCTATTCGGTAAACCCTCACATTTCTTGAATGCCAAGACCTGCATGGGCCATCACTTAAACCATGTCATGCCCCAGAACCAGAATACTGGAGAGCGGGGAAAGACATAGCCAGCTACGTATATTAAAATAGAATACATCTCAACTATACGGTCACGGCTGTCTAGATATGAGGGTTTACTACAAGCCAGCAGTCTCTTAAGGTCAAGCCGATTGTCTCAATCTTAAGCAATTAACAGAGTTTACAAGATATTAGAGCATCAAATATATATATATAAGGCGTCCCAAATATTACATATTGGATGATCATGAAGCTAGTCGTACAAAATGATGGGACTAGCAAGAGTTCAGTCATACATGATCAACCCTAGGATTTGTTAATCATGCTTAAGCCCGTAGGCAGACAGTAAGTAAATGTGCATCGAGCTAACAGGTGCTCGTCGGCTAAACGCCTTAAAAGAATAAATTTACATATAAGTGGGTGAAACAAAAAGGAAAACCCACTCTTGGCCCGGGTTCCGTCTAGTTGTCACCATTGGGCTGGAAGCTCGGTAGATCCTCGGGAGCTGCTCCAAAATCTGGCCACACAAAACCAGCTGGGTCAAATCCCAGAAAGAGCAAGTGCCACAAAGGAGGCCACAAATAAGAACAAAAGCCAGCATATCAGAACATAAGAATGAAAGAAGTACAAGTAGTAAAGTACACAGAGCGATAAACGACTAGGGACGTGGAACCATTCCGGGAGCCAGGTTACAATCCTTAAACCAAACAAGGACCGAGATTGTACCCCTTCGCCTGAATAGCTCACTGTCTCTACCCATTTATCGTTAGAGATAAGTAAAACAAACATGCTCAGGAGATAACAGGTACTGGAGCTAGACAAGACTTAGACAAGGCTGGACACCATCCATTCATAATCGGCCAAGCAAGTACTACGGCTTACTACTTTAACTAACTAGGGTTATCACAAGCCTAATTACTAACAAGATGCAAGTGAGAAACTTCCAGTCCCAAGCCCTGCAGACCATCCAGTTATCCTTCCGCGGGTTGAGAGTTATAGGTGGGTACATTGCCCGGGAGATAAATGTACCCTTAGATGACTTAGAGGGTGCAACACATGACAGTGTGCTGGAAATGTGCTCTACTCGTCGGCAAGCTACAAGTCCATTAAAGCGCCCAGATAACGAGATTGCCTGTGACTGGGAATTCTCCATGTTCTAGTTTGATCTAATCATTAGCCTAATCCAATTTAGCGCGAGTCCCTGGCCGTGGTACCCAGGAAGTCACGTCCTAGACATGATACAATACAAGACAAGTGGATTGTACAAGCAAGCAAGTAGGAACACCCACGGTGTCAAGTTGATTACACGAGTCAAGTTACAAGTTACAAGTCAAGTCAAGTCAGGAGTGCGCCGCCACGGGCCACCATCAAGCTATCAAGATAAATCATGTCAGGGTGCTTGTTTGGAGTGCACCACTACGGGTCACTGTCATGTCAGGTTGGTCATGTCAGGAGTGCACCACTACGGGTCACTGTCGTGTTATGCTAGGTCCTTGTCATACCAGGCCATGTATAATAGTTATTCCAAGCAATTAAGTAAAATCAAGTTCATGACAAAAGGCGTAAGGATATAAAATGGGCGTAAAATATCTAATACAATATCAATATATATAGGACTATAGAAGAGCCAGGCTTAAAGAAAATAAAACCAAATCTCCAAGAGCCAATGGTTTGTGCAAGGGATCAGGGGTTGGATTGTGTAGGGTGTCAGTTGTGCAGGGTGCCGAGTGCGCAGGGGCAGATGGCGCATGGATGGATTGCACAGAAGGTAGACTGCGCAGGAGTGAACTGCGTAGGAGTTGGTTGCACAGAGATGGATTGCGCATAGGTGGATTGCGTATGGCTGGCTTGCGCAGGGTGGATTGCGCATGAGTCAGGTTGCGCAGGGGCCAACTGCGCAGGGGTTGGTGCGCCAAGGGAGATGCACGGTCCAGCCCATGAGGCCGGGCGCAATCGGCTATGCGCAATGAAGGCGCTGGCCGAGAAGGAAGGTACGCAGTTCACCAAAGGGTGAGCTGCGCAATCGGCCTTGCGCTAAAGAGCGCAGGCCGAGAGGGCTGCTTCTCCAACCCGAGAAGAACTCCAAGAACTTCAAAACTTCAATTCTTCATAACTTGATCAAATCAAAACCAAATCTAGATTTTCAAAGTTCTAACTTGAGTAAAATCGAATTCTCTTCCACATGGAAGCATCAAAATATGCAAAAATTAAAGTTTAATAGATCAAAACCAAGGAATTCCGAAAATAATCAAAACTTAGATCTAGAATAATGGAGACTCCAAATCACAAAATTTCAAGTTCTAATGTTGATCTACATGTCCTAATCTATCAAATGGACAAATAAAATTGGGTGCTATTTGTTGGCAAGGTGCACTTGCCTATGGGTTGGGGAGTTGTGTGTGGAGGAAGGAGAAGAAGAAAATTAATGGAGAGTAAAGAGGAGAGAGAAAGTTTGGTGGAGATATAATGAGGGTGGTTGTGTTGTATTGAGGGTAGAGTGTAGGTTAAAGTGTTCCACTCATGATGAACCAAACCAAACCAACTCTACAAAATAAAACCAAGCCATGGTCCAAAACCCATTTACGAGAAACCAAAATCCGCAAGTCGAGAAAATTAAAATACGTGCCAAAATCAAATACGAGCATAAATACGTAATACAGGAAATGGGGGTGACACCTTTCCATTCCTCAAGTCTTACTTGAACTCAACGTATCACTTGGTTGGATCGTGCACGCATTCTAGGCGTCTCCAAAATACATGCATTCAACCAAGCCGCATGATAGAGAATTCATCGTTCTCACTCGAGTCGCATCGTGCACATACTCAGGCGTCCCTAAAATATATACATGTCAGCCGAGTCTTCTGAGTAGGGTTTCCTATCCTTGAATCATTCCATCAATCTATACCAATCCTCAAGATCAATATTTTGATTGCTAACACTTGAAACAGGGGCATATCGCCTAACCGCTAGGCCATTTCTCAAGGCTAAGTCAATGTCAGGATTGGAATCATAGTTCCCCAACAATAATGCCAATACTGACCCCAATCCTAGGGTCAAACCAAAGTCGGTAGTATGGGATTTTCTATCCGAGCTTGCGTCGCTCAGATTTCTAAACATCGAGCACGATCACCTATTCGCATCAATGCATTCGTTGCGTATATTCGAATCTATTCAAATTACCAATTTTAACCAATTCATGTATTCGACCACGAGGTCGTATAGCTTTGAAAATATGTTGTGCCCCAATCTCACGCGAGTCTGATTATCTACGGTGGTTCATGAATCACCATGTAACGCTCCCGTAGAATAATCATTCTCATCGGGGCGTAACTCTTGCTTGCGTTTAGACTAATTCATTCTCGATACGCAAATTGGACCTACTCAATCCTTAAGTTCAACCGTCACACACGCTAAGTCATTCTCGAGTCCACATTCGTGTCAAACCACAAGTCGATGCATCAAATTGCCACGCCATGCTAGTTCAATCACCTCCACCGTATGAATCACTATACCAGCGCTCATGCGGAGTGATCGCCCTAATTGGCGTAATGTATGTGCGAGGCTGGAGTTGCGCTCGCATAAGACAAGAATGTCGAAGTTGTGGTTATCGACGAAGCAAATCCAACGTTTCATTTTCATTTTTCTCCAAGCCATGATCTCACTTCGATAGTCCGACCGTCATTCGTTTAACTAGAAAATTCTCGAGCCAAGTTTATCTTTTCCTCGACACATTTTAACATCCCGAGTATAGCATCCATCGGAACAATGACATTTGCACGATCGTCATTCGCCGAGTCAGAGTACCCCCGAGTTATCGCATATCGATCTTTGATATGCCTCAATACCATCGACGATATGCGTAACCTGATGATCTTCCTTTGTAACCAATTTCAAGTCGTACGACTGATGCTATTATCCGAACTGGATATACCACAATTCCTTGATATTTAAGATCAAGTTCGATCGCTATTCTTCAAGCTAGTTTCAATATCGTTGCCCAAAACTCAAGTCACATTTTATTTGACTCAATCCGAAATCGTATACGCGATCCTCTAAGTTTTCTCGATCAAGACATACATTTTTATTCATCGTTCTGAATCATTTTCTAACTCGCGTTGCCCATTCACAAGTTGTCCAAATGACATCTCATTTGGGACATTCGAAGTCACGACCAACTAAGTGTGACACGTTCTAAGGCTTTACGCGATCGCATCGCATCGCCTCGTAATCCTTAATTTTGCTCGAATGATTTCCAAGACAAACCATACACCAGTCGAATTCGAGCCATCCGATCTAGTCCTCAATCACGTTTGCGTTATTCGCTAAGACATCTTTCAGATTCGTTCGACGAATTCCTAGTGTAATCGTTCACGTTGTCTCGACGTACTAAGTCGTTCGCACTATTTCCTCAAAATCCAAGTCAATCTTTCGTATACGCCTAAGCGTTAACTCGATAGCGTTCCTATCGATAGACACTCTAAGTGTAACTTCGTTTCCGACCGAGCGGTACTTGATATCGCTCGTAACTCGTTTGCACCAAAAGTCGAGGTACGCGACACACGACACAACTTAGCCAAAAGGTCGTGTGCATAGCTATCCCGTGCGGACTATGTTCGAGTTTTTCACGCTCATCTGCTAATATCGACGTAGGACAAGTTGGGCACGCACGCGACTTGCTAACATCAGCATGTGTTTTCTATCAAGACAAGTTTGACACCGTTCGGCACAAAGGCCTATCGACGCATTCGATTGAACACTTGTACGAGCTTTCAAAAATATTTAGACTTATTGTATGGATATGTCGAGGGATATTTGAGAGAGATCGCACACTTATTTTCCAACGATGAGCTTTCAAAAACTGAGAAATTCGATGTGAAGTCCAAGGACGTAAAGCCGTGCTCTGATACCATTATGTCATGCCCCGCTTCCGTAGGAGCGATCGTCCTCGCTAAGGCGTGATGCCGCACGAGCCTAGATTGCGCTCGTGCAAGGAGGTCTCATAACGGCCGATTACATCGGCTGTGACGGGGTCGTCACACAGAAGTCCCAAGCAGAAACATTAAAAATATGCAGCAGAAATTTAGAACAAGCACACATGAACACAAGTCATTCAAAAGAAGATCTTTATTGATATTGAATACAAGATTACATTTGTGGGCGCAAGGCCAAATTAAAAGTCTCTCGTGCTCACTTTTCTCTCATTTTACAATTCACTCTGCTTTCTCTCATCTCTCGATACAATACTTGAATCCAGCGGAAGCTTTGGAAGGCGATGTCCATACATTATGTCCTGTATAAGTCTTCGATTCCACGTGGCCGCACGCTTCGAATCGCCAAGAAACTCCGCGCCTCGACGCATCCAAGCGAGCTCCGCGCCACGAGCTTCTACCTGTGCCTGCACATGGAAACTGTGTGGGTGTCTGTACTCAACTATACTGGTGGAGTGAGCTTCTCGCCCACTCATACATAACCGACACGCTTATTTAATTTGTGCAATACAAGGCCTTTTACGATTGTCTTGCTAGTCTTGCCTTAGGATCAGTTTTAAGACTTGACGTCTAACCAACTTGATGTGCAACGACATAGTCGTGCTATAATATCAACGTGTATTTCGATCGAGACAGTACCTCATCGCCTAGGTACTTGACCAAACTTCAACTCGGGACGGCAGGGTCGTGCCATACTTTATTTGCGACTTTAACTTTATTTGAAACAGTGCATCGCCAAGGAGCAACTAATGTGAACTCGGCCATGCCAAGACTTTTATTTAACTCAAGTACCTCTAGACCAATTCTCGTGCCAACGATGTCAAGGGGGACGACTCGTGTAGGTCGTACCCTTAGACTTTGCCTAGACTTGTCCGTGCTTCAAGATGAGGTCGTACCTAACGACTCCCTGACTTAGCCAACTTTTACATTATGGTCCTTTCGACTTAAAGCGATGGCACTCGACTTAACTTATGCAAACTTAGGCCAACAATGCCGATACGCGAAAGCCAATACGCGATTGCCAATATTGATATACGAAAGCCAATACTTGATACGTGAAGCCAATACTTGATACGCGAAAGCCAATACGCGAATGCCAATATTGATACGCGAAAGCCTTACTTAGTTCCGAAGCACGTATCTTGCTGACATAAGCTATAGCTCATTTCTTCCGTGCTGATACATGGCTTGCACTAACAGGATTACATCTTGCTGACTTGATACATGTCGTGCTAGACTGTCTCATGATTCGACCGACGTCGTGCTAGTACTTGACGCTATCCAAAGGCAAACACGCGGATTGCCGCTTTTGTTGACACATCTATATGATTGGTCACTAGCAATGTCAAGCTATCATAGACTCGGCTCGAGATCTCGGCTCGTCCCTTCGCGCGTAGCTAGCCCGGAGGCACTTTGTATCTCCCATGCGGTTATCCAACATCCTACCGTGAGCCGCCTCGCTTCTCCCGGGCCGACATGATCCCGGTGCCCCGGCGATCATTCGAGAAGACTACACCTTGTCGACAAGTTGTCCAATGACCATGCAAGACTCAACTCGATCTATCAAATCCTTCCTTAACTTGACCATGCTTTCCTTCTATCTGTCGAGACTCCCAAGTAGCGGGACCGATCTCGTGTGCGGAACTTATCAAGACTTAGCGAGACTCCCAAGTAGCGGGACCGATCTCAGCGACAACCAGTCGCGTGGACTTCCTTTGTTCGTGGCAAGCTCTTCACTAAACCGACCGTAGCTCGTGCCTCAGGCAGACCTGGTTCTCTACGATGCTAACTCTCAAGTCATATGATTTATACGATGAGCCTTGTTCTCAAGGGACTACGCGACTTGACAACCGCAGATAGAGTAGGACAGTACTAGAAATGGCTTTGATAGCCCAACACAACTCTTGTCTAACTTATTCAGGCAACGACTCGACGAGCAAAGGCTACGCCGAGCGACGCATCGAAGGAACGTGCTATGCACGGGGTCGACTTGAACAACCAAGTTCGTGCCTAGACTTAAGCCAACAGCCGTGCAAGACGACTTAACTTGCGGGACGTGCGACGGCTATGCCAAGCCTTGGACGACGGGACCGTGCATGCATTTTCAAGCATTCACGCGGCGACGCCTATGACTTAGGCTAACTCGAGTGTCGGGACAAAATGACGGGACCGTGCATGCTTTTCAAGCATTCAAGCGGGTGACGCCTATGACTTAGGCTCATTCGAGTGTCAGGGCAACTTGGCAACTTAAGCCAACTTCCTTCTCCTAAGCCACGGGAACGAAGGATCGAGTGTCATTTGAAAGCACGCTGAGTCGACTTCTAAGCAGACCTGTTGGCCCATTGGTCATGGTCAAACCTGATTTTAATAATTGATCAAACTCTGTCTCGATATAATTGCAAGTCAACTCAGATGTTTACCTATGATGTTTTGGACAATGCTCAACAATGGATATTTACTTTGTTCAAGACCGAAGCTGTTTGCCATTCAGAATGTACTTCCTATTACGCTATGTAATTTTTCATTTTATTGAGTCTAGGAATACATTGTACACCGAGTCGTACTGGCAAATAGGCTATTCGAAAACGTTTTTCAAAACCATCCTATTCTTTTACAAATGACCTACATTTTTGAAAAATATTCTTTTTACAAAAAGCTTCTGAAGGATTTTTCAAAAAGCCAAAATTTATTTTCTCAAATGAACTGGCAGAACCCCAGCAGAACTCGGCCAGAGTTCGGCCAGAGTTCGGCCATTTGGAACGTTAGTGAACGTTGGATTTTTGAACTTGGTCATCCTTCAGTTGCGGTTTGTTACAAAGAGTTCTGTCCGAATTCTGCCCGAATTCTGTCAGAGTTCTGTCTTTGGAAAAACTATAAATAGATAAGTATTTCGATCATTTCAAATCACCAATTCACTTTCAATCTCTTCTCTTCCTGAGCTTACATTCTTCCAAAGAGTTCTAAAAAGCTTTCATTTTCAAATCCCAAGCCAGTTACAATCCTCTAGTCGATTTGCCAGTGCGGTACGATCTAGAAGTTTCAGAGCGATTGTAATTAGAGACTTGATAGAAGATTCAACTCTTCATAATTGAAGTTGGTCGAGTTCTTCGTATCAAAGCTCGCGTCTGTAGAAGTTGCAAGGACTTCGTATGAAAACTTGCGGGATTTTCCAATAGTGAATTCAACTGGAAGCTAGAGTCTTTCGACTGGACTAGTCCTCACAAGAGGAAAACCAGTATAAATCTCGGTGTTTGCGTTTGCCTTCTGATCACTTTTAATTTTTGTCATTTACTTTTGTGATTATTATTATATCTGTGATCTAACTGCTAACAAGTTTTTAATTAGCAATATTTCGCTGCCTACTCTATTCACCCCCCTCTAGAGTATTCTGTTTTACGATTTCGTTCCTACAATTGGTATCAGAGCGGGTTATACAGGTAAAAAAAGGTAAAATTGTAGTTATATTCAATTATTATATAGATCACAGTATTACACATGGCAACTGTGAAATTCACAAGTGAAGGCCAAGCCACAAACAGACCTCCACTGTTAGACGGCACAAACTACACCTATTGGAAAACACGTATGAGTTTCTTTCTGAAATCTCTTGATTTTGACTTATGGTCTGTAGTTATTGATGGCTATAAAAATCTACCTCGTATTAATTTTGATGGGGTTTTAGCTGAAAAATCCCATGACAAATATACAGAGGAAGAAAAAAAAAAGGCCAGTCTTGACGTACGTGCTATTAACACTTTATTTTGTGCTTTAGACAGAACTGAATTCAACAGGGTGTCTACTTGCACAACATCAAACGAAGTGTGAAAACTTCTCGAAGTAACCCACAAAGGAACAACACAAGTCAAGGAGTCAAAGATCAGCAGACTTACTCAGGAGTATGAGGCGTTCAAAATGAAGCCAAGTGAATCAGTCACTCAGATGTTTACAAGATTCTTGGATATTGTAAATCCTTTGTCCTCACTAGACAAGGATTACAGTAACCATAAGAAGATTTGCAAACTTCTACGAGCCCTTACAAAGAACTGGATTCCAAAGGCTACAGCAATCATTGAAGGGAACGACCTCTCAACAATGTCTCTAAAAATACTCATGGGTAAGCTACTCACTCACGAGTTAGAACTTCAAGACTTTAAAGATGCTACTCCAAAGGAGAAGTCAGAGAAGACGATCGCTCTCAAGGCTCAACATAGAAGAACCATCGAAGATGATTCCGACGACAACGACTCCGACTCTGAAGATCAAGCTCTTCTGGTAAGAAAGTTCAAGAAGTTCATGAGATTTAACAGGAGAACAAAAGACAGCAACAACAACAAGAAGGAAGATCCTATTTGCTACGGATGCAAGAAGAAAGGACACATGAAGAAAGACTGTCCAACAACATCATCATCAAAAAAAATAGCAAATATGACAAAAGGTACCTGAAGAAATCGACATCAAGAAAGTACGCCAATACAAGCATATGGCATGAAAGTGAAGCCAGCGACTCAGAAGTTGAACAATCAGATGACGCTGCAAATGTGTGCTTGATGGCTTGCGTTTAGGTAATCACTAATTCTCTATTTGACCCTTATGATGATTTCACCTTTGAGCAACTAGGAGAGGCTTTCAGTGAACTGTTAGATGATTACAGGAAACTGCGTAGCAAATATGAAACCTCTAAGAAGGTACTCAAAGAGTACAAAGGTGAAATAGGAAGACTTACCGACCTACTAGATCATGTTAGAGATAGTGACTCTTCAAATGAGTCTGATGAGCTTTCTTCTATCAAATTGTTGTTACACGAGACTGTTAAGCTATCCGAAAAAAAAGACGAAACTATTATCCTGTTAAAGGAAGACCTATCTAAGGAGAGAAAGAGTCTCCAGTGTGCACAGGTCAGATTAGAATCACTCACATCTGACTATACTAGATTATATGATACTTCCAAAAAGTTGGAAATTAGTTTAGAAAAATGGCCTGAAGTTGCTGCTTTCTATTCTAACACGTGTCAATTACCGAATCATCGGAACACGCCCAATACTGTCAGACCAAACCATACCAAGACTATGCCCAAGAAGACTAATAGGCATGCATTCTTCTATACTAGAAAACCAAAACCTACCAATCATGCACCTCATACTACTTTCAACACTCAACATGCAAAATATCATTATTGTGGCCTCATTGGTCATATATCTTCTGCATGTAGAATCAGAAAGTTAGTAGATTTAAATGTTTATGCATGGATACCGAAAACTAACCAGTCAGGAACCTACAAGAAATGGGTAGCAAAAATTTCATCTGCAAATTGTTTTATAGGTGGGACACCCTTCACATGCTAGGAGCAAATGGATCCTCGACAGCGGGTGCTCACGGCACATGACAGGTGACGCTTCATTATTTACAATACTGTCAAAGACGAATAAAGAAGGATACGTCTCCTTCGGTAATAATTTAAGAGGGTACATAATCGGTATCGGTAATATTGGTAAGGCTCCCTATCCAGTGATTAAAGGTGTTTGTCTTGTTACTGAGTTAAAACATAATCTGCTCAGCATAAGCCATTTAGCTGATCATGGTTATGGCATTAACTTCGTAAAAGATAAATGTACTATTATTGATAGTTCAACTGGCAGTACTATATTTGAAGGTATTAGGGAAGACAATATATATGTATTCTATTTGTTGGAAGATGCTAACAATACAGGTTGATGTTTGATGGCCAAAAGTATTGAGAGTCAACTATGGCATATGAGACTCGGTCATGCAAACATGGATACAATTTCAAGATTATCTACGAAGAAGTTGGTACGCGGCTTACCGGATATTTCTTTCAAGAAGGATACGGTATGTAGTGAAAAGAACAAAGCTACCAAATCCGTATTCAAATCCAAGAACGTTGTAAGTACCACTAGACCTTTACAATTGTTGCATATGGACTTATTTGGACCCAGCAGAATTGCTAGTCTAGGTGGTAAGTTATATGCATTTGTCATTATAGATGATTTTTCTAGATATATATGGGTTTATTTTCTTGCACGTAAGAACGATACATTATTAGAATTCGTCACCTTTTGTAAGAAAGTACAGAATGAAAAAGGGTTCATGATTACTCGCATTCGTAGTGATCATGGCAGCAAATTTGAGAATACAGAATTCAAGTAATTTTGTGACACACACGGTTATCTGTATGAATTCTCTTGCCCTAGGACTCTACAACAAAATGGAGTTGTGGAACGTAAGAACAGAACTCTATCTGAAATGGCTAGAGTTATGTTAAACCAGTTTAGTCTACCTAGATATTTATGGGCTGAAGTTGTAAATACAATATGCTATATTCTCAATAGGGTTCTAATTCGACCTATATCGAAGAAGACTCCCTATGAATTATGGTTTGATAGAACACGAAATGTTTCTTATTTCAAAATCTTTGGTTGTAAATGCTTTATTCTTAATACTAAAGATAATTTGAGTAAATTTGATAAAAAGGCCGATGAAGGTATATTTTTAGGTTATGCAACAAAGAGCAAAGGATATAGAGTCTTCAACAAAGAACCATGATCATTGAAGAATCTATCAACGTCAAGTTTGATGAACTAAATCAATACTTAGACGATGATGACAATGAAGACATAATCGCACCAAGTACAGCTACTGTAAAACCTTCACACAAAGATGCAGAACCATCACATAGGCATCAGATGAACCTCCAAGCAAAGAAGCCGGAACTAGAAATCTTGAGACTGCACCAAAAGAGATGAGATTCTTGGCTAGTCATCCAAAGGACTTGGTAATTGGTGAGATTATAAGGGTGTAAGTACTCGTTCCTCTAATAAAGATATAGCTTCTTGTGTTGCTTTTGTCTCGCAGTTTGAACCCAAAAATATTGATGAAGCATGTAGTGATAATTTTTGGTTAGATGCTATGCAAGAGAAATTAAACCAATTCGAACGGAATCAAGTTTGGGAACTTGTTCCCAAGCCTATTGATCATCCGGTCATTGGCACCCGATGGGTATTCCGAAATAAACTGAACGAGAATGGTTGAGTGACTCATAATAAGGCTCGACTCGCAGCTCAAGGATACAATCAGGAAGAAGGTATCGACTACGATGAGACTTATGCCCCAGTTGGGAGATTAGAATTCATTCGTATGTTATGTGCATTTGCATGTTTTCATAATTTTAAGTTATTTCAAATGGATGTCAAAAGCGCATTTTAAATGGTTTTATAAAAGAAGAGGTTTATGTAGCTCAACCACCCGATTTTACTAATTTCAAATTTTCTGAATATGTTTTCAAGTTGAAGAAAGCTTTATACGGTTTGAAACAAGCCCCTCGTGCTTGGTACGATCGTCTAAGCACTTTTCTACTTGATAACGGTTTTTTAAAGGGAAAGGTTGACACTACTTTGTTTATAAAATCTTTGAATAATAATATTCTTTTGTTTCAAGTCTATGTAGATGATATTATCTTTGGATCTACTGATGAATCTCTTTATCAAGAATTTTCTAAGTGTATGCAGAATGAGTTTGAGATGAGCATGATGGGAGAGCTGAAATTCTTTCTCGGACTGCAAATCAAACAAACCAACAATGGGACGTTCATAAATCAAGCAAAGTACAGAAAGGATGTATTAAAGAAGTTCGACATGGAAGCAGCAAAACCACTTAGCACTCCAATGGCGACTTCAACCAAGCTTGATATTGATGAACAAGGCAAACCCGTCGACATACGTAAGTATCGAGGTATGATTGGTAGCTTACTGTATTTAACTGCTAGTCGACCAGATATAATGTTTAGTATTTGCTTACGTGCACGTTTTCAAGCTAATCCTAAGGAATCACATTTGTGCGCAGTTAAGCGTATCTTCCGATACCTTAAAGGCACTTCTTCTGTCGGCTTATGGTATCCCAAAACTACGTCGTTTGACCTAATCGGTTATTCCGATGCTGATTTTGTCGGATGCAAAGTAGATAGAAAAAGCACTAGCGGCACATGTCATTTCCTAGAAAAAGTTCTAGTCTTTTGGTTTAGTAAAAAGCAAAATTCTGTTGCATTATCAACAACCGAGGCTGAGTATATCGCCGCAGGACGTTGTTGTGCACAAATTTTATGGATAAAACAAACCTTAGAAGACTATGGATTACATTTTTCACACATACCCATTTTCTGTGACAATACTAGTTCTATTAATTTGACTAAGAATCCAGTATGTCATTCTCGTACTAAATATATCGAGATTCGACATCACTTTCTTAGAGATCATCAACAAAATGGAGATATAGACCTTGTATACATAGACACACAAAATCAATTAGCTGACATACTCACAAAATCTCTAGCGGAAGATTATTTCAATTATTTACGTCGAGAATTAGGCATTTTAGATGTCAATAATATTAATTAATTTTGTTTTATTAATTAATTTATTCGATACTCAAAAACTGTTTTCGAGACAAGCCCAAAAAGAGTCTGTCTGTCACTACGACTACGGTCGAAGCAAAGCGGTACTTAAGATCCCCGGTGAACCTCCGTTAGCTGGGACAGTACTCCTACAGCTAATCTGAGACAAATGCTGAGTAAAGAATATTAATTTATAAAATAATATTAATTACATTATTATGAGATTTAAAATTACTAAATTTTGAATTAAACATTTGAAACGAATTAATGAAAAAGAATGTGGCCTCATTTGATTTTTTTTATATATATAGCCAGGCAACCCTTGGCAAATTCGGTCCGAGTTCGGTCCGAATTCGGCCAGAGTTCGGCTGGGTATATATATGTACCAGCACGAATCCGAGGCTTCCTTTTTCTTCATTCTTCCACACATCCTCATAACAGCAGTCTCCGCGTCTCCAAACCCTAGCTTTTTTCCATCCTTGTTCTTCAAATCTATGTGGAGTTTCTCGTCCAAATTTTGGATTCGTGCGGAGATCGTCATCCTCTACAATATATCCAATTCTTGGAAGGTATAATCCCTTCTCTCCACCACTTTTCAATACTTAGGGTTTCTAGAAAATTTTGGGAAAGAATGCCTAAGTTAAATCCCTTCAAGAGGAAGAAGACCAATGCCAGTGAAGAGGCATCGTCTTTAGATCCGCATACGGATTGTCTCTTTTCTCCGGTCCAATCGGACGATGGTGCGTCGGACGAGTTTTACTTTAAAACTTCTGATCAAGCTTTATTGTGGTACGCCGATTTTATCACGCGTACTAGTTGCACCAGATCGCCGATTAAATGGACTGTCTTTCCAGATCATCGCCCTTTCTTTGAGGCATTAGGGTTACAATATTTTGTCACCTTACAATTCTCCATTGCCACTAATGCCATTAGATTATTCTATTGTAATTTCGTATTAGACACTTTTACCGCGAGAATACGTGTCGGAGGAATTGATATCGAATTCACTGATGAAACGTTAGCAAAAATCCTTGGTATCCCAAATGAAGGTGCCCCGCTCGATAACATCACTGATTTTGATTTCCCCTATGGCACGACACTCGTTAGTTTCAAGAATGAGCTTTGTGCGCCTGCACGCGCTCATCCTGGAAAGTTCAAGGCTAATAACTTGAACTTGTTTAACTACGAATTACATCGCATCATCTATTCCACCTTACTTCCGAAATCCACTTCTAAAGATGATGTTACTGTACTTGAGCTTTCTGCACTTTATCATATTCTTAAGGGGATTCCTTTTTCTGCCCCTAAGACTATCATCCAGATGATGGGTAGATGTCGCGGGAGAGACCACAATCTATATTATGCGATGCTTATTCCACACATCTTTCAGAGATTTGATATTGACCTATCTACTTGTGCTGTTGACCCCGAGCCCAAGTTTCTCAAACTTTCTCGTCGCAGTATTGCCACTGTTCCTCCACCTACTGCACCTACTCCTCCTGCACCTACTCCCACAGCTCCCACAGCACCTATTCCTCCTCATTCTTACCCTATGACATTTGAGGGTATACATCAGCACTTATCAGATCTGCAGTCTTTTTATGTTGAGACCTCTAGGGAACACGAGTTCTGTGATGTGACTCGGTTCCAGACGATTGCCAACTCATTCGCCGATCTGAGGTTTGCGCAGACGGGTCATTCTGCTAGCTCTCTACCTCGAGACCCTTTTGTTTCTGGCTACCGCATTGATGACGAGGCGGTCCACTCTCTGTTCCAGCCAGGGAACACCTATGATTGGTATCGTACTGCTCGTGCCCCTCCTCGAGACTATGTCGGTGAGTTTTATGCTGGTGCCACTCCTCACACTTCTGGCGCTGGTACTTCTAGAGCTGGTCCTTCTGGACATGCTGGAGCTGCAGCTGACGTTGATGATTTGGATGATGATGATTTTTGAGATGTTAGATATTGAGACTGTTACTTTTGTCTTATGTTTACTTGGAAATGCTCCGACATTCCAAGATTTTATCAGTACTTATCAGCACTTTTCTTTATTATGTGAC
The DNA here is from genome assembly GCA_029216955.1 of Iris pallida. NCBI lineage: Eukaryota > Viridiplantae > Streptophyta > Magnoliopsida > Asparagales > Iridaceae > Iris > Iris pallida. Next base: position 2,079,022 of record JANAVB010031216.1, on the reverse strand, counting down.
TATTCATAGACATGGTTTTGATTATGCCTCAGTTTTGGCATCTTAGTCTATTTTTTAGCACTTTATTTATTTCAGTATTATTCTCGCACTTTATTAAATATTGTCTGTGACAAATACATGCTTGTGTTGTTCTATAGTCTATCTGTTTCTCTTACTATATTTACTGTTTATACCATGCCTGTCATGATTATCTATTTTTATTATGTTTTTTCACTGTTTGTTACTTATGCATTGATTGCGGGGGAGCTTTCTCTTTTGTAATTATTTTGCTAAGTGACAACGGAGGAGAAATAAGGATCTAACATTTTCGTGAATACAGGTTATGAACAATTTCTTTTGATTACTATTTTGAATTGATTCCAGCTTAGATGTTATATCGGCAAGGTTTGTCAATTATCAAAATGGAGGAGATTGTTGGCCCATTGGTCATGGTCAAACCTGATTTTAATAATTGATCAAACTCTATCTCGATATAATTGCAAGTCAACTCAGATGTTTACCTACGACGTTTTGGACACTGCTCAACAATGGATATTTACTTTGTTCAAGACCGAAGCTGTTTCGAAGCAGTTTGCCATTCAGAATGTACTTCCTATTACGCTATGTAATTTTTTATTTTATTGAGTCTAGGAATACATTGTATACCGAGTCGTACTGGCAAATAGGCTATCCGAAAACGTTTTTCAAAACCATCCTATTCTTTTACAAATGACCTACGTTTTTGAAAAATATTCTTTTTACAAAAAGCTTCTGAAGGATTTTTCAAAAAGCCAAAATTTATTTTCTCAAATGAACAGGCAGAACCCCAGCAGAACTCGGCCAGAGTTCGACCAGAGTTCGACCATTTGGAACGTTAGTGAACGTTGGGTTTTTGAACTTGGTTATCCTTCAGTTGCGGTTTGTTACAAAGAGTTCTGTCCGAATTCTGTCAGAGTTCTGTCTTTGGAAAAACTATAAATAGAGAAGTATTTCGATCGTTTCAAATCACCAATTCACTTTCAATCTCTTCTCTTCCTGAGCTTACATTCTTCCAAAGAGTTCTAAAAAGCTTTCATTTTCAAATCCCAAGCCAGTTACAATCCTCTAGTCGATTTGTCAGTGCGGTACGGTCTAAAAGTTTCAGAGCGATTGTAATCAGAGGTTTGATAGAAGATTCAACTCTTCACAATTGAAGTTGGTCGAGTTCTTCGTATCAAAGCTCGCGTCTGTAGAAGTTACAACGACTTCGTATAAAACTTGCGGGATATTCCAATAGTGGATTCAACTGGAAGCTAGAGTTCTTCCGACTGGACTAGTCTTCACAAGAGGAAAACCAGTATAAATCTCGGTGTTTGCGTTTGCCTTCTGATCACTTTAATTTCTGTCATTTACTTTTGTGATTATTATTATATCTGTGATCTAACTGCTAACAAGTTTTTAATTAGCAATATTCCGCTGCCTACTCTATTCACCTCCCTCTAGAGTATTCTGCTTTACGATTTCGTTCCTACAAGACCGTGGGATCATTTTCCATGTTCTAAGACATTCCGACTGGTCGAGATTATTCCCTTAACTATGTGCGTTCGTAGCTTTTATATTTGCCTACTTGTGCAAGTTGGAAACAAGCGAGTTATTAAGTGAAGGCTAAGATGAGACGAGTTCACCGAAACTATCCCACCTGTGCGAGGAGTCGCCTCGACCGAGCGAGCCTTCGAGTAGCCATTGTAAGGCTAAGTTCGAACGCCGTCGGCATTTCAATTCCTCCGATTGACTTTGCGGGACGAGGCACTACAGATTCCGACCCTAACCCTAACCCTAACCCAATTAAAGCACACCCAAATCCGACCCCGACCAAAAACCCGACCCTGACCAAGAACCTGACCCCGACTTATATTAAACCCTAATGTATATAAAGAGAAGGAAAGCAAAAGAGAGAGAGAGTTTCTGAGAGAGATCGAGGAGGGCGCGTCGGACAGCGGGGGGCACGTCGGACAGCGGGGGGCACGTCGGACGGCGGAGGTCGGACGAGAGAGAGGAAGAGAGGAGAGAGAGTTTGGAGGAAAGTGGAAAAAATCTGATCGGTTTGAATTATTTAATTTAGGGCACAACATATTAGCGATGGACCGGCGGCAGAAAAATTCGTCGCTCGGTAGTCGCCATTTAGCGACGACAAAATTCGTTGCTAATATGTCGCCTAAGCTAAGCGCGAATGTTTGGACAAATGATCAACAACTTAGCGACCACTTTGCGATAGCTATGTTTTAGCGACAGAAATATTTTTCGTCGCTAGGTCGTCCCTAAATTTGGCGCCACTTTTCTACGTGTTCCCCACCAAATATTGACAGATTTACGACGGAGTAGTGACGACCGTTTACTTCTTTGCTAATTTATCGACAGTAAAGCACCTACTTTTCGACAGTTTTTTGTAATGAGAAATGATCAATTTTCTATGTTCAAAACTGACTGTATATCGTCAACTGTCCGTTGCTCATTTGTCGCTATTAGTGGCAAAAAATTTTGTCGCTAATTTTCATCGCCAAAGCCCTGTATTTTTGTAGTGGTTGATATATAGTCCTTTCTCATAGTTAGCCTTGTAGTTCATATTGGACCTGTTCTCCCATGTACTTGATTGAGTCGTATCGTAGAATGAGTACGTTGTAACTGGACTTCTATTTCTTTGTTTCAATTTTCTCAACCTGCGAGTCCACACTCGGGGCTAGGGTTGACTGTTTGCACCTGCGAGTCCACACTCGGGGCAAGGGTGACTGTCTTAAACTAACCTGCGAGTCCACACTCGGGACGAGGGTTAGTGATTTGTTCAAACCTGCGAGTCCACACTCGGGGTGAGGGTTTGGTATCCGTTGATCTCTTGTTCACTTATTTTCTTCCAGCAGTTCATTTATGCGTAGTTGTTCTCAAATTCATGTTTCAAAGTTGTTTAGTCCTTCCCTGTTTATATCCTGAATTTTCTTCATGCATGATAAAATGTTAGATATGCATATTTTATGTATCTTGCTAGTCCCCTGAGGACCTGATGATCTCTTCAGGTAGTTGATTGTACGAAGATAATTAGATGATCATGATGGTGATTGATTATTTTAGATTTTAGGTATATATCTTTCGTGATTACATATTTACATTCGTTATTTGCACTCTGCTTGTTAGCTTAGCTTTACAGAATCATATTATTTCTTTAGAGTCTAATCGGACATATATGCTAGTGGGCTGCAGACCATGAACCATAATGTTCATTCTTGTTTTATATTCTTCATGTGGATTGAGATATAGTTTAACTTACCATATTAGACATGATACCCTATTCTGGACAACGTATACGTATTCAAGTTGGACTGGAGTCCGCTTGATACGTAGCTGGCTTGTGCACGCACTCGCATCCCGAAAAGCGGGTATGGGTCGTGACAATAGTACTATATAATTTGGCAAGGTATACTTGCCTGGTGTAGAATTGACCATGTCCAAATAAGCAATTTGTCAAATCAGTGAGCCATAAAAGATGGACTTTCATAAATGTCTCCTGATGCTGAAACAGACATCACTAACGTTCTTGTCATAAGAAAAATGTCTAAGATTGATACTCATAAGTTTAATTTTGGACACAGGGGCAAAATAGTAATTTTGGGTCAAAATAATGTCCGCTGTTGGACCCGCTTTGCACCAAAAGTGTGCCAGAACCTATAGTCTCTAAAGTCAACAAATTAGTCAACAAGTTATATACCTAGGAGTTCAACTTTTCGATATGAACCTAAAGGTATGTCCAATTTTGGATTCCGATGGACCGTACACAAAGTTATATACCTATCGTTTTTCTGGTCCTGTGAGCCAAGTTTGGCCCGATTCTGAGACAGTTGATCGTGGGCCCGCCAAAACGGCGATCCGATCAACTGTCTCAAGAATCGGGCCAAAGTTGGCTCACAGGACCAGAAAAATGATACGAGTCCAATGATGTAAGTTTCGTCACAATATCACAAACGTGTACAAAGTAATTGGTATTTTTGCTGATACGGTGTTCTTCGACCGATACGCCTCGAATTCATTGCGCACACATAACCAATTCGAGTTTCGTCAAAGTCCACACGTCCGCAACATCCATACGCACATTTCGATGCTCTCGGGTTGCGACGAAGTTGCCCGCTTAGTTGGGACAGACTCCGTATCGAAGGATTTTCTAGATTTAAATTAAAATGGTTTTCTCCAAGTTTTTTCTCGATTTTTAAATTGATATCTCTTGCTGTCCAACTAAATAAAAATAAATAATAGGGTTTATATGGTATTTAGGTTGTCTAAATTATTGTTGTAGAAGCTCAAAAGTGAATGAGCGCCACTCACAAGAAGGCGCCAGCATCAAGTTGCGCCTAGACGCTGACTTACGCGAGACTTAAGTTGCGCCCACATCAAGGTGCACGGGTCCCACGTGGCAAGCTTCCTCGAGAAGCTGTAATGGTTGCTATCATTATTGACAACACAATAGCCGAAGAATATCTCTTCGAATCCCAAGCAAAGTGATGCTCGAGAAGATTATGTCAATATTAAATATTGACGGCTAGCTCGCGTAAGCAAGGGAGCGAGAAATTTCCATAGCACAGAAGACTGAGTCAGAGGCGCCAATTATCAAGTTGCGCCGACGCAACCTGGCTAGTTGGTGCCACCTGATTAATTTTTTGTCTAGAAGCTAGATGACGTGGCATACATGCCATTAATTTTGAAGAACGTGTCCACTACACTGCCCACGACCACGTGCATCTCACTGACAGGATGCCACGCGTCTCCTGCAGTTAAAGTAACCGTTCGCACAACTGGATAGGAGACGCGCAACACAAAGTACGTGCAACTCAGAATATAGTTATTTCAGAACTCTGTAAATAGAGTTTTAAGTCAGTTCTAAAGCATCACTAATGATCATAATCTACTGACAAAATGCTGCTGCATTCTCCATAGGCTTGTGTCTTCAATATCACATCGTCCAAGGGATAACGTGATTGTCTTCTGATCAGATTCCTATAGTTGTACTTCCCCAGAAATTATTGTACTCTTGTACTTTCTTTCTTTCATAGTTTGTAGAAATCAAACTTTTGTTTTTGCAAACAAAATGTCAACTTTGCTGGGGACGACTTTCTCTTCCGACGAGAAAGTGATAACTCAATGTGATACCGCGTCGATCGGCACGACGCAGAAGACCTTGGTCATTCAAGTCGACCAAACAGCCTACGAAGCCATGATTAGTGCTGGGGGTGCTAGGTGCGCCACTGTAACTGCCAAGAATAAGGCACACGTCGTATGGACTCCCAAGTCCTCAACAACACCAATCACTGCTTCTGCACAAACTGTACCTATTTTCTCTCTAGCACAAAACAAAGGGGAATACCCTTTGGCTACTCCCTCTTCTTCTCCAGTTCTGAACTCGGAGAGCAGCCTATCTAGTAAGGCTACTAATCAAAATAAAGGAAAGCGCCCTTTGGCCTTTTCTCATTCTGTGTAAGCTGCACCTATTCCTGCTCTGACACAAAATAAGGGAAAATGCTTTTTAGCTAACCCCTCTTCCTTTCCAAGTCTAAAACTTACTGGGAATACACCTATTTCTGCCCTGGCATAGAACAAAGGAAAGCGCCCTTTGGCCTTTTTCTCATTCTTCCCCGGTCCTCGACTCGACGGAAAACACATCTGGTTGCGCCCTTGCACCAATCAGTACGAAAGCTCTTTTGGACAGAAAATCTACTCATCTCGACAGAGATAATCAAATCTCTGGCAAGAGTGTAAGTTCTATTCAGAATGAACTTTTTGCTACCCAGTTGCATCATGCCAAGCGTACAGGAACATGGTGCGTAGCATAAAAAGGCATTCTACCTACTCCTAAGAATTCAAGTCAGGATTTGCCAACCCTGCGCATCTCAAGATCCAAACAAGGCAAACTACTGGTGTCTCAAATAGACACAGAAGTGGTGCACCTATCAGACTTGTGCGCCTATCTCAACTGGCGCTAGTCAGGATCAATTTCAGCAAGGCATAAACAGCCTGTGCCCGTAGCCAACTTGCGCCAGAGGATGACTTCTGAAGTCAAGAATCCTCTTACCTATGCCAATCAGCTCAGCACCTCCTTGTACACTCAGGGTACATAACACCTCAAGAACCAGAATCATGTTTCCAATATCATCAAGGAATATATCCCTCTGACTCCTTCTTGTCCTGTCGTTGTAACCGATCTTCGTGAACTTCTTTCACAGAAGCGAAAGATCGTAACACCATCTCATCCACTTGTAGCTCCACAATAAGAATATCACTGTAATCATCACCATGAGGTAGTCATCAAATATTGCTGCCAGTCAGCTAAGCAGTCTGTCTTCGACCGTTTGAACTATGCTCAGACTCCTGAACCAGTGATAGTGGACGAAGATGAATTATTGTACGCTTCGGTCAACATGACATCCCGAAGCACTGGAGGTGGAAAGCGTCCGAGACACAACACATGCCACAACCCCAATCAACAATACTTGGATCGGATTCATGATTCCGGTGAAGGGGTCTACCGACACACCAGATCAAGAAGCCGAGATACAATCGATCAAAGGAATCTTTCTTTTAACCGAGAAACAATCGGTCAAATGAATCTTCCTGACTCTGACCGAGATTCCTTCAGTCAAAGGAACCTTCCTATCCCTTGTCCTGGGGGTAGTTCCTTGTATGACTTGGATGCCGACAGTAAAAGTTCTGAGCGGATCATCTTTTCTACCAGTTTCCTCTTCAGTGGCCAGAGAAGTGACAACATATGTCACTAATGAGGAACAAGACGTATCTAGCTCTAACAGTCAAGAGCAGAGAATTGTTGCCTTGGAGGCCAGTTTGAAGAGCATGGATGAAATGATGACAGGTATGCATGCTGTGATCATGGCACAACACACGGTTCCACCGGTTGCTGAATCCGATTTCGACCCAAGAACCTATAACGACATATTCTTCAGTCAACATTGGTCTGGGGGTACAGTCTTCTCATACTGCTTCAGTACCAGTTCAGGCTACTCCAAGTCAGTCTGGTACTGGGGGTGGTACTTATCATGTAGCCCCTCCTCCTAATACACCAAATCAGTCTACTGCTCCACAACTAGTAGGAGATGCTAACAAGACCGTAAAACTTTTGTGTACTCAGTTTGAAGCCTTCAAACAGAAAGATGGCTTACAGAAGCTTGGGATTAAACAACCTTATCCCATAGAGTGGAAGGAAGTCCAGTTTCCACCCAAATACAATCTTCTACCATTATATTGTTTGATGGCAGTACATCCCCAAGCCAGTACCTCAACCACTTTGATGTAATGACTGATCAAATTCAGCCGAACGATGCTCTACTTACTAGAGTATTCGTAGGATGCTTAGCTGGTGTAGCTTATGATTAGTACCGCAATTTGCCAAACGGTTGCATAACCTCATTTTTTGGATTCAAACAAATGTTCCTGGAACAATTTTATGAGGAACAAATAACATAACTATGTCAGCCCTCATCAAAATCAAACAACGACATAATAAAACTACTGAACGTTTCATTGAACGATTCCGTAATGAGGCACTCAAAATGCCTCTGGGAACTCCAGATGCTCTGACTATAGACACATACAAATCAAACTTGTTGCCTATAATAACATGTGGACTGGCTCCTTATAGTTTCAGGATTGGCCTTCCTTCATAGTAAATGCCAAAGCAGCAGAAGAAAGTGCCGACAAGTTTCAAAACAATTAGGCATTCAGATGACTAATCTTGACAGAGATGAACATGCTACATCCAACGATGGTGGCTGTCAGAATAACCGCAAAGGCAAAGAGACTTTGGCTATCAATGTTAAAGGCAATAAAGCTCTAGCCGTCAATATAGGTCAGTCAACACCTACTCCAATGGTACCACCACAAAGGACACCACGTCCAAAAGAAGAATACTCCTTCGACGAGGATGATGTCATGAGCATCTTTGATTTCTTGATCCAGAGCAATAAACTTCAGCTGCAGGACGTAAAGCGGCCAAATAAAATAGGTAAAACTGATCATCCTAAATATTGTATGTATCACAGGTTTATTGGACACCCGACTCGAGCATGCTATGTGCTCAAAGGAAAGATCCAATAGATGATCAAATTTAGCGCAATCACTCTTCAGCAGGACGAGAAGACCGATAACTGCTAACATCGTCTCTCTACAGTTTGGCAATTTTCTTGCTTAACTTGTGTAGGATGGAGTCATGCCCATCCCGAAAGATACTCTAGAGATTGTTAATCTTTCATCTGCACGAACTGATGGTATTGTTCCTCTGTCAACCGATAAGGGAGAGATTATATAGATCCATCCTGATTTGGTGGTTGACTTTGAAGCACCTTCTTCAACCATAAAGTCTAATAAACCAGCCAAATACAAGTCATGTCACATAAATTCATTGGGTGAACACTGTCTTCCACCTTTAACTGCTACCTTTACCTCGACAGCATATTCTTCTTCTTCTTCTTTTGAGATAACGCTGCCAAAGTTAGAGGCGAATTACCAACCAGCCTTCCATCTATATAGTCAATAATTCCGTGAACTCATGACAAAGATGGGATATGATCTACAAATGGTTCTCGGCCTGAATCATGGAAAAAGATCTCCTGTACCTATTTTTCTATGCCTTTCATACAACCAATCTTCTGTTGGTTTGGGTTTTTGGACAGACTCTTCATCTTACCAAAAAAAGTCTTCCAAAAGCAAGATCCGGACAAAGAGTTGCAATATGGTGTCCTTCAAACCTATATCCGAAGAAGAAGCCTTAACTGGTACTAGGTCTGGGAGACTGTCACGACCCGTACCCGCTTTTCGGACACGAGCTCGTGAGCAAGCCAGCTACGCATCAAGCAGGACTCCAGCCTGACTCGAATACGTAAACGCTGTCAAGGCTATGGTATACTGCCAAGTCATGGCAAAACAATCTATATCTCAATCCACAATAAGAATATGAAACATGAATGAACACTATGGGTCGTGGTTTGCAGCCCACTAGCATACATGTTCGATGAGACTCCAAGGAATATAACAAGAGTCTCTAAACTGAAGCAATAAACAAGATATCTCATGATAAGGAATGTAAAGCATGAGCTGGATAATAAACATAATAACGATACCTGAATCCCGTAAACGTATCACCACATCTGCCATCCAGAACTACCAGCTAACTCTATGCAATCACTAATCCTGAAGAGATCATCAGGTCCTCAGAGGACATAGTAAGATACATAAAAACATGCCTATCTAGCAGTTTATCATACAATAATGAAAATACAGGAATTAAACGGAAAAAGACCAATCAACACGAAAATACGACTATACACGACTGGAAGAACCACTACGCATAAACGAACTGCTGGAGAAGAATAAGAGAACACGATATCATGATGTCAACGGATAATCAATAGAATACTCAAACCCTCGCCCCTAGTGTAGGACTCGCAGGTTTGATCAACTACTAACCCTCGCCCCTAGTGTGGGCTCGCAGGTTAGCTTCAACTACTAACCCTCGCCCCTAGTATGGACTCGCAGGCTAGCATCACCCTCACCCCTAGTGTGGACTCGCAGGTGTGGAACAGATAACTACTAACCCTCGCCCCTATTGTGGACTCGCAGGTTAGCTTCAAAATCAAGATATAGATAACTACTAACCCTCGCCCATAATGTGGACTCGCAGGTTAGCTTCAAGAGATCACCCTCGCCCCTAATGTGGACTCGCAGGTGCGGGCAGATATCTACTAACCCTCGCCCCTAGTGTGGACTCGCAGGTTAGCTTCACGAAATCAAGATACAAATAACTACTAACCCTCGCCTCTAATGTGGACTCGCAGGTTAGCTTCAAGAATTCAAGGTACAACAGTTCCGTTATAACTTATTCATCCTATGACACGATGTGACTCGCTCCAAGTACAGGTGATGACACGACATGACCCAATCATGATACACGAGAGAACCAATCCAATATGAACTACAAAATTAACTATGAATAATAACTATATATACATACAACCAATATGAACTACAAAGCTAACTATAAACAAGGACTATATATGTACTAGCATGTACGATGTACAAATCACATGTCAATAATCAACTAATAAAACTATATATATATATATTTTTAAACTAGTAAAACTATATAAGAATAGAAATATGCATGTAAATAAACTATAGAGGGAGGCAAGGTATCTTGCTTGGAGGTTGCACGCAGATCCAACAAAAATGTAGTCAACTGATAAGCCATAAAGTCCAAATCTCGTAACTGTCTCTGAAAGCTAAAATAGACATTGCCAACATTCTCAGAATAGTCAAATTAGCTAGTATTGGCTATCCTTAAGTCCAATTATGGACACAGGGGCAAAACGGTAATTTTGGGTAAAAATGATGTCCGCCGTTGGACCCACTTTGCACCGAAAAACGTGCCAGATTCAATGGTCTTTAAAGTCGTCAAACTACATATCAACAGGTCCAATTTTCTGATACAAACCCAAACATATGTCCAAAGTTGGATTCCGGCGGGCCATGCACAAAATCGCCCGTTGAATCGGACCGTGGGGCCCGCGAAACGGCGATCCGATCAACTGTCTCGGAATCGGACCAAATTTGACATATAGGACCAAAAAATGATACGGTCCTGTTGGCGCAAGTTTCGTCTCGATCTGACGAACATGCACAAAATAATTGGGAAATTTGCACAGAGGCCGATACGGTGAATTTTGACTAATACGCATCAAATTCATTGCGCACGCACAACCAATTTGAATTCCGTCAAAGCCTATACATACGCGAAGCCATTACGCACCTTTCGATGCTTCCGGTTCGCGACCACGTCGTCCGGATTGGCGGGACGCACGTCGTATCGAAGGGTTTTTGAGATTTTTGAAATCTGTTACTCATGTTTTTTCGTAATTTTAACCCTTTTTATCTTACTGTATAAACCATTAGAAATACAACTAAAAATGGGGTTTCCATCTCGGTTAGGTTTTCTATGACTCTGTTCAAACACAATATTGAAACAGAGAAAGGATCGGCAAAAAATCGCCTTCCCAAACTAGTGTTGGGACTGGATTCATATTCTGTTTTTGAACAGTTTTCTTCAAACTTTGAATCGATCTTCTGGCTAATATAAAGCACATAAATTCGATCTTTTTGAAAGAAAACAATTTCGTATGGGTTGGGGACATACCCGAGAAAACGGTTCACGAAACCATTGAGCGATCGTCGAAATCCAACTCCGCGAAGTCGGCCTAGTCACAGCCGCTTACTGCTACTTCTATGGTCACTGTTGCGCGCGTGTGGCATTTTCGGCCGACGGTGGCTGCCTGTGGCAACGCGCGGGGCCAAGGAGGGTCGTCGGGGTATGGTGGTGGTGAGGCGGCTAGGTTTGTGGTCGATCGACCCTCTCTCTCGTTGCAATACATATATACCTAGTCGATGCTGTGATACAACAGGGTCGGGTGTTGCTCTGTTAAAATGGGAAAGAGCTCCCTTTGGGGCTGGGCCTGGCTGGAATCGGGTTAGGCTTGGCCTGGCTGGGTTAATAAATTGTTTTTCTTTTTTATTTCCTTTTCTTATATATATATATATATATATATATATATATATATATATATATATATATATATATATATATATATATATATATATATATATGTATATATACTCATATATTTACTTATATAATAAATCTCCAAAAATCTAAATAAATATTTTTAACAGAAAAATACAAATCTCAATATTATCTATATATTTTTTATCTCAATATAATCTTAATATTATCTATATATATATACATATATATACACATACACACATATATAATAAATATTTCTATATGTATATATGCACATACACATACACACACACACACACACACACACACACACACACACACACACACACACATATATATATATATATATATATATATATATATATATATATATATATATATATATTTTATATATATATATATATATATATATATATATATATATATATATATATATATAATATGTATATATGCATATACTTTAATAAATTATAAATATATTTTTATGCCTATATATATATACATATATATATATATATATATATATATATATATATATATATATATATGTATATATGCATATACTTTAATAATATATAATATATTTTATGCCTATATATATACACATATATAATAATTAATATATATATATACAATATAATATATATATCTATATATATACATATATATATAATATATATATATATATATATATAACCAAATAATATCTATATACACACATATATATTTATATATATAAGCTTATATAAAATCTCCATAAAACCCAATAAATCCCTATATTTTATTCCTAGGGTAGGGCCTATCTATATAAATATGAACCCATATATTATAGCATTTATTTAACAAAATAATATAACCAATAATAATAAACTATAACATTATATAATAATAACCTCAATAACATTGATAATGAAATAATAATAATAATAATAACGAAATTCAATAAACCAGTAATGGTGTATATACCATTACATATAGTCTAATAATCTCAAAATGTACAAGGATAACTAAGGAAGGTATTTATCCTATTTTTAAGATAAAATATCCAATAAAATATTTAATAAATGTATAACACTCATTTATACAATCTCCTGCTAAAACATTAAATAAAATACAACTATACATATACCCAATACATATCTACACGGACGTCTCTGGATGCACCTACCCGACTATGTAGGCTTAGGCTCGGTTCGGGTGCAGTCCGAACTAAATTGGTACAACCGGGTCACCTAAAAGTCAATTAATATTAATAATAAATAATTAAATTATTTATAGCGGTCATGTCGCAACTTGGCCTAGGTTTTCCTAGTTGGGACTCACTTATGGCTTGGCATTCCCCTATCTTGGCTAAACACTAGTCAAAGCACCCCACTGCACTATCCATGCCATGATTCTTGGTCATCTTGTACTCCAAATCTTAACCATGGCTAAGGTCATCTATCGTAATAATTAACTAAATAATTATTTATAAAAAAATCTAAAAATTATCACTTAAATTAAATAAATAATAAGAATATTTCAACAATTTTCGGGAAGAGGAGTTACAAATCTACCCACCTTAAAATAATTTCGTCCTTGAAATTCTAATTCATAGTTATTCCTTAAAAGAAAGTCTACCTTAGCCTTAATCTCTTTAAATTTAATTCCTCAAAAATAGTTTATATCTTTCTCATAGCCATCTTGTAACTACGAAATCTCGAGGACTTCTACCCACCTTTGGTCATACTACTCCCTAAAATTACGGTCACTAAAACCTTATAATCTTCTAACTAGTTGCTAATAATTCTACCAACAGATATCTAGGGTGTATGGCATCTATAATCCCTCCTATCTATAAACAACCAAATATTCAATAGTCAAGCAATATTATACTATAATTTAAGGATTTTTAATAGATACTAAACAGCACGATCGTTCGTCACCCTGAAATAGAAGGAGACGAAAATCAATGGTACGGGAGGGCAAAGGAGAATAATCGAGAACGAATACAAGGTTTCAAAGGCGGTAAAGAAATTTCTATCAAGGCAGAGTGGATTAAGATTTCTAAGGTTTAGACATAGTCGCAGGCTCTGTAACATCCAGTTTTCTAAATATGGGTAATTTTGAAATTTTGTGTTTTTAATTGTTTAATTATGATATATAAATAATAATATGATTTTTGGTGAATTTTAATCATTTAAAACTATTTTAAAAATCATGACTTGTGATTTTGATGTGCAGTTAGTGAAACCGTAGAGACAGTCTGACCTAGAGCCTAACCCTGTGATTTGGGATATCTATTTATCATTTTTAGCCTAGAGGGTATTTTGGTCATTTCTGAATTTATTTGAGCTTATTGTGATTTATTATAATTATTTGGAATTAATATATATTATTAGGAATGGTGTGATTTTAATATCATTTAATTAATTGCCATGTGTTGTGATTAGCCCTAACCTAGATTGGACCTAATCTAGATTAGTCATAGCTAGTCTTAGTTAGCCATGGTTAGTATTAGTTAGTATTGGTTAGTTTGGTTAAGTCAAGATTAGTTAAAACAAACTAGATTGCAACTTGACTAGAAAGTAAACCTAGATTTTAGGCCATTGATTAGCTAGATGGAATGAGAGCACTATATTTATTCCCCAAAAACCCTAACCCTAACTTTATGGCCAGCCTAGGGATCTCCCCACTCCCTATATAATCCCTCTCAAAATATAGTTGCCTCTTTTTATCCATCCCTTCATTTTTCTAGAGAGCAAGGTTTGTTCTTCATTGAAACTCTTCCTATTTTGATCAATATTAGTCCATTTCCTCTCAAATTTCTTCCATGGTGACCTAATTAGTGTTCCCCTACTGTTCATGGAGACTATTGACAGGTTTGAGTAATTTGGGGCCTTATGCTAGCTAGAGGAGATCTCATTTGTGAAGCTTTCTTGAATGAACAACACCTATAGGTAAATTCCTATTCCCTCCACCAAATTTCGATTTCTTTGTATAGATAGAAAGCCCTAGGTGTCCTCTCACTTTAGGGATAGGATTTGCAGACTTTCGTGTCCTTTACGTGTCCATATCAGGACACGTATCAGTCAGCAGTAGTAGGTGTTCGACGAAATGCCACAGTAGGCATTTCGATCGTGATTTCAATATGTGTTTGAATAGGAAATTAGGTTTTGGTGTCTCTTAGGGGTTTCTAAGTGACTGAGGTGATTTCGTGTCGTATCGAACCTGTGGACACGCCCGCGCACGTGCGAGCTGCACTGTTCTGCTACCAGTAGGTTCGTGCGAGCTATTTAGGGCACGTAGACACGTGTACTTGGACACGAAGGGAGGGGCAGTGTCTGACATGACACCCCCGAAGTCTCGTGTCCCTTGGTTTTGTGTCGGGTAAGGAATTTGACCTGCACTGGACACGGGGGGGGGGGGAGGGGGGCACAGTCACTGAACCAGTTCAGTGTGCAATGGTTGTGCGTGTGTTTGGACACATTTGTGTCCTGTTTTTGGACACGATATTAATTGTATGACACGTACACATATCCACTATTAATTACCAACCTTAACCCTATTGCTAATTGCTAAATTTAATGGTTGAATGGGAACTTGTACTGTGGTGTATCAGTAAGTTAATGAGCCTGTTCTTCATTTTCAATTTATTTTTATGATTAATATCATGTGTTTTTGTTATGGTTAGTTGCAGTTATGAATAGATAACATGTTGGGGTTGGGTTCAATGTGTTCGTGAATGTTTGTACGATATTTTAGAATGGATTCTTGGTGTCCTGATACCTGTTCTATCACTGAGTACCCAAAGTGAATTTCCAGTTTTGATTTAAACCTACATATTGATATGTTAGATTGCTGTACATTAGACATCATGCTAGGATTCAATTCTTAGTATTAGTTGGCTAAACATATTCGAATTCATATGGATGGGTTAGATAAACCATGAAATGATTTCTTCCCTATTGAATGTTTATTTAATTTAATCTGAGCTTATGTTCTTGATTTCCTAAGATGGAATGGGCTAAATTATGTCATGATACATTGTGTTATATAAACCTGAATTGATCTTCTAATTCCTGAAATCTGAGATCAAATGCCAATGTGTAAAACCTGAAGTTCATAAACCTTTCTGTACACTGAAACCAATTTACTGAGACACATGACACTGAACACTGAGACATTGTTTTAATATCCATGAACCTGTGCAAATTCTGAGACACTTGAATATTGTTTTAATCAAAAACCTGAGAATGAATGGTAATTCATATTGAACTATTTTTTTTACAAACCTGGGAATGTTCCCTACTACACTGTTTTGGTTCCATGTTTCACTGTCAGTCGGTTTAGGTAAAGCCTGGGACTGTTTTCACTTTTCTGTTATTGTGTGGAAAATCTGAGACACTTGCATTTGTATTTCCTGAGATTACTTGTCTAGCAATGTCACTTGTTTCACCTGGGATTGACCCTGTACTTTCCATATCACACAGGTTTTTCTATACACACACACAAAGCAAATAACTGGGAACACTCTGAAACCTGTTCCTGAGATGGAACACTGTGGCAGCTCATCTATCACATGCCTAAACATACACACACACACATAAACATGCCAAACACATTCTTGTACACAGGAAACACATTTACACACAACCTACATGACACACTGTCACCTAGGTTTCCATGTACACTCACACACAGAGGCCACACTCTCACTTCCTGTATACACACACACACATTGCTATGTACACACTGTTTTCTCACACTCTCATATGTTCACACATATATACCCACACACATTTGTCTTTATTTTATAGCTCTCCCTATGTGTATGTGTAATTACATATATGTGAATGTGAATATATAGTGTGTATATGAGATTCCTATGGGTTTATGTATATATGTGTATTGAGATATATGGTATATAGGTTCAATTGCCTTGTGTGTATGGCTATTTGCCTATGGGATAGGGCCTATGGCCTATAACCTAGATGACATAGCCTAGGGTACTCATGGGTGGTTTGTGTGTATGAAATACACACATGTGTAATACCCTATAGACTAGTGTATGGTGTGTACTAGCTAAGGTAGACTGTTTAGGCCTAGTTAGACTTCTTTGAGTCTAGATTGACCTAGTTGACCTAACTTTGACCATTTAGTTGACTGAAGTTGACCAGGATTGATTTTGGTCTAGGATTGACCTAATATCATGTAGATTGCATCATAGTATCTTATTTTATTAGCTGGACATGTTGTGACTTGTACTATTCTGATTAGGAGCCAGACACCACTCCTCAGGTAGTAGTTTCTTTCGGACATTCAGGATATCAGACGAGTATATTCTCTGACCGTTTCATACTTGTTAGAAGTATTTTCTTGCTCTAGTTTATTTTACTTTATGCTGACACGATGGAAACACGGATTAGTACTATATAGATCTTTTCATACGATGTTATCCCCCTCGGGAGCATCAGATACATCATGTCATGTGCGTTTTACTTTCATTATGTACTCTTGTGCTTTCACCTTACATGTGCACTCTCGTGATTCATGTACTCTCATGATCATGGAGCCCCCATGTTTATATTCATGTGCACCCATTATGGGCCCCCATGTGAATATCATGTGCAATAACATAACTTGAACGGATCTTTGTGTATTGATTGGGGTACGGGGGAGTATCAATAGTCATGTGGATAATTTCCAAAGTAGTGTAGTCATGTGCGACCTCTCATATTTATTATCAAGCCGTTCACATGTCTAGCTTGTACTCTAAATCACTAGTTCACTGTAGCTCTTTACTTATAGTAGATATTTCATTATAGTCTTCTTTTTTTACTCATGTATTCTCTTCAGCGTTTTATGTATCTTACTCTATTGCCTGTATTATATTCCTGTCATGATATAAATTGCGTGAGATGTACTGTGCTCGCTCCAGTCCTGACTGGACCTATTGAAATTTTACAGATGACTTTGAGGAGCAGTGTCCCACTTATTACGGAGCAGGCTTAGATGACACACTTGAGCTGGACTCTCAGGAGGACCCAACACTTGCTGAGGACACTACCCCTGTAGATTAGGCTAGTTAGCTAGGCTAGTTCTATTTACTTTCATGTTATGATACATTGTGTATATATTGGAGATGTACTCTGGATTATGGAGATGTTTATCTTAGTTTCAGCTATCTCTCTGTCCTGTATTATACTCTGTGGGTTCTGAGTTTTATCTATCCTATCGTTCAATACTATCTTCCTTAGCTGTGATTGAGTTGTACTTATTTATGTCACATCCATTCGGAGTGTATAAACTGTACAGGTATATTATAAACTATTAGATGTATGTGACCTAGGACAGCGTTCTACCGCTGATATTGCGGCGTAGGCTGGACGTACCCATGTCTCGTGCCCTTACACTGGGTGCGGGTCGTGACACATTTTTAGTGGTGGCCCATGCAGGTCGAGTTTATGTAGTGGTATTCGAACTAGAGTATCACTACAGCCTGCAGTAGGATTATGATATTTTTGAAGGTACTCAATCACATTAGGAAAAACTCTTAATCGGATTCCTGTTACCTAAAAATTTGCTGCATTATTGTCTTCCTTGAAAATAAATCGACCTCCCTTGATGTTATCGCTTCATTCTCAGTGATTGTACTCTTGTTTGATCTGTCTTCAGGATGGTTATGGAGATGCAATCTCATCGTCTCGATCAGGGAGACACCACTAAGGGGTCTACCACTCCTCGTCCTGTTCAGCAGGGCCCCGAGACTGCAGCTCCTATTATGCCAGCTTAGGCTGGGATATCTGCAGCTCATGGGAATGCACCTCTTCCTACTCCGAGACTTTCCTCAGTCATCCCGAACGTTCTTCAGTAGCAGTCGCCATCAGGATCAGAGGACATGGCGCGGTTGTTCTCCTTCTTCCAGCAGATAGTGGAAACTTAGCGACAACAGTTGTTCAAGAGGGGACATGATATTCATGGAGTTAGCAGCAGTGGAGGTCAGGCTAAAAGGCCTTACGTACAGATTCAGCATCAGTATCAGCAGAGGCCTGTTCAGTAGCACCTTCAGGATCAAGGACGTGCATATTTCTACCAGGCATCTAGACAGCAGCAGGACGCTAGGTGCAACTTCTGCAAGAAGGCAGGCTATGGGTGGAACGACTGTAGGATGAGGCTTGGCAGGTGTTTACTTTGTGGTTCAGTGGAGCATCGGTGTAGGGAATGTTCCAGGAGCCAGACAACAATGACTCAGGTAGCAGTAGGAGCTAGGGCTTCGACAGAGCATCCCAGGGGACCATCGTTACAGACGCAGCAGACCCCTAGACAGCAGCAGGTTACCAGTTTCCCTTCCTGTAGGAAACCAGGGCACGATGGGAGTAAATGCCAAATGAGGATAGGCAAGTGCCTACTTTGCGGAGCATCATATCATCCGTTAAGAGAGTATCCCAAGTTTCCTGGACGGACAGCTCAGGGAGCAGGAGCGAGGGCTCCGGTAAGCCAGCAGGAGGGACTGCCCTTTCAGACTCAGCAGCAGAGATTCACACAGTATCAAGCTGAAGGAGGCCAGCAGGGACGAGCTTACGCCATGACAGTCGAGGGTGCTCAGGCAGTGGGAGAGGTGCTTGCAGGTTCTATTCTTTTCGATTCCATTTCTACCTTGCCTCATTATATCTATCTTGAAATTCAATTCCATCTTTTCTTATCTGCTTCCTTATTTGTTGATAAGTCTTGATCTGGCATTTCTTTTTTATTTGATTTTCTTTCGAGATAAGTCGTATGGGCTAGGTCACCTAAGTTATGGGATATAGAGTCTTCTATAGTCATGTTAGCTGGCATAGTGAGGACATATAGTCAGATTTTGGATGTATTTCTCGGGTGTGGGAATTTAAGGTTTTTACTGTCAAGCATGCGACAATGCAAATTTTTTAAATACCATGATTCTAGAGGTATGTACCTTAGTCAAGGACTCTGTGATTATCGTAGCCTTGCTCACTAGCATGACGAAGACTCTGAGTAACATGATTTTGGACAGATGCATATGATTATCAGATTTTATCTTGAGAAGGTTTTTAACCTATCATCTCTATCATACCCTTCTGCTGTTATAAAATTGTATTCCATCAAATAACTTAGGAGTAGGGATATTCTAGTTTTGTAGAACTTATTCACATGCAGTTATTTCATAGTATAATGATATGATGACTCGTAGAGTGTCTGTACCCTAGAGATGATAGTTAGCATAGGTATTAGAATAGTAACCCAGTGTTGATGATTCCCCTGTTATTTATAATACGAACCAGTTTACATATAGGATGTTAGTATGCCTTACAACCTTGATGATCTATTATTATTATTATTTTCTTACCCTTTCCAGTGAGGCACCCATGACTAGAGCCTGTCCTGGAGTATAGTTGTAGCTTCACCTAAGACTGAGAGGTCTATATATATAGATAGATTGCAGATGATATTGGCATATAGGATATGGGGTGGTTGGTATCTATAGGCCATTGTTGTATAGGGTATTGACATGTTGTTTAGCCCATATTTGGTTCAGTTTTCTATTTTAGTTAAGATCTCTTTGTGTTGAGTTCAGTCATGTTTGATCAACCCTTTATAGGTAGTGTGCAGACCCTTCACTAGATACCCTGTCCCCTTGGTTCAGACTTGTACAAGTTGTTCACTGCACTCAACTTTTATTACCTACCATATTGCATAATAGATTTCACTGGGCCATTGTTCAGACCCCGATTATTGACTCGCCAATATAACCATCAACCCCTTACCATATTCTGTATATCTGGAGAGTTAGTATCATGCATACTAGAGGCCTGCACTCACCACTTGGGACAGTTCACTGCTCTGTCCTAATAAACCCTACAGTATCTGACCCCTTTATTGGATTGATAGACATATGGTAGGGAGTGTGTGTTATTAGACCTTGAGTAGAGTAGAGGTAATGAGAGTTAATATATATATAGTTTGTATGTATATGTAATATTGATTGGCACGTAGCCTGCACTCATTTGCAGTATACTGCCTATTGTATTCCCTGTACACCAGTTTGGTTCACTTCTTTCAGACCACTGTCCTGCATGTAGTTAGTTCAGCCAGATAGAGAGGAGAGGCCAGGTTGATCTAGAGGCATGTTTCAGTCACCATATAGGTTTCCTTTCACCTTGACTTTACAAGTGGACCCAAATATCCTATCCTTTAGCTTATAATTTCAGTCTCCTTAGGATCATTCCCTTTTGCCTACACTAATGATTCAGACCATTCATCCTTAGTCTAATTTCCAAGCATTTGTTCAGTCTCTTATAAGTTTAGTCTACTTAAACCCTTTGATGATCAGTTATATATATATATGATATACTTAGGATATATGTAATGGGTGGTTGTTCTTGAGCTTATGTATACGTGGTATTTGGTATTTATGTGCTTAGAATATAGGTATTTAGTTATGGGTGACTTGATAGGATTTGGAAGGTTAAGAGTTAGTCTATCATAGAGTTTTTCTTTTTGCTAATCTCTAGTTGCCAACACCTAGATAGCTAGCATAGGTAAAACCCTAAGAAGTTGACCAGTTGATGACCAAGTACTTGGATGTTGAGAAATTGACTAGTGGTTGACCCTTGACTATGTTTGACCTAGAAGGAGTACTACCATCTTAAATTTTGAGGACGAAATTTTTCTAAGGTGGGTAGACTTGTAACACCCAGTTTTCTAAATGAGGGTAATTTTGAAATTTTGTGTCTTTAATTATTTAATTATGATATTTAAATAATAATATGATTTTTGGTGAATTTTAATCATTTAAAACTATTTTAAAAATTATGACTTGTGATTTTGATGTGCAGCTAGTGAAACCGTAGAGACAGTCTGACCTAGAGCCTAACCCTGTGATTTAGGATATCTATTTATCATTTTTAGCCTAGAGGGTATTTTAGTCATTTCTGAATTTATTTGAGCTTATTGTGATTTATTATAATTATTTGGAATTAATATATATTATTAGGAATGGTGTGATTTTAATATCATTTAATTAATTGCCATGTGTTGTGATTAGCCCTAACCTAGATTGGACCTAATCTAGATTAGTCATAGCTAGTCTTAGTTAGCCATGGTTAGTATTAGTTAGTATTGGTTAGTTTGGTTAAGTCAAGATTAGTTAAAACAAACTAGGTTGCAACTTGACTAGAAAGTAAACCTAGATTTTAGGCCATTGATTAGCTAGATGGAATGAGAGCCCTAGATTTATTCCCCAAAAACCCTAACCCTAACTTTATGGCCAGCCTAGGGATCTCCCCACTCCCTATATAATCCCTCTCAAAATATAGTTGCCTCTTTTTATCCATCCCTTCATTTTTCTAGAGAGCAAGGTTTGTTCTTCATTGAAACTCTTCCTATTTTGATCAATATTAGTCTATTTCCTCTCAAATTTCTTCCATGGTGACCTAATTAGTGTTCCCCTACTGTTCATGGAGACTATTGACAGGTTTGAGTCAATTTGGGGCCTTGTGCTAGCTAGAGGAGATCTCATTTATGAAGCTTTCTTGAAGGAACAACACCTATAGGTAAATTCCTATTCCCTCCACCAAATTTCGATTTCTTTGCATGGATAGAAAGCCCTAGGTGTCCTCCCACTGTAGGGATAGGATTTGCAGACTTTCGTGTCCTTTACGTGTCCATATCGGACACGTATCAGTCAGCAGTCGTAGGTGTTCGACGAAATGCCATAGTGGGCATTTCGATCGTGATTTCAATATGTGTTTGAATAGGAAATTAGGTTTTGGTGTCGCTTAGGGGTTTCTAAGTGACTGAGGTGATTTCGTGTCGTTTGGTGTCGTATCGAACCTGTGGACACGCCCGCGCGCGTGCGAGCTGCACTGTTCTGCTACTAGTGGGTTCGTGCGAGCTATTTAGGGCACGTGGACACGTGTACTTGGACACGAAAGGAGGGTCAGTGTCTGACATGACACCCCGAAGTCTCGTGTCCCTTGGTTTTGTGTCGGGGGAGGAATTTGACCTGCACTGGACACGAGGGGGGGCACAGTCACTGAACCAGTTCAGTGTGCAATGGTTGTGTGTGTGTTTGGACACATTTGTGTCCTATTTTTGGACACGATATTAATTGTATGACACATACACATATCCACTGTTAATTACCAACCTTAACCCAATTGCTAATTGCTAAATTTAAGGGTTGAATGGGAACTTCCCCATTCGTCTGATACTGTGGTGTATCAGTAAGTTAATGAGCCTGTTCTTTATTTTCAATTTATTTTTATGATTAATATCATGTGTTTTAGTTATGGTTAGTTGCTGTTATGAATAGAAAATATGTTGGGGTTGTGTTCAATGTGTTCATGAATGTTTGTACGGTATTTTAGAATCGATTCTTGGTGTCCTGATACCTGTTCTATCACTGAGTAACCAAAGTGAATTTCCAGTTTTGATTTAAACCTACATATTGATATGTTAGATTGCTGTACATTAGACATCATGCTAGGATTCAATTCTTAGTATTAGTTGGCTAAACATATTCGAATTCAAATGGATGGGTTAGATAAACCATGAAATGATTTCTTCCCTATTGAATGTTCATTTAATTTAAACTGAGCTTATGTTCTTGAATTTCTATGATAGAATGGGCTAAATTATGTCATGATACATTGTGTTATATAAACCTGAATTGATCTTCTAATTCCTGAAATCTGCGATCAAATGCCAATGTGTATAACCTGAAATTCATAAACCTTCCTGTACACTGAAACCAATTTACTGAGACACATGATACTGAACACTGAGACACTGTTTTAATATCCATGAACCTGTGCAAATTCTGAGACACTTGAACACTGTTTTAATCGAAAACCTGAGAATGAATGGCAATTTATATTGAACTGTTTTTCTTTACAAACCTGGGAATGTTCCCTACTGCACTGTTTTGGTTCCCTGTATCACTGTCAGTTGGTTTAGGTAAAACCTGGGACTATTTTCACTTTCCTGTTATTGTGTGGAAAATCTGAGACACTTGCATTTGTATTTCCTGAGATTACTTGTCTAGCACTGTCACTTGTTTCACCTGGGATTGACCCTGCACTTTCCATATCACACATGTTTTCCTATACACACACACAAAGCAAATAACTCGGAACACTCTGAAACCTGTTCCTGAGATGGAACACTGTGGCAGCTCATCTATCACATGCCTAAACATACACACACACATGAACATGCCAAACACATTCCTGTACACAGGAAACACATTTACACACAACCTACATGACACACTGTCACCTAGGTTTCCATGTACACTCACACACACAGGCCACACTCTCACTTCCTGTACACACACAGACACATACACACACACACACACACACACACACACACACACACACACACACACACATTGCTATGTACACACTATTTTCTCACACTCTCATATGTTCACACACATACACCCACATACATACACCCACACACATTTGCCTTTATTTTCATAGCTCTTCCTATGTGTATGTGTAATTATATATATGTGAATATGAATATATAGTGTGTATATGAGATTCCTATGGGTTTATGTATATATGTGTATTGAGATATATGGTATATAGGTTCAATTGCCTTGTGTGTATGGCTATTTGCCTATGGGATAGGGCCTATGGCCTATAACCTAGATGACATAGCCTAGGGTACTCATGGGTGGTTTGTGTGTATGAAATACACACATGTGTAATTCCCTATAGACTAGTGTATGGTGTGTACTAGCTAAGGTAGACTGTTTAGGCCTAGTTAGACTTCTTTGAGTCTAGATTGACCTAGTTGACCTAACTTTGACCATTTAGTTGACTGATGTTGACCAGGGTTGACTTTGGTCTAGGATTGACCTAATATCA
Organism: Iris pallida; assembly: GCA_029216955.1. Taxonomy (NCBI): domain Eukaryota; kingdom Viridiplantae; phylum Streptophyta; class Magnoliopsida; order Asparagales; family Iridaceae; genus Iris; species Iris pallida. Next base: position 2,054,560 of record JANAVB010031216.1, on the reverse strand, counting down.
TGTAGATTGCATCATAGTATCTTATTTTATTAGCTGGACATGTTGTGACTTGTACTGTTCTGATTAGGAGCCAGATACCACTCCTCAGGCAGTAGTTTCTTTCGGACATTCAGGATATCAGGCGAGTACATTCTCTGACCATTTCATACTTGCTAGGAGTATTTTCTTGCTCTAGTTTATTTTAATTGATGCTGACACGATGGAAACACGGATTAGTACTATATAGATCTTTTCATACGATGTTATCCCCCTCGGGAGCATCAGATACATCATGTCATGTGCGTTTCACTTTCATTATGTGCTCTTGTGCTTTCACCTTACATGTGCACTCTCATGATTCATGTCCTCTCATGATCACGGAGCCCCCATGTTTATATTCATGTGTACCTATTATGGGCCCCAATGTGAATATCATGTGCAATAACATAACTTGAACGGATCTTTGTGTATTGATTGGGGTACGGGAGAGTATAAATAGTCATGTGGACAATTTCTAAAGTAGTGTAGTCATGTGCGACCTCTCATGTTTATTATCAAGCCGTTCACATGTCTAGCTTGTACTCTAAATCACTAGTTCACTGTAGCTCTTTACTTATAGTAGATATTTCATTACAGTCTTCTCTTTTTACTCATGTATTCTCTTCAGCGTTTCATGTATCTTACTCTATTGCCTGTATTATATTCCTGTCATGATATGAATTGCGTGAGATGTACTGTGCTCGCTCCAGTCCTGACTAGACCTATTAAAATTTTACAGATGACTTTGAGGAGCAGTATCCCACTTATTACGGAGCAGGCTTAGATGACACACTTGAGCTGGACTCTCAGGAGGACCCAACACTTGCTGAGGACACTACCCCTGTAGACTAGGCTAGTTAGCTAGGCTAGTTCTATCTACTTTCATGTTATGATATATTGTGTATATATTGGAGATGTACTCTGGATTGTGGAGATGTTTATCTTAGTTTCAGCTATCTCTCTGTCCTGTATTATACTCTGTGGATTTTGAGTTTTATCTATCCTATCGTTCAGTACTATCTTTCTTAGCTGTGATTGAGTTGTACTTATTTATGTCACCTCCATTCGGAGTGTATAAACTGTACAGGTACCTTATAAACTGTTAGATGTATGTGACCTAGGACAGCGTTCTACCGCCGATACTGCGGCGTAGGCTGGACGTACCCACGTCTCATGCCCTTACACTGGGTGCGGGTCGTGACCGGCTCGTATCAGTACAGTTACATAACCGATACGATATGTTCTGACCTGCATGGACTACCAAAAAACTTGTCACGACCCGAACCCACTTTTCGGACACGAGCTCGTGAGCAAGCCAGCTACGTATCAAGCGAACTCCAGCCCAACTCGAATACGTAAACGCTGTCAAGGCTACGGTATACTGCCAAGTCATGGCAAAATAATCTATATCTCAATCCACAATAAGAATATGAAACATGAATGAACACTATGGGTCTTGGTCTGCAGCCCACTAGCATACATGTCTGATAAGACTCCAAGGAATATAACAAGAGTCTCCAAACTAAATCAATAAGCAAGATATCTCATGATAAGGAATGTAAAGAACGAGCTGGATAATAAACATAATAACGATACCTGAATCCCGCAAGCGTATCATCACATCTGCCATCCAGAACTACCAGCTAACTCTATGCAATCACTAATCCTGAAGAGATCATCAGGTTCTCAGGGGACATAGCAAGATACATAAAAACTTGCCTATCTAGCAGTTTATCATGTAATAATAAAAATACAGGAATTAAACGAAAAAAGACCAATCAACACGAAAACACGACTATACACGACTGGAAGAACCACTACGCATAAACGAACTGCTAGAGAAGAACAAGAGAACACGATATCACGATGTCAACGGATAACCAATAGAATACTCAAACCCTCGCCCCTAGTGTGGACTCGCAGGTTTGATCAACTACTAACCCTCGCCCCTAGTGTGGGCTCGCAGGTTAGCTTCAACTACTAACCCTCGTCCCTAGTGTGGACTCGCAGGCTAGCATCACCCTCGCCCCTAGTGTGGACTCGCAGGTTAGCTTCAGAAATCAAGATACAGATAACTACTAACCCTCGTCCCTAATGTGGACTCACAGGTTAGCTTCAAGAGATCACCCTCGCCCCTAATGTGGACTCGCAGGTGCGGACAGATATCTACTAACCCTCTCCCCTAGTGTGGACTCGCAGGTTAGCTTCACGAAATCAAGATACAAATAACTACTAACCCTCGCCCCTAATATGGACTCGCAGGTTAGCTTCAAGAATTCAAGGTACAACAGGTCCGTTATAACTTATTCATCCTATGACACGATGTGACTTAGTCCAAGTATAGGTGATGACATGACACGACCCAATCACGATAAACGAGAGAACCAATCCAATATAAACTACAAAATTAACTATGAACAATAACTATATATACATACATCCAATATGAACTACAAAGCTAAATATAAACAAGGACTATATATGTACTAGCATGCATGATGCACAAATTATATATCAATAATCAACTAGTAGAACTATATAAGAATAGAAATATGCATGTAAATAAACTGTAGAGGGAGACAAGGTATCTTGCCTGGAGGTTGCACGCAGATCCAACAAAAATATAGTCAACTGATAAGCCATAAAGTCCAAATCTCGGAACTGTCTCCGAAAGCTAAAACAGACATTGCCAACATTCTCAGAATAGTCAAATTAGCTAGGATTGCCTGTCCTTAAGTCCAATTCTGGACACAGGGACAAAACGGTAATTTTGGACAAAAATGATATTCGCCGTTGGACCCGCTTTGCACCGAAAAGCGTGCCAGAGTCAATGGTCTCTAAAGTCGTCAAACTATATATCAACAGGTCCGGTTTTTCGATACGAACCCAACCGTATGTCCAAAGTTGAATTCCGGCGGGCCGTGCACAAAATTGCCTGTTGAATCAGACTGTGGGGCCCGCTAAACGGCGATCTGATCAACTGTCTCAGAATCGGACCAAACTTGGCATACAGGACCAGAAAAATTATACGGTCCTGTTGGCGTAAGTTTCGTCTCGATCTGACGAACATGCACAAAGTAATTGGAAAATTTGCACAGAGGTCGATACGTTAATTTTGACGGATACGCATCAAATTCGTCGCGCACACGCAACAAATTTGAATTCCGTCAAAGCCCACACATCCGTGAAGCCATTATGCACTTTTCGATGCTTCCGGTTCGCGACCATATCGCCCGGATTGGCGGGACGCACGTCGTATTGAAGGGTTTTTGAGATTTTTAAAATTTGTTACTCATATTTTTTCGTGATTTCAACCATTTTTATCTTACTGTATAAACCATTAGAAATACAACTAAAAATAGGGTTTCCATCTCGGTTAGGTTTTCTATGACTCTGTTCAAACACAATATTGAAACAGAGAAAGGATCGACGGAAATCGCCTTCCAAAACTAGTGTTGGGACTGGATTCATATTCTGTTTTTGAACAGTTTTCTTCAAACTTTGAATCGATCTTCTGGCCAATATAAAGCATATAAATTCGATCTTATTGAAAGGAAACAATCTCGTATGGGTTGAGGACATGCCCGAGAAAACGGTTCGCGAAACCATTGAGCGATTGTCGAAATCCAATTCCGCGAAGTCGGCCGAGTTACAGCCACTTACTGCTACTGCTATGGTCGCTGTTGCGCGCGCGCGGGCTTTCCGGCCGGCGACGGCTGCCT
>JANAVB010031216.1:1988320-2045820 GCA_029216955.1 Iris pallida | reverse complement strand
TCCTCAGATTGCTACCCACAGGCTCAACATCTTGCCTAATGTAAGGCTGGCCAAACAACAACAACGTCGATTTTGACCTGACATGATGAATGCCATAGAAACTGAAGTCAAGAAGCTTATCGCCTATGGTTTTGTCAGAGAAGAACAACATCCTGACTAGGTAGCCAATGTCGTCCCAGTTATGAAGAAAACATGGAAGGTCAGAGTCTGCATTAACTTTAGAGATCTTAACGATGTTTGTCCCAAGGATGAGTTTTCTCTTCGATCACTGATGTCATGATCGACAATACTTGCAGATTCGAATGAATGTCTTTTATAGATGGATTCTCAGGATATAATCAAATCAAGATGCATCCAGAAGATGAAAACATACATCTTTTCATACTCCTCTGGGAGTCTATTGCTATACTGTCATGCCATTCGATCTTAAAAATGCGGGTGTAGCTTATCAGCGGGCTATGAGTACTATCTTCCACGATTATTTGCGGAAGACAGTCAAATGCTATATCGACGATATTGCTGTCAGAAGTCGTCTAAAGGAAGACCACATCCAAGACTTGAGAACTATCTTTGATCTAATGCGCCAGCATCAACTCAAGATGAATCCCACCAAGTCATTCCTGGGAGTCTCTAGTGGCAAATTTCTCAAATTCGTTATTACCTCTAAGGGTATACACATTGATCCCGAGAAGATCAAAGCCATTCAAGAGATGCATCCTCTACGCAACATAAAAGAGCTATGAGGATTCCTGGGACGGCTTGCATACATCAGAAGATTTATTTCAAATCTATTTGGACGCTGCAGACCGTTTACTCAGCTTATGAAGAAATGTTTGTCTTTCATTTGGACTGAAGAATGCCAGCAATCATTTGAAGACATAAAATGGTACTTGATGAACCTTCCGATCTTGGTATCGCCAGTCTCAAGAATACCCTTCCTAATGTATGTTCGAGCAATGGATCATTCGTTGGGTACATTATTAGCCCAAAAAACAAAGAAGGTCATGAACAAGCCATCTATTATCTCAGCCGCACAATGATCGGGGCTGAACATCGATATAGCCCAGTAGAAAAAGAATGTCTAGCTTTGATGTTTGCTGTTTAAAAGACAAAATATTATATAACGGGCCAAACTATTCATGTTATCTCCAGAGTTAACCCTCTCCAGGTCTTGATAAAGAAACCCAGTACACTCAATTCCAGACTTGCTACATAGGCCATACTATTAGCACAATACGATATGGTTTATATTCCTCAAAAGTCTGTTAAGGGTCAAGCCCTAGCCGACTTTTTGGCTGCTCATCCAATTTCGGAGACATCTAAACTCTACGATGAGATTCCTGATGAAACTTTAGAATCTAATATGATTTCAGAGAAAATTCTTTCCTGACGTCTATTCTTTGATGGTGCATCCAGAATCGGACCCAAAGGTACCATTGTCGCTGGAGTCAGAATTGTCCTCGTATCACCAGATGGATTGGCTATCCAAAGAGCTTATTCTTTAGATGAGTCATGCTCTAATAATGTGGATGAATACAACGCTCTACTCATTGGTCTCCAATTAGCTAAATAATTAGATATTGAATATCTGGAAGTATATGGAGACTCTAAGCTGATTGTCAATCAGGTTAGAGGCACGTATGAAGTTCGGCACTAGAACCTCGTCCCATATCATGAAGCAACAATCAAACTGGCTACATTGTTTAAGGGCTTCTTCATTGAACATATACGTCGAGCTTGCAATACAGAAGCTGATGCACTTGCTAATCTGGCAGCCGTATTAGCAATCCCAGTGAGAAGGCAGCAGATGATTGTCATCACTAACAGAGAGTTATTTTGCATCAAGAATAACTCAAATATTGAGTTCAATAATTCAACTGAAATCAACGTAATTAGTCAAGACTTGAGAGCTCCTTTCATCGACTTCGTGGTACATGACATCTTACCTGAAGATCCTAAAGAATCTACAACAATCCGTAGGCGATCACTTCGGTTTTATTACAATCACACCTCCAAGACCCTCTATCGGCAGACATTCGATGGTCTACTCTTACGCTATCTTGCGAAAGATGAAGCAAAACAAATACTACATGAAGCTCACGATGGTGTATATGGTGTAAATCAGCCTGGTCCTAAGCTACATGATCGTATCCGACGTATGGGCTACTACTGGCTCACTATGGTATCAGATGCCATTGAATATACAAGAAAATGCCGAGCCTGTCAAATCTATACAGATTTCATCCACCAACCGTTGGAATTCCTTCACCCGACTGCCGCATCATGACCCTTTGAAGCTTGGGGACATAGATGTTATTGGTCCTATTAACCCACCGTCATCTAGAGGACATCGGTTTATATTAGCTATAACCGACTACTACTCGAAGTAGACGAAAGCTATACCTTTAGCCGAAGTCAAGACCAGCAGCAGCATCAATTTTATCAAATATCATGTGATATATAGATTCGACGTTCCTCGACGAATTATTCATGACAATGGGCCACAATTCATCAGTCAGAAGTTTACTCGATTTTGTGATGACAACAGAATCAATAATGTTGCTTCTACGGCCTACAATCTTGCAGCTAATGGTTTAGCAGAAGCATTCAATAAAACCATCATCAAGCTTCTCAAGAAGTTTTTTCTACTAATAAAAAGAAGTGGGGCGAAAAACTTGGAGAATGTCTATGGGCTTATCGTACTACTATACGCATTCCAACTGGTTGCACACCTTTCTCCTTGGTGTATGGGTGCGAAGCTGTCATACCATTGGAAATTCAAATCCCATCTCTAAGGATTGCAATTGCCAATGAACTCACAACAGAAAACAATGATCGTCTTCGGCTTCAGGAGCTTGAAGCGCTTGACGAGAAGCGGCTATTTGCTCAACAACATATTGAGCTATATCAAGCCCGTATCTCAAAAGCTTTCAACCGTAAAGTCAAAGTATGAGCATTTCAAAAATGAGAATTGGTCCTTACTGTCAGACGTCCTATGACTATGACACACATGAGCAAGGGCAAATTCGAAGCGAAGTGGGAAGGTCCCTATGTTGTAAGCAAGGTTTTCTCAAACGAAGCTTATTAACTGACCTGAATGGATGGCCGAGTCGCTATGATGCCTATCAATGGCAAATTCATAAAGAAATACTATGTTTGAAGAATGTATAAGATATTCTCTGATATTGTATATCCTTCAACTCTACAATTTATTATCTTTTATTTACTCTTCCGTAGATAAAACCACAGATAATAAATCTCAAAGAAAATCTCCAGTGGAGTCTATCCAATCATATCATATCATCATAAATGTTGTCTTTTGAAACCCAATTGTTTTTAAAAGATATTATATTTTTGAATCCCAGTTCATTCAAAAGTAGTCAATGGTTATATGAATTCACGTCCATATTACCTCTGAATTCTATTATTCGACATCAGCGACCTATCAAGTTCACATTACCTCTGATAATTCGTCTTTTGAAACGGCAATATTCCAAGAATTATATTCTGTCATGTCCATATTACCTCTGAACGGATATAATGAGTATATTTTTATTTTCTAGAAGATATGTCATGTCCGGTACCTCTGAACATACTTCCTATTCTTATCTATTACTTATGTTTATCACATATATGCAATAAGTAATGGAACTATAAAAATATCAATAACTTTTTATTTCAATGATGTTCAAAATATCAAAAGAGTACATCATGTGAAAGATAATAAAAAGACAAAGTTGTCATGAACAACTTTATTGTGGAGGCTGGGTACTGAGATCAATGATCAGTATCTTCAGATTCTGTCACGACCCGCACCCTAGAGTAAGGGCACGAGACGTGGGTACGTTCAGCCTACGCCGCAGTGTCGGCGGTAGAACTCTGTCCTAGGTCACAACATCTAACAGTTTAAGGTAATAAGCAGTTATACTCCCCGAATGGGGGTGAACATAACAGAATATATCTCAATCACAACTAAGGTAGAACAAGATAAAGATGGAATGATATAAAAGATGCAAGATCCAAACCACAGGAAATACAATAGAGAGAAAGCTAAGTGTCTATGATAACTCCACTGATATCCAGAATAATACAGATCCATAATATATATCCAGAATAATAGAGATCCATAATATATACAACTCAAACTCCAACACTATGAAATAAGATAAAACTATCTATGGAGCAACTGTCTCTACTGCTAAGGGATCCGACTAGAAGTCCGGATCGCAAGTGTCCTCTAAGGCTATCCAATAGAAAGTATCTAAGCAGGCCTCCTCCTCGTCCTCTGTAAAATTTTTAACAGGTCCAATCAGGACGGAAACGAGCACATATTTCTCAACAGTTCATAACAGGTTAGGAGTATAAATCATGCAATAGAGTAAAATACAGGAAATGCTGAAAAGGAAGTAGGAGTAAACAGGAGATATTTGTAACTGAAAGTAAATACATGATAAGTAGAGACTCTAAGTGGCTAAGTGATTTAGAGTACAATATGGTTATGTAAACGGCTTAGGGGCACATGAATACAACTAAGAGGCACATGAATTCAGCTACTGGGATAATGATCACATAACCAATTCTACTCACCCCGCCCCAATCAATACACAAGGATCCATTCAAGTTACGTTATAGGCAGATGAATACAGCTAAGATACGTGAACTCATGTAATGAGTAGTACATGAGGCACATGATAGTACATGAAAGCACATGAGAACATGTAAAAACATAAACTAGTACGAGTACAAGGAGTACCTGATGTACATGATAAAGTACATGAACATGAAATATTCGATGCACCCGTAGAGGGATAACATCTCAGGAAAGGATCCATATAGTACTAATCCGTGAAGATACGTGTCAGCATCAAGTAGAGTAATCTAGAGCAAGAATATAGTCCAGACAGGTATGAAAAGATCAGAGAATGTACTCGCCTACTATCTGAATGTCCAAGATGAAAGTACTGTCCGAGGAGTGGTGTCTGGCTCCTATTAGAATAGCACAAGTCACAACAAGTCCAGAATGGTAATAAGATGCACTACAATGCATTCTACACGAATCTAGGTCAATCTAGGCCAAAGTCAACTCTTGGTCAACTCTGGTCAACCCTAGAAATCAAACTAGGTCAACTAGGTCAAACCTAAGTCAAACAAGTCTGTACTAGTCTAACTAGGTCTAACAAGACTATATAAATCTAACTAGACTCTATACTGACACACAAATACACCCATAGGCTAAGAGCCTAGGCCATAGACTATACCATGCCTATGAACCAAACCATACTCACATAACACATGACAATATTTATCTCTAAAATATACTACACAATCTAATATAGAATACACATATTGATATATTATATAATATAACTTAGAAAATACATAACCTATAGGCTACTATATGTATATCATACAAATATTATATATTTAATATATATGATGGAACACACTCATATATATAGGATACCTATATATATATATATATATATATATATATATATATATATATATATATATATATATATATATATATATATATATATATTTTTATATATATATATATATATATATATATATCTCAGTACATATACATATACATATATATACATATACATATATATATATATATATATATATATATATATATATATATATATATATATATATCTCAGTACATATACATATACATATATATACATATACATATATATCTCAGTACATATACATATACATATACATATACATATATATATATATATATATATATATATATATATATATATATATATAATATATATATATATATATATATATATATATATATATATATATTAATATATATATTAAATATATATATATATATATATATATATATATATATATATATAAATATATATATATATATATTATATATATATATATATAAATATATATATATATATATATATATATATATATATATATATATATATATATATATATATATATATATATATATATATATATATATATATATATAGAAAGGGGGGAAACACATGTATGTGTCCAGGGGGGGTGTGTGTGTCATGAGAGTGCAAGAGTGTGTGTAGGTGTGAGTGTCACATGAGGGTGTAACATGAGAGTGTCAAGAGTGTGTGACAACTTGTGTGTGTGTGTGTGTTAGACATAGACATGTGAGTGTTACCTGTGCACATGAGGTTCCTGAAAACAGTGGCTATGGCAATGGGGTATGTGAACATAGAGTGTGTGATATGAGAGAGTGAAAGGGGGACTGTCATGAAGATAGTGTGGGGTACAGTCCAGCATGGACAGTGAACAGTGTTGAAGTAATGGAAATCAATATTGCAAATCCCAGTTCAAAACAGAACCTAAAACCCAGTATTCAGTCCAAAATCAAACTCCCAGATTTTGAGCCCAACACAATGCCAAAACATCCCAAAATCGATACACCATTAGTAAACATGTAGGTACACTTCATTAAGGTCTTAAACCATACAATTATCAGTATTAAATAGGTTAAATTGATGCGCAAAATTCATATTAAAAATCTGGAACACACAGAACTATGACTGATATTTAAGGTATCAGAAAATTGGTAAATGTGAAATAAGTTATCGAAAACAAGTTAAAATGCAAACCTAATGGTTGGTAATGAAACTATGGTTTGTGCACGTGTCCAGCAATGTGTTTGTGTCCTCCCAAGTGGACACAAATGTGTCCAAACAGCCCCGAACCCAAAATAATACAAAACTGGACCAATCCTTCGTGCACGTGGTTCCCGTGCACACGACACGACACGACACAGATCTCGTGATCGTGTCCCAGTATCGAAGGGGACTAGGGCTAGGTCGGGGACACCCTGATACGTGTCCACGACACGCGTGTGTGCGATACGACACGCGTATCAGTGCTAGAAATCGGCTGTAGCCGATATAGTGTAAACTCAATGCACGGCTTCGTACGTATCTGACACGACACTGAGAGGCCCTAGGACTTGACACACTGTGGTGTCAGTCAGTGTCCCGTAGTGTGTGTCAAATCTCACATGTCGAAGTGTCGTATCCAGCGCGCAAAAGGCCCCGAGTAGCAGGAGAATCAATACTGCCCGCGCGCGCAAGTGCAACAGTGTGTGTCAAATCTCACATGTCGAAGTGTCGTGTTTCCTAAAAATAAATCGAAATGCCCTTTGGGGCATTTCATCAAACACTTAAACACATGGACTGATACTGTGTCCAAATGGGACACGAATATGACACGAAATCCTACAAAAATCTAGGGTTAGCTAGGGGACACCTAGATCTAGGTTAGAATGCAATAATAACAGCAATTACAATAGGTTTTGAAGGAGTTACCTATAGGTGTCAAATCCTCAATAAAACTCCAAAGAGGGGTGTTCCTCTTGATAGCCAAACTTCTCCCAATTGTCCAAACTCTGAAATATTCTTACATAAATAGCAAGAACAGAAAAATTAGAACCTAATGCAATTGGTTTGGGGGAAAAATGAATTGAAATAGAATTTCTAGGATTTAATGAAGATGGAGACTCACCTCTTTCTAAAACTTGAGAAATATTCCTAATGGAGGCTAGCCCTAATTTCTAGGAGGGGATTAAATAGGTGGGAATTCCTAGGCTTAGTGTGGCCGGACAAGTGGGTTGGGCTAGGGCTAGGTCACATGGTTTTGGGTTGGGCCTCTAAGGCTAAAATCACAAGTCATGACTTGTGAAACCACAAGCCATTTACTATTCAAATCAATTCCTAATTTCCCCAAATTAAATCTAATTGGTTAATTACCACTAACTTAGGTCAAGCTAGGGTTTTCCATAACCTAACCAATAGTCATGACCTAGGTTAGTCTCTAGGACAGTCTCCAAGTCAACACTGGTCAAAGTCTAAAAATAGCACCAACTCAAATATACTAAAAATCACTTAAAAATTCTAATAAATATAATTAATACTAATAATTCCAAATTAATTCCAAAATTTTAAAAATGAATAAAATACCCTCAAGCTAGAAAAGTGACAGTGACAAATCTACCCCCTTAAAATAATTTCGTCCTCGAAATTAAAGGCGAAACTAACTGCTGAGAAGGATAGAAAAGTATACCTCAAGGTCCAAAAAGATAGGGGTACCGCTCGCGCATCTCATCCTCCCTCTCCCAGGTAGACTCTCCTGGAGAACGATGCCTCCATGGGACGCGTACCAAGGGTATCACCTGGTTCCTCTGTACCTTCTCCCGGCGATCCAGAATCTCCACAGGCTGCTTTGGATAACAGAGAGTAGGTCCAACCTAATCTTTCGAATGATTGAGCACATGGCTAGGGTCAGCAACGTACCGTCTCAACTATGATACGTGGAATACGTTGTGAACTCCCACTAGTGCAGGCGGCAAGTCTAGCCTATATGCCACGTCACCGACTCTTCCCGCTGATAACGAAAGGGCCGATGAAGCAGCGAGCTAAGCTTCCCACCTCCACCAAAATGTATCGTACCACGAGTCGGAGATATCCGCAGAAAAACCATGTCTCCAACCTAATCACAAGCAAGGTCTCAAGTTACTAAAAATCAAACACGATCAATCAAACAAAACAAAATACAACCTACTTCTAATCCTATCTCTAAATCTGTACCTCAAACTCCAACGGCCTCCGGTGGCTATCGGCCTAGTGCCGATGTCTGTCCTGTGCCACACGAAATCTGTCCCTGATGAGCTTCACCTTCTCGGCTGCAGTCAACAACCATCTCTGGTCCCAGTAAAGCTCGCTCTCCAACATCATCCCAAGATAAAGGTGTACGACACCTACGCCCGTACAGAGCCTCAAACGGTGACATCTCAATGCTGGCCTGATAACTGTTGTTGTAAGCAAACTCCACCAAATGTAGATGATCCTCCCAGGAACCTCCAAAATCCAGGACGTACGTCTGCAACATATCCTCAAGCATCTGAATAGTCCTCTCTGACTGTCCGTCCATCTGGGGGTGGTATACAGTACTAAACTTGAGCTGAGTGCCCAAACTAGTCTGCAGACTCCTCAAGAAATAGGAAAGTAAAGCGACTATCCGATCTGAGACAATGCTGACGGGAACTCCGAGAATCCTGACTATCTGCCTCATATACAACTCCGCAAGCCTCTCTATAGACGTACCCACCTTGAATGGCAAGAAGTGGGCCGATTTGGTCAACCTGTCAACGATGACCCAAATCGCATCTTTTCCTCCTGGTGTACGCGGCAACCCAGATACAAAATCCATGGTGATATGTTCTCACTTCCACTCTGGAATGGGCAACGGCTGCAAGTAATCCTCTGGGCCTCTGTCCTCTCTGCCTTGACCTGCTGACAGACCAAGCATCTAGCTACGAAGCGAGCTACCTCCCGCTTCATTCCCGTTACCACCAGATATGCTCTCGCAGATACCTGTATATCTTGTTGGCACCAGGACGTATAGAGTACTGTGATCTGTGAGCCTCCTGCATGATATGCTCTCTGAGCTCTCCGCTAGACATACATAACCTGGAACCGTGCCTCAAGGCACCATCCTCTGCAAGTGAAAACTCGCCATCCACCAACCCTGCACGAACCTGCATTCGGATACACCGCAGAGCCACATCCTCAAACTGCGTCGCCTTGATCCTCTCCATCAAGTCCGACTATATCTGAAGGCCCCATAACTGCATCTGTACCCCTGGCACAATCACCTCAATCCCAAGGCTCTCCAAGTCTGCAAGCAAGTACCGATCCATAGTCAAACACATGGCTGTCGGATACCTACTCAAGGCATCGACAACCACGTTGGCCTTCTCCGGGTGATACTGAAGTGAGATGTCAAAGTCCTTCATCAATTCTAGCCATCTGCGCTGCCTCATGTTGAGCTCTTTCTGTGTAAACACATATTTCAAGCTCTTGTGATTTGTGAAAATCTTCACCCTCTCGCCATACAGATAGTGCTTCCACAACTTCAGAGCAAAAATCACCGCTGCCAGCTCTAGGTCATGGGTAGGGTAGTTCTTCTCATGGGGACGTAATTGCCTGGAAGCATAGGCAATCACCTTCCTATGCTGCTGTAAGACATAACCCAGCCCCTTCCCTGAAGCATCACTATAAATAGTGAATCAACCTGATCCTGAAGGCAATGTTAGAATCAGGAGCTGTCGTAAGCCGCTTCTTCAACTCATCAAAAGCTGTCTGACACTCCTCTGACCAAACAAACTCAGTATCCTTCCGGGTCAACCATGTCAACGGCTCTGCAACCCGGGAGAAATCCTATACAAATCTCCTATAATATCCTGCCAGTCCCAGGAAACTCCTGATCCCTGCCACTGAAGACGGCGCTACCCAAGCCTCAACTGCTGTAATCTTCTTCGGGTCCACTGAGATACCATCTCCAGTCACCACATGACCCAAGAAGTCAACCCTGTCTAGGAAGAACTCGTACTTCGAGAGCTTGCCATATAATCTCTGTCTCCTGAGTGTCTCCAACACCACTCTCAAGTGCTCCTCGTGCTCCTCCTCTGTCTTGGAATACACCAGGATATCATCAATGAACACCATCACGAACTTGTCCAAGTACTGGTGGAACACCTTGTTCATAAGGTTTATAAATACTGCTGGTGCATTGGTCAGTCCAAACGGCATAACCAAAAACTCAAACTGTCCGTACCGTGTCCTGAAAGCGGTCTTGGGAATATCCTCCCTCTTCACCTTCACCTGGTGATAACCTGACCTCAAATCAATCTTGGAGAACACCCGAGCTCCGCTCAACTGATCAAATAGATCATCGATCCGCGGCAGTGGGTATCTGTTCTTAATCGTCAGGTTGTTGAGTGCCCTGTAGTCGATACACATCCGTACCGACCCATCCTTCTTGGGTACAAAAATTACCGGTACACCCCAAGGTGAAGAACTCGATCGGATGAAGCCCTTGTCCTGTAGCTCATCCACCTGCTTCTTCAGCTCTACCAATTCACTGTTGTTCACTCGATAGATATGCTGAAGAGATTGGTTCCGCACCGGAACCAAGTCTATCGAGAACTCTACATCCCTGTCCGGTGGAAGCCCTGACAACTCCTTCGAGAATACGTCCATAAACTCTGCGATCAAGGGATACGGAGCCACCTGCTCCTCAACTGAAGCTCCACAGAAGACTCCGTCGTCCTGCTCTGCCTGCCGCCGAGTGTACTCAAACTCTGGCTCTCCTGGCGCCCCAAACAAAACTCTACCCCCTCGACAATCAATACGGGCGTGGTGTCTACTCAGCCAGTCCATACCTAATACAATGTCGTAGTTCGGTAGTGGCATGACGAGTAAACTCACTCCCAACTCTCGGCCTCCCAATATGACGCTCCGCCCTCTGCAAACATCACTTATGAGGATGACCCCACCCCCGGTCATGATCTTGCAGGTCCTAGGCAATGGTTCAGAAACCAGACTATGTCTAATAGCATATGATACTGATACAAAGCTGTGGGAAGTCCCGGAATCAAAGAGTGCAAATGCTGGAATGGAGTCGAGAATGAACCGAACCTGCTATCAGCTCTCCGATGGCCTCTGTATCCTCAGCTGCCATGGCGAACGCTCGCCCCTGCTGTCCACCTCATGCCTGCTGCTGGTGCTGCTGGAACCTCTGCTGCTAGGTCTGTAGTGGCCCCCTCTGCTGGCCTGCTGGAGCCTTGGCTCCACCTCCTTGAGCTCCATGTCCAAAAGCCCCAGGACAATCCCTCAACTGGTGATCTCCCGTACCACAAGTAGGCACTTGTCTAGCTTCTTCCTGCACTCATGGATCATGTGCCCTAGCTTCTTGTAGAAGGCACAAACTGACTACCTACTGCTGACGGGGTGCCTGCTGCCCTCTCTGCTGCTGGTGCTGCACCTGTTGAAAAGGTGCCCGACCCTGCTGCTGATACTGCTGCTGGTGCTGCTGCTGATACTGCTGAACTGGCCTCTGCTTGCTGATGCTGGAAGTGAGGCCTCTTGGCCTGCCCCTGACTACTAGCTACCACCCTGGAAGTCACGACCCCTCTTCTGCTTCAGTCCTAGATCGTCTTCTGCCGCCATAGCCCCAGAAAATATCTCAGCAAATGTAGCATTCCGGTCGCTCTTAGTCAGCGACCGAACCTCTCTAATCAAGCCCCGGCGAAACTTCCTCGCCTTCGTCTTCTCAGTCAAGTCATCTATAAAACTGGGCCAGTCTACAAAACTTTCCAGCATACTCAGCTACCGTCTGGTTCCCCTGAACCAGACCCTCGAACTGTGCCTCGATACCTCCCAAGGCCACATCAGAAATAAACTGCTCCTTAAACAGCTCCTTGAACTTGGGCCCAATTCTGGCCCTCAACTCCCACCCTGGGATCTGTCTGATACCACACACGGGCCAAGTCCTGCATCTGACTGCCCACCGCCTCGATCTAGAGTCGAGCTGGTATCTCTGCCAGTCGAAAGATCTCCTCGATATGCTCTATCCAGTCGTCTGTATAGTGGATGCCCTCTGTGCCGAAGAACTCCCGAGGGTAGCATCTTCTGGAAGTCCTGAATATCCTTCTCCCTCCGATGGGGCTGCTGCTGGGTCCCCTGAGCTGTAATCATCTTGACTGTGGTGCGAACCAGCTGGTGTGCCTTATCGATCCCCTAATGGAAATCTGCAGTCTGCCTCGTCTGCTGCTGCTGGTGGGACCAGAATTCTCTCCACGAAGGAGAAGAGATGTGCAGCATCTACCATCTCCGCAGGCGGAGGCTGCTGCGGTGGAAGGATCTTAAGAATCACAACGCTCGACCTTCCTGACTAGTGGAGGTGCTCCTCCAAAAGCTACAGAAACACCGACTCCTGAGGGCTGCACTGGCCCTATGGCACCGGGAAGCTAGCTTCTGCTGAGGTCGAGAGGTGCTAGACCCCTCTCCAGCGTCTTCCCAGTCCAAGGGCGATGCGATCTCATCTCAACCATCATGGAGACACAGATCAAACAAGAAACAATTACTGAGAATGAATCGAAATATCAAAGGAGGACATTTTAAAATTCAAAGGAAGACAATAAGCAGCAAATGTAGATATACGGAATCTGATAAGGAGTTTTCCTAGTGTGATTGAGTACCTTCAAAAAGTATACTAATTCCTACTGCAGGCTACAGTGATATTCTAGTTCGAATACCACTACAATTCTAACCTAGACCTGTATGGGCCACCACTAAAAATGTGTCACGACCTGCACGCTAGAGTAAGGGCACGAGACGTGGGTACGTCCAGCCTACGCCGCTAGTGTCGGCAGTCCTAGGTCACAACATCTAACAGTTTAAGGTAATAAGCAGTTATACTCCCCGAATGGGGGTGACATAACAGAATATATCTCAATCACAGCTAAGGTAGAACAGGATAAAGATGGAATGATATAAAAGATGCAAGATCCAAACCACAGGAAATACAATAGATAGAAAGCTATGTGTCTATGATAACTCCACTGATATCCAGAATAATATAGATCCATAATATATACAACTCAAACTCCAACACTATGAAATAAGATAAAACTATCTATGGAGCAACTGTCTCTACTGCTAAGGGATCCGACTGGAGGTCTGGATCGCAAGTGTCCTCTAAGGCTGTTCCATAGAAAGTATCTAAGCAGGCCTCCTCCTCGTCCTCTGTAAAATTTTCAACAGGTCCAATCAGGACGGGAACTGAGCACATATCTCTCAACAGTTCATAACATGTTAGGAGTATAAACCATACAATAGAGTAAAATACAGAAAATACTGAAAAGGAATTACGAGTAAACAGGAGATATTTGTAACTGAAAGTAAATACATGATAAGTAGAGACTGTAAGTGGCTAAGTGATTTAGAGTACAATTTGGTTATGTAAACGGCTTAGGGGCACATGAATACAACTAAGAGGCACATGAATACAGCTACTAGGGATAATGATCACATAACCAATTCTACTCACCCCGCCCCAATCAATACACAAGGATCCATTCAAGTTACGTTATAGGCACATGAATACAACTAAGATACGTGAACTCATGTAATGAGTAGTACATGAGACATATGATAGTACATGAAAGCACATGAGAACATGTAAAAACATAAACTAGTACGAGTACAAGGAGTACCTGATGCACATGATAAAGTACATGAACATGAAATACCCGATGCACCCATAGAGGGATAACATCTCAGGAAAGGATCCATATAGTACTAATCCTGTGAAGATACATGTCAGCATCAAGTAGAGTAATCTAGAGCAAGAATATAGTCCAGACAGGTATGAAAAGATCAGAGAATGTACTCGTCTGCTATCTGAATGTCCAAGATAAAAGTACTGTCCGAGGAGTGGTGTCTAGCTCCTATTAGAACAGCACAAGTCACAACAAGTCCAGAATGGTAATAAGATGCATTACAATGCATTCTACATGAATCTAGGTCAATCTAAGCCAAAGTCAACTCTTGGTCAACCCTAGAAGTCAAACTAGGTCAACTAGGTCAAACCTAAGTCAAACAAGTCTGTACTAGTCTAACTAGGTCTAACAAGACTACACAAATCTAACTAGACTCTATACTGACACACAAATACACCCATAGGCTAAGAGCCTAGGCCATAGGCTATACCATGCCAATGAACCAAACCATACTCACATAAAACATGACAATATTTATCTCTAAAATATACTACACAATCTAATATAGAATACACATATTGATATATTATATAATATAACTTAGAAAATACATAACCTATAGGCTACTATATGTATATCATACAAACATTATATATTTAATATATAAGATGGAACACACTCATATATACAGGATACATATATATATATATATATATATATATATATATATATATATATATATATATATATATATATATATATATATAATACATAGATATATATATATATATATATATATATATATATATATATATATATATATATACATGTATGTGTCCAAGGGTGTGTGTGTGTATATATATATATATATATATATATATATATATATATACATATGTATAGAGAAAGGGGGGAACACATGTATGTGTCCAAGGGTGTGTGTGTGTCATGAGAGTGCAAGAGTGTGTGTAGGTATGAGTGTCACATGAGGGTGTAACATGAGAGTGTCAAAAGTGTGTGACAACTTGTGTGTGTGTGTGTGTGTATGTGTTAGACATAGACATGTGAGTGTTACCTATGCACATGAGGTTCCTGAAAATAGTGGCTATGGCAATGGGGTACGTGAACATAGAGTGTGTGATATGAGAGAGTGAAAGGGGGACTGTCATGAGGACAGTGTGGTGTTGTAACATCCAGTTTTCCAGATGAGGATATTTTTGATATGTTATTCATGTGTGATATGAGAGAGTGAAAGGGGGACTGTCATGAGGACAGTGTGGTGTTGTAACACCCAGTTTTATATATTATTCTATGTGGAGGAAGACATAGTTAAATTTGCCCTAAAGTCTCATCCACGACAGCTTTGGCAACTCTCCTTGAATCATTTCCATCGCCTATGAACCACGTATTTTACTTAATAGCATCGTCTTTAAACTCTTTATTGTTTTGCCTTTCGCATATTTCAGAAAGAAAAGGCACTGAGGTATCATGTTTAGTTTCCCTATCCGAAGGAAGAAATTACCTTATTTCTATATCCTTGCATCATCCTTTAAATTATAATTCTTTGATCGTGACCAGTTGACCGGGTCATCCTCCTTGTCATCCAGTGTTTGGGGTCATATTCAATTATGACATGGATACCAAATCTTGGATACTCGTGCTTAGACTTCAATGGTCTCGTTCTTCATCTTGCCCAACTTCAATATATCCTGAAATTGATCAACTTAGATCGTACCGGGACTAAATCTTCCTTATATATTGTGTTATTGGATTTCAATACAATTGACACTCGTGCCTTAAACTTTCGATTTGATCATCTTTGGAATGGTAATCCTTCATAATTAATTCCTAGTTGTCTTTACCAGTTTATATAGGATGGTAGACGGTCCCTTTGTACCTCCTTTTGAGGGAGCTAGGCCACCTGTAGCTCAGCACCAGAGGGGTGGAGCTTTTGCGATGGCAACCGAGGAGGCTGACGTTGCAGGTGATGGATTAGCAGGTTTGACCTTCTTGTTCTTCCTCCCCACTTCCATGTGTGATTTCCTTTAGTACCTGCCAGGATATTGATTATGTTTGCTAGATAGTGTAGCTACCCTGTTCGAGACTGGGGAATCACGACCAGTAGGATTGTATTGCTTCGACTTTGATTGATTGGGGGTTTGACCTAGGAAAGGTACGATCATCTTAATTTCGAGGACAAAATTTTTATAAGGTGGGTAGGATTGTAACACCCAGTTTTCCAGATGAGGGTATTTTTGAAATTTTGTAATTATAATTATTATTTATTGATATTTATTTCATATTATGATTTTTGGTGATTTTTGATTATTTTTAAACTATTTAAAAACTGGTTTAAGTCATGACTTGTGATTTTGGTGTGCAGCTAGGGAAACCATAGAGACTGCATGACCTAGAGCCTAACCATGTCATTAGGATGATTTAATTATCATTTTTAGCCTAGGGGTATTTTGGTTATTTGATTTATTTGAATTATTTGATGATTTAGTAAATTGGTGAATTCTAGGTTGACTTGACTTGTTGAGACCTAGTGAACTAGCCTAGAAGCTAACCCTAGCCATGGTGACCCTAGTATAACTTAGGTTAACCTACTTTTAGTCATTAGAAACTAATTTTAGAATGAGGGGATTTGGTTTAGTGAATTTAAATCATGGTTTATGGTTTCATGAAATGACTTATGGCTTAATGATTTATTTGATCATGACTTGGCCCATGGCCCATAACTAGAAGCCC
This sequence comes from Iris pallida, assembly GCA_029216955.1. Classification (NCBI taxonomy): domain Eukaryota; kingdom Viridiplantae; phylum Streptophyta; class Magnoliopsida; order Asparagales; family Iridaceae; genus Iris; species Iris pallida. The sequence continues at coordinate 2,028,965 of JANAVB010031216.1, read as the reverse complement.
TAAACCTAACCAAACCCTAAATGACCAGCCATAGGGATCTCCACCCTATATAAACACTTATTCTCTAGGGCTTGCCTCTTTCTTTATTCATTTCAACATTGGAAAAATAAAGGTATTTGTCCCTCTTCCAAAAATCCCCATAAATCCATTTTAATTTCATTTTTAATCCTAGTTTCTTGCATTAGAACCTAATTTCCTCCTATTTTCTGAATGTGGAATTTAATCCCAGCTTTGGGACAATTTGGAGCTTTTGGCATCAAGAGGAAGAATCCCCTATTTGAAGCTTTTCCAAGCTTTTTGCACATATAGGTAAAATCCTCTAAATTGATTTAAATTTTAGTTTTCTTTGCATGTAGGGATAGATCTAGGAGTCCCCTAGGTGTCCCCAAAATTTGGATGGAATTCGTATTCGTTTGGTGTCCGTATCGGACACGTGTCATAGTGTCTCCTAGGTGTTTGATGAAATGCTTGTGAGAATTAAATGGTATTATTTTCAAAAACTAATTGAACAAAGTTGTAGCCCTATGAATGTGCTTTAGATTTCATGAGGACTAAGTCGACTTTCGTGTCGTGTCCGTGTCCAAAACAGACACGAACTCGCTGTACGATACCCCGTTTACATGCCCTGCTACCCGACCCCTATTTCTCCCTACACACGACACGTGGACACGTTAAATTTGACATGGGGGTAGGGACAATGTCTGTCAAGACTCCCCCAAAGTTTTGTGTCGAGTCGTGTCGTGTCGAGTGAGAAATCATGAGTGCACTGATCCTGTACACAGACACAGTGCGCGGAATTTCCCTACTGATACGCGCTTCGCACGGGGACACGCGACTTCGTGGACACGACTCAGGCACCTAGACACCTACCCTGATACCCCACCTAGCTACTGACACGTGCACGAGATCCTAGGTTGTGTGTGTTGTGTCCTAGACCAACTCGCACACGTGTACGAGGCTGTCTGTGTACGTCTTAGTGTCTGTGTGTGTATTGAGTAATTGGACACATTTGTGTCCAGATTTTTGACACATATTGGTCTGCTAGACACATACACATGTAGTACTCTGATTACCAACCTATTAATTATAAATTAGATGATTAATTTGATTCGAATTAATGATTTTCCTAGAAAGCCTGATACACAGTTCTACAAATTTGAAACCTGAGCTTTAATTATATATTTTTAACTGTTGTAATGATTTAAACTGCCAAATAAATCCATTTACTTGTGTCATAGTTTACTGATATGGTTGTGTATTGATTGGTGTTAGGAAATGGATTTTTAATTGGTTTTGGACTGGTATTTTGAACTGCCATTACATGTGTTTCAGAGAACTCAAAAGTGAACCTGAGTTTCATTTCAAAATTTGATAAACTTAACTGAGAACTGAAATTGATTTCTTCCTGAGAATGAAAGGTTAGACTGAATTTTTCATATAATTTTAATGAGATTTCAGTTATTGAAATTCCTGAGATTTTGATATGGGGTTTTCGAATTTGTGTGGGGGTTAAACATATGCACTGTCATTCACATGTGCACTGTGTTTAAACTGATTTAGGATTTTTTCTTGATTTTAATTTTGTAATACTCACTGAGATAGGTTCATGTTTTGGGTTCAATGGTTTGAGTTTTCAAATTTGTTTTGGGATGATGGGATTTGAATTTGGTTTGATATATGAACTGTCATTCCCTGATATTATTTATACATCATTGAATCCCTGTCATTCACACACAATGCATATTTTCTTTCCTGAGATTAGTTTCTAATTTCTGTGAACACACACTCTTGTGGTATCCACACTATTCCAAATTCCTAGTTCCTAATTTCCTATTGACACATATATCATTGTTCACCCACACATTATACTGCATTTACTGCTAATACCCATGGTATATGGCCTGTGCACTACATTGCTCTGCACACACACACAGTCCCTGTCACACACCTGTACACTGTCCCTCTTTCCTGATTTTAATATCTTGTTTTATTGAAATCAAATGTTGTTTGCCATGATTCAATTCACCATGTTATAGTTATATCTATATGTGAGGGTTTGAAAGAGAGGGTTAGTCTTGGGTTGTTGGCATTCGAAAACTGGGTACATGATACTGTGTGTTCAGTTGAGGGTGGTAGCAGAACAGTAGTTGGTTGGCTCGAGTGGGCTTTGCATTACAGAGCAGTTGCATTGATAGCCTTGGCTTGGCCTGACTTTTCAATACAAATGCAGCAGGGCAGTAGCAGAAGGAAGCAGCAGTAGGCAGGTCCTTGATGGCCTGGCTCTTCTTTTGCAGCATTGCATTACATAGCAGTGGCATAGCAGCAGCAGTAGGTAGCAATAACATTGGCCATAGGCCAATATTCAGGCAGTGGGTGCAGGATAGGGGCCTGTACAGGCAGGGGGCAGTGTTGAATGTGTTTGTGTGGGTGTTGTGTCCTAGGTAAGGTCATGTATGGCTCTATGTGAAGTGTCAATTGTAAGGATAACTTGTGTGATGATAACAGTGAAGAGTTGTGAAGAATAGGTGATTGGATAGATAATTTTAGTTATAGGTTATGAGAGATTATAAATGATGAGATTATTTAGCATGTTGGGACAAAGGAAAGTCATGGTTTAGCCTTTGTATAGTTGTGAGGGTGTCTATGTGAGGGTTTTGGGAGAAGGAAGTTAGTGTCACATATGAGGGGTTGGGTCATTGGTTGAGGATGAGTATCTTTAATTTGTATATATATATATATGTATGGATATGTATTGAGGATTTCATATATATATGTTATATAGACATTTAGATTCATTATATGATAGATAATAGGCTTTGTGATATACATTAGAGATGTATTACATATATAGTTGAATATATATTTGTGTACCATATATGTTAGGCTAGGTTATATATATGTGATATATGTATGTATATATATATATGGTAATTGATATGTGTGTATTGCCTATATGGGTGTATGGCATATAGTCTAGGTAGCATAGCCTATGGGGGTCCTTTGTGTAGTCTTGTGTACATGGAATATATACACATGAGTGTTGGGTTTTGTAGACTAGTGTGACTTGAATTGGTGTGTGTTTGCTAGCCTAGGCTTGGTTAGGCCTAGTGTGACTTGACTGGACTAGGATGGACCTAGTTGACCTAGTGTTGACCTGGTTTGACCTAGACAGTTTGACCAGGTTTGACTTAGAGTTGGACTTTGACCTAGATTGGCCTAGAAATCATGTAGATTGCATCATAAACATCATTGTCTTATTTTAAACACATTATAGCCCATACTGCTCTATTTAGGACATTGTGACTCCGGTGCAGACATCTGATATTACATTACTCCTTTCAGAGTATCAGGCGAGTACATTCTCTGATAGTTCTCTCATTTATTTGTTAATTACTGTACTTCAGTTCTAGTTAAATGTATGTGATTCTCTGTTACAAACACGTATTTTTTTTTTCTGAATCCATGTATACGACACACATACTTACTCGTCTTACCTCTATTATTCGAATCACCATACGAATCACTATTCGAACCACCTATTCGTATCTTCATTTGCCGGTTGGACTTATACTCGTCTTATGTGTCAGGATTTTAGATTCATTTGTATTAGATGGGCGAGGAAATACTTGATTAGACATGTGAACATTTCCACTATTCGAACCACCCCCTGTGAATAATATTCGAACGATAGCCATTCCACACCCGGCCAGGTGTGTGATGTGCCGTATTTACCCTTAGTCGTTTACATGTCTAACTAAGTATTTTAAAACACACTTGGAGAATTTATTCGAATCGTTGTTAGAACATTGTGAATCACTATTCGTATCACCTTATTCGTATCACCTTATTCGATTCACCTTATTAGAACAATGATTAGAATCACATTCGACTCATCTTATATTAGACTCACATTGGGATTACACTCGACTTATATTGTACCATATGAACTCATTATTTTACTCTAGTTTCAGCTAGATCTTATTTTACAGTCTTCATTGCTATGTTTCTCTTCTTGTTTAGTTACTTACTTTCTTTGTACTTTTTCTGTCTCTCTATACCATCACCTAAAAAATTAAACTGCCATATTCATCAATGCAGCTGTCTATAACTGCTTTATAGTTCTCTGTCATTTACTTAGGATTTCTTGATGAATTGTACTCGTTCCTGTCCTGACTGGACCTGTTGAAAATATTACAGATGCTTGCCCTGAGGACATTTGCCCCATTTGCCTTGGAGCAGGAGACGGCTTAGCTACCTTTGGCCCCGACACTCAGGAGTGATCGGGAGACTAGCTAGTAGACTGGTTTAGTTTTTTATGTTTTAGAACTAGAATTATAATAACTTGAGATTCGAGTTTGTATTTGAGTTTGTTTGAGATATTATTATTTAGTAGTTTATAAATGTTGTTATTTAGTTTTTAGTTATAAACTTCTGTGTTATCTTATTGTGCTTAGACTGTGATTGAGATTTCATTATATCTATACTTTTCCTCCATTCGGAGTTGAGATATTGACAAGTACATTATATAATTGCGTGAGTTGTTGATTAGATAATAACCTAGGACAGCGTTCTACCGCCGACACTGTGACGTAGACTGGGCGCTGTTACGTACTCGTACCCTCACAGTGGGTGCAGGTCGTGGCACGTTTTTAGTGGTGGCCCATGCAGGTCGAGAGTCGCATTAGTGCGATATCGTGGTAGTACGGCGACTTAGTTGTACTGCTGCGAGCCTGTGATAGGACTGAGAGATAGGCCTTACCGGAGAGGTTACTCAATCACAGTTAGGACTACTTGAGAGATTCCTGGACGACCCTTGAGAATCTCATTATGAACTTCAAATTGAAAATCATTTTCCTCTTGTTTTGATTCACCCTCACTCCTTGATGTTTAAAGAATCTTGGACTATTAACTTCCTTCGTCATTATCCTTACTTATATTTTGTCTATCTTATGTTGCTAATTTAGTACCAGTTTTACAAGCTGATCTTTTCGAGCTTGATCATGATATATTTTATTGGGGGTCGGCACCCACTAACATATTGTCTAATTAGAACCGGTGCATGATGGTCTGATCAACCTATTGCACTTTGGTTCGCTTTTCATATGTTATTCCATGTGGAGGGAGATATAGTTAAATTTGCCCTAGAGTCTCATCCACGACAGCTTTGGCAACTCTCCTTGAATCATTTCCATCGCCTAGGAACCACGTATAGTACTTAATAGCATCGTCTTTGAACTCTTTATTGTTTTCCCTTTCGCATATTTCAGAAAGAAAAGGCACTGAGGTATCATGTTTAGTTTCCCTATCCGAAGGAAGAAATTGCCTTATTTCTATATCCTTGCTTCATCCTTTAAATTATAATTCTTTGATCGTGAACAGTTGATCGGGCCGTCCTCCTTGTCATCCAGTGTTTGGGGTCATATTCAATTGAATTAATTCAATTGTGACATGGATACCAAATCTTGGATACTCGTGCTCAGACTTCAATGGTCTCGTTCTTCATCTTTCCCAACTTCAATATATCCTGAAATTGATCAACTTAGATCGTGCCGGGACTAAATCTTCCTTATATATTGTGTTATTGGATTTCAATGCAATTGACACTCGTGCCTTAAACTTTCGATTTGATCATCTTTGTAAAGGTAATCCTTCATAATTAATTTCTAGTTGTCTTTACCAGTTTCATATAGGATGGTAGACGGTCCCTTTGCACCTCCTTTTGAGGGAGCTAGGCCACCTGTAGCTCAGCACCAGAGGGGTGGAGCTTTTGCGATGGCAGCCGAGGAGGCTGACGTTGCAGGTGATGGATTAGCAGGTTTGACCTTCTTGTTCTTCCTCCCCACTTCCATGTGTGATTTCCTTTAGTACCTGCCAGGATATTGCGTGTATTTGCTAGATAGTATAGCTACCCTGTTCGAGACTGTGGAATCACGACCAGTAGGATTGTATTGCTTCGACTTTGATTGATTGGGGGTTTGACCTAGGAAAGGTGCGATCATCTTAATTTCGAGGACGAAATTTTTATAAGGTGGGTAGGATTGTAACACCCAGTTTTCCAGATGAGGGTATTTTTGAAATTTTGTAATTATAATTATTATTTATTGATATTTATTTCACATTATGATTTTTGGTGATTTTTGATTATTTTTAAACTATTTAAAAACTGGTTTAAGTCATGACTTGTGATTTTGGTGTGCAGCTAGTGAAACCATAGAGACTGCATGACCTAGAGCCTAACCATGTCATTAGGATGATTTAATTATCATTTTTAGCCTAGGAGTATTTTGGTCATTTGACTTATTTGAATTATTTGATGATTTAGTAAATTGGTGAATTCTAGGTTGACTTGACTTGTTGAGACCTAGTGAACTAGCCTAGAAGCTAACCCTAGCCATGGTGACCCTAGTATAACTTAGGTTAACCTACTTTTAGTCATTAGAAACTAATTTTAGAATGAGGGGATTTGGTTTAGTGAATTTAAGTCATGGTTTATGGTTTCATGAAATGACTTATGGCTTAATGATTTATTCGATCATGACTTAGGCCCATGGCCCATAACTAGAAGCCCTAACCCTAACCAAACCCTAAATGACCAGCCATAGGGATCCCCACCCTATATAAACACTTATTCTCTAGGGCTTGCCTCTTTCTTTATTCATTTCAACATTGGAAAAAGAAAGGTATTTGTCCCTCTTCCAAAAATCTCCATAAATCCATTTTAAATCCTTTTTAATCCTAGTTTCTTGCATTAGAACCTAATTTCCTCCTATTTTCTGAATGTGGAATTTAATCCCAGCTTTGGGACAATTTAGGAGCTTTTGGCATCAAGAGGAAGAATCCCCTATTTGAAGCTTTTCCAAGCTTTTTGCACATATAGGTAAAACCCTCTAAATTGATTTAAATTTCAGTTTTCTTTGCATGTAGGGATAGATCTAGGAGTCCCCTAGGTGTCCCCGAAATTTGGATGGAATTCGTATCCGTTTGGTGTCCGTATCGGACACGTGTCATAGAGTCTCCTAGGTGTTTGATGAAATGCTTGTGAGAATTAAATGGTATTATTTTCAAAAACTAATTGAACAAAGTTGTAGCCCTATTAATGTGCTTTAGATTTCGAGAGGACTGAGTCGACTTTCGTGTCGTGTCCGTGTCCAAAACAGACACGAACTCGCTGTACGACACCCCGTTTACATGTCCTGCTACCCGACCCCTATTTCTCCCTACACACGACACGTGGACACATTAAATTTGACATGGGGGTAGGGGCAATGTCTGTCAAGACTCCTCCAAAGTTTCGTGTCGAGTCGTGTCGTGTCGAGTGAGAAATTGTGAGTGTACTGATCCTGTACACAGACACAGCGTGCGGAATTTCCCTACTGATACGCGCTTCGCACGTGGAACACGCGACTTCATGGACACGACTCAGGCACCTAGACACCTACCCTGACACCCCACCTAGCTACTGACACGTGCACGAGATCCTAGGTTGTGTGTGTCGTGTCCTAGATCGACTCGCACACGTGCACGAGGCTGTCTGTGTACGTCTTAGTGTCTGTGTATGTATTGAGTATTTGGACACGTTTGTGTCCATATTTTTGACACATATTGGTCTTCTAGACACATACACATGTAGTACTCTGATTACCAACCTATTAATTGTAAATTAGATGATTAATTTGATTCGAATTAATGATTTTCCTAAAAAGCCTGATACACAGTTCTACAAATTTGAAACCTGAGCTTTAATTGTATATTTTTAACTGTTGTAATGATTTAAACTGCCAAATAAATCCATTTACTTGTGTCATAGTTTACTGATATGGTTGTGTATTGATTGGTGTTAGGAAATGGATTTTCAATTGGTTTTGGACTGGTATTTTGAACTGCCATTACATGTGTTTCAGAGAACTCAAAAGTGAACCTGAGTTTCATTACGAAATTTGATAAACTTAACTGAGAACTGAAATTGATTTCTTCCTGAGAATGAAAGGTTAGACTGAATTTTTCATATGATTTTAATGAGATTTCAGTTATTGAAATTCCTGAGATTTTGATACGGGGTTTTCGAATTTGTGTGGGGATTAAATATATGCACTGTCATTCACATGTGCACTGTGTTTAGACTGATTTGGGATTTTTTTTTTGATTTCAATTTTGTAATACTCACTGAGATAGGTTCATGTTTTGGGTTCAATGGTTTGAGTTTTCAAATTTGTTTTGGAATGATGGGATTTGAATTTGGTTTGATATATGAACTGTCATTCCCTGATATTATTTATACATCACTGAATTCCTGTCATTCACACACAATGCATATTTTCTTTCCTGAGATTAGTTTCTAATTTCTGTGAACACACACTCTTGTGGTATCCACACTATTCCAAATTCCTAGTTCCTGATTTCCTATTGACACATATATCATTGTTCACCCACACATTATACTACATTCACTGCTAACACCCATGGTGTATGGCCTGTGCACTATATTGCTCTGCACACACACACACACAGTCCCTGTCACACACCTGTACACTGTCCCTTTTTCCTGATTTTAATATCTTGTTTTACTGAAATCAAATGTTGTTTGCCATGATTCAATTCACCATGTTATAGTTATATCTATATGTGAGGGTTTGAGAGAGAGGGTTAGTCTTGGGTTGTTGGCATTCGAAAACTGGGTACATGATACTGTGTGTTCAGTTGAGGGTGGTAGCAGAACACTAGTTGGTTGGCTCGAGTGGGCTTTGCATTGCAGAGCAGTTGTATTGATAGCCTTGGCTTGGCCTGACTTTTCAATGTAAATGCAGCAGGGCAGTAGCAGAAGGAAGCAGCAGTAGGCAGGTCCTTGATGGCCTGGCTCTTCTTTTGCAGCATTGCATTGCATAGCAGTGGCATAGCAGCAGCAGTAGGTAGCAATAACATTGGCCATAGGCCAATGTTCAGGCAGTGGGTGCAGGATAGGGGCCTGTACAGGCAATGGGCAGTGTTGAGTGTGTTTGTGTGGGTGTTGTGTCCTAGGTAAGGTCATGTATGGCTCTATGTGAAGTGTCAATTGTAAGGATAACTTGTGTGATGATAATAGTGAAGAGTTATGAAGAATAGGTGATTGGATAGATAATTTCAGTTATAGGTTATGAGAGAATATAAATGATGAGATTACTTAGCATATTGGGACATAGGAAAGTCATGGTTTAGCCTTTGTATAGTTGTGAGGGTGTCTATGTGAGGGTTTTGGGAGGAGGAAGTTAGTGTCACATATGAGGGGTTGGGTCATTGGTTGAGGATGTGTATCTTTAATTTGTATATATATATATATATATATGTAGCACCCAGTTTTCTAAAATTGGGGTATTTTTGAAAATTTATTATTTTTATTATTAATTAAAAGTATTTTAGTCATGATATGATTTATGGTGATTTCTAGTGTGCTTAGAACCATTTTCTAAAGTCATGCTAAGTCATGACTTATGACTTTGTGATTTTGGTTAGTATAACTTAGTGTAAACCCTAGTTTTCCTTAACCTAGAAGTTGCCATGACCATGAGAGCTTAGCCATAGGCTTAGAACACCAAATTAGGGCTTTTTAGCCTAAAGGGTATTTTGGTAATTTTCTAGAAATTATTTAGAATTATTTGGATTTATGTATTTTTATTATTATTTAATTGTTGATTAGTGTCATGTTAGTCCCTAACCTAGTTTAGCACTAATCTAGAGGTTAGCAACTAACCTAGAAGACTAATGTTAGATATTAGCTTTATGTATAAATATCTAGTTAGATAAATATCTAGATATCCCTTTTTTTTTAGATATTTAGAACCTAAACACCTAACCCCTTAGTCAAAGACTTAGGGGCTAAGTTTGCAAGGTGGTAGGACACCCTCCCCTACCCCCATGGCAGCCAAGGGCACCCCCTAGCAGCCCACACTTCTATTTAATCCCATTCCATTAATTCATGAACAATTTACATGAAATTAAATCCACAAAAATTCCCATTCCTTCAACCCTTCACAACTTGAGCTATTTTGATCCAAATTCACTCTAGTCTCTTGCATTGGGATCCTACAACATCTAAGGTGCTAAGGGGAACTAGCAATCAAGGATTTAGAAGCATTGGACATCATCAAGTTGAAGGAAGCACACCCCCCCTCTTCTTTAATTTTCATTGGATTTGCACAAATAGGTAAATGCCCATAAACTTTGTTAATTTTGTGTTTTCTCTTCATATTTGCATGCATCTAGGTACTAGGGTACTGTAGGACAAATTTGGTGAAAATTAGAAGTGGTTTGGTGTCCGTATCGGACACGTATCCTAAGTCTTAAACCCTCGTTTGATGAAATACCACAAAGACTTTGTTTTTGTGTTTTTGTAAAACAAAATATATTTTTGGGTAGCCCTAGACATGTAGAACACAACCCAAGTTGACTGAGTCGAATTTGGTGCACCCTCGTGTCCAAATTCGGACACGCACGCACGCACGAGGACACCGTGCGGCTGCCCTGCTGCTCGAGTGTCCTAGAGGACACGACACAGCACCTCGACACACGAAAACTTGTGTGTGGGTGCGGGCAATGACTGTCATTGAGCACACAAAATTTCAGGCAAAACCATCGAGTGGTTAGGGAGAAATCGGGGCTGCACCGATTCTCAACTGACAGTGCACACGCGCGCGGGGGCCAACTTCACGCGTGTCGTGTCGCACAGACACGACACTTGGACACTGGATCATGACACTGACACATACCCCTAGACCTACCCTACCTACTGACACGAGCACGAGACACAATATTGTGTGTGTCGTGTCCACGAGACGCGTGACTCACTGCACGACGCAGTGTAAACATTGTGTATCAGTCGAGAAAACTCGACTGATACGGTGTTCGCGCCGTGTCCTGAGGACACGTGGACACGTAACAGAGTATCCATCGTGTAGCCCTATATGTGGGCTACACGTGTGTGCGACCACGAGTCGTGTCGTGTCTCGTGGTGTGTCCACGAGACACGTGAACACGTGCACGACGCTGTGCACTGTGTTCGTGTATCAGTGCTTACCCGATTGGGTTTTCACGTGTTTGGACACGCCGTGTCGTGTCGTGGTGGACTCCCATCGACACACACGACACGTATACCTATGGGGCATCAATTACCAACCTAGGGATTCGAGCCATAGCTCGATTTTATGTGAGTTTTTGGGATTACCCCATTTTCCTGCACAGTGCAAATATTTCCAGATTTTGGGTTATTTTCCCAGTTTTTAAATTCGAGTTTCAAACCTAATTTTGATGTGAATTATATATGTATATGTGTATTTCAGTGTATGTATAGGAAGTATATATGTATGTGAGTGTGTGGGTAAGTTTTTGGGTAGTGTACATGTATATACATGTGTATATACATGTATGTATTTGTGTAGGGTGTGTGTGTGTATTTTGTTATGTGTTGGGGGCTGTGATTCCTGTTCTCAGGAATCTGAGAACAGCCCCCCCCCCCCATTTGTGTTCTGTCACTCTCTCTCACTGTCCCTCTCTTTTTCAGTCTCTCTCTCTCTATGTCCCTCTCACTTCCCTCTATATATATATATATGTTATATATATATATATATATATATATATATATATATATATATATATATATATATATATATATATATATATATATATATATATATATATATATATATATGTTATATTATATACAACCATATATGTTGTTGAGAATATATATATATGGGTTTATATATATATATATGGGATGTATATATGTATATATATGACAGCTATCTATGTATGTATATATATTGTATATATATGTGGGTGATTGTATTATATATATATAGTTATTCATATATTGATATATATATATATATACTTTGTATTAGATATATAGTGCCATTATATATATATGTGGGGGTTTGGTATTATATAGTGTACTCCCATATTGATATATAGGTATTAGATAGATTATATATATATCTATATATATGACTTTCTAGTATAGGTTTATATTGAAACCTATAAGTTATTAGCCTCTGGAAACCTATGACTATGGCCTATGGCCTAGGATTACTAGCCTATGGCTTGGGGCTAACCCTAATGACCCTAAACCCACTTGTTGACCCTTGTTGACTAAGGGTTGACCAAAGTCAACCTTAGGTCAAAAGTGACCTAGTTAACCTAGAAATGACTAGGAATGACCTAAAACAACTAGTTTAGCTAGTTTGACTAAAACCCTAACTAGTAGACGTAGTTTGACCTAGACTTGACCCAGATTGATCATGTTGACTAGTATTTGACTAGTTTGATTAAAAGTTGACCAAGAGTTGACTTTTGACCAGATTGACCTAGAATCATGTAGTATGCATTGTATACTCTATTTTTACCATTGTAGACATGTTGTGACCTGTTTTACTCTAAATAGGACTCTGTGACACCAGTTCGGACATCTATTCATATCAGTCATACAGGGTGACAGGCGAGTACATTCTCTGATCTTTTCATACTTGTTAGGATTTATATTCTTGCTCTAGAATACCTTACATGATGCTGTCACGTCATTATCACGGATTGGTACTATATGGATCTTGTCATGCGATGTTATCTCCCTCGGGGTGCATCAGATACAGTTGTCATGTGCTTTTCACGAACATCTTGTATTTCATGTACACCGCTTTCATGTATACTCTTGTGCAATCTTGTACTCTCATGATCACGCGAGCAAATATGATAAAAACCTCTTGTACAAGGTAACGTAACTTGACTGGATCGTTGTGTATTGATTGGGGAGGGTGAGTAGGAAATGGTTATGTGATCAAAATCCCATCTTGTACAAACTCTTGTGAAACTCTTGTGAAATCTTGTATATGTCCTAAGCCCGTTTATATAACCATATCATGCTCTAAATTACAGGTTACCTACAGTTCTTACTTATCATATATATAGATATTTCCAGTTATCAAATCTCTCTCGTTTTACATATATTCTTTACAGTTCATGTATCTTACTCTATGCATGCTTTACATTTCCCAACCTGATATGAACTGCGTGAGATGTATTTTGCTCGTTCCTGTCCTGACTGGGCCTGTTGAAAATATTACAGATGATGATGGTGACTGTCCTACCTTCTATGGGACACATGAGGGTGACCTTCAGGAGCCTGAGGAGCATCTAGCTCAGTAGAGGGTGCCTAGTCTAGTCTAGTATTTACAGTTTTCATTTTGTATCAGACTGTTCCGATTGTTAGTTGTGACTTAGTTACATTTCAGGTTTTGTACTTATTTGTGTTGGACATCTACTTTGTGTGGTGTGATAACTCTCTATATATTGAGTTCTTCCTTTCATCTGATTCCATATCATGTTCTATCTTTCCTAGACTTGTGTTTGAGATATAGAGTTGAGATGTTATGTTATACCTCCGTGCGGAGATGACAGGTTATATATCTTATTGTTAGATGTTAGTTGTTATAGATGACCTATACAGCGTTCTACCGCCGACACTGCGGCGTAGGCTGGACGTACCCACGTTCTCGTGCCCCTAATCAGGGTGCGGGTCGTGACAATATATATATATATATATATATATATATATATTATATATGTATGGATATGTATTGTGGATTTCATATATATATGTTATATAGACATTTAGATTCATTGTATGATAGATAATAGGCTTTGTGATATACATTAGAGATGTATTACATATATAGTTGAATATATATTTGTGTACCATATATGTTAGGCTAGGTTATATATATGTGATATATGTATGTATATATATATGGTAATTGATATGTGTGTATTGCCTATATGGGTGTATGGCATATAGTCTAGGTAGCATAGCCTATGGGGGTCCTTTGTGTAGTCTTGTGTATATGGAATATATACACATGAGTGTTGGGTTTTGTAGACTAGTGTGACTTGAATTGGTGTGTGTTTGCTAGCCTAGGCTTGGTTAGGCCTAGTGAGACTTAACTGGACTAGGATGGACCTAGTTGACCCAGTGTTGACCTGGTTTGACCAAGATAGTTTGACCAGGTTTGACTTAGAGTTGGACTTTGACCTAGATTGGCCTAGAAATCATGTAGATTTCATCATAAACATCATTGTCTTATTTTAAACACATTATAACCCATACTGCTCTATTTAGGACATTGTGACTCCGGTGCAGACATCTGATATTACATTACTCCTTTCAGAGTATCAGGCGAGTACATTCTCTGATAGTTCTCTCATTTATTTGTCAATTACTATACTTCAGTTCTAGTTAGCTGTATGTTATTCTCTGTTACAAACATGTATTTTTATTTCTGAATCTATGTATACGACACACATACTTACTCGTCTTACCTCTATTATTCGAATCACCATACGAATCACTATTCGAACCACCTATTCGTATCTTCATTTGCCGGTTGGACTTGTACTCGTCTTATGTGTCAGATTTTGGATTCATTTGTATTAGATGGGCGGGGAAATACTTGATTAGACATGTGAACATTCCCACTATTCGAACCACCCCCTGTGAATAATATTCGAACGATAGCCATTCCACACCCGGCCAGGTGTGTGATGTGCCGTATTTACCCTTAGCCGTTTACATGTCTAACTAAGTATTTTAAAACACACTTGGAGAATTTATTCGAATCGTTGTTAGAACATTGTGAATCACTATTCGTATCACCTTATTCGTATCACCTTATTCGATTCACCTTATTAGAACAATGATTAGAATCACATTCGACTCATCTTATATTAGACTCACATTGGGATTACACTCGACTTATATTGTACCATCTGAACTCATTATGTTACTCTAGTTTCAGCTAGATCTTATTTTACAGTCTTCATTGCTATGTTTCTTTTCTTGTTTAGTTACTTACTTTCTTTGTACTTTTTCTGTCTCTCTATACCATCACCTGAAAAATTAAACTGCCATATTCATCAATACAACTGTCTATAACTGCTTTATAGTTCTCTGTCATTTACTTGGGATTTCTTGATAAATTGTACTCGTTCCTGTCCTGACTGGACCTGTTGAAAATATTACAGATGCTTGCCCTGAGGACATTTGTCCCATTTACCTTGGAGCAGAAGACGGCTTAGCTACCTTTGGCCCCGACACTCAGGAGTGATCGGGAGACTAGCTAGTAGACTGGTTTAGTTTTTCATGTTTTAGAACTGGAATTATAATAACTTGAGATTCGAGTTTGTATTTGAGTTTGTTTGAGCTATTATTATTTAGTAGTTTATAAATGTTGTTATTTAGTTTTTAGTTATAAACTTCTGTGTTATCTTATCGTGCTTAGACTGTGATTGAGATTTCATTATATCTATACTTGTCCTCCGTTCGGAGTTGAGATATTGACAAGTACATTATATAATTGCGTGAGTTGTTGATTAGATAGTAACCTAGGACAGCATTCTACCGCCGACACTGCGGCGTAGGCTGGGCGCTGTTACGCACTCGTACCCTCACAGTGGGTGCGGGTCGTGACAGGTGTACAGTCCAACATGGACAGTGAACAGTGTGGAAGTAATGGAAATCAATATTGCAAATCCCAGTTCAAAAAAGAATCTAAAACCCAGTTTTCAGTCCAAAATCAAACTCCCAGATTTTGAGCCCAACATAATGCCAAAACATCCCAAAATCGATACACCATTAGTAAACATATAGGTACACTTCATTAAGGTCTTAAACCATACAATTATCAGTATTAAATATGTTAAATTGATGCTCAAAATTCATATTAAAAATCTGGAACACACAGAACTATGACTGATATTTAAGGGATCAGAAAATTGGTAAATGTGAAATGAGTTATCGAAAACAAGTTAAAATGCAAACCTAATGGTTGGTAATAAAACTATGGTTTGTGCACGTGTCCAGCAATGTGTTTGTGTCCTCCCAAGTGGACACAAACGTGTCCAAACAGCCCCGAACCCAAAACAATACAAAACTGGACCAATCCTCGTGCACGTGGTTCCCGTGCTCGTACACACGACACGACACGACACGACACAGATATCGTGATCGTGTCCCAGTGTCAAGGGGGACTATGGCTAGGCTGGCGACACCTTGATACGTGTCCACGACACGCATGTGTGCGATACGACACGCGTATCAGTGTTGGAAATCGGCTATAGCCGATACAGTGTAAACTCAATGCACGGCTTCGTACATGTCCGACACGACACGAGAGGCCCTAGGACTTGACACACATGGTGTCAGTTAGTGTCCCATAGTGTATGTCAAATCTCACTTGTCAAAGTGTCGTGTCCAGTGCGCAAAAGGCCCCGAGTAGCAGGGGAATCAATACTGCCCGCGTGCGCGAGTGCAACAGCGTGTTCCCGTGTCCGTGGCGACACGACACGAGACCAAAACATGCTCAGACCATTGAAAACCCATAAGCAAACACAAAACCTAAATTTCTATTCAAAAAGTTTCCTAAAAATAAATCGAAATGCCCTTTGGAGCATTTCATCAAACACTTAAACACATTGACTGATACGTGTCCAAATGGGACACGAATAGGACACGAAATCCTACAAAAATCTAGGGTTAGCTAGAGGACACCTAGATCTAGGTTAGAATGCAATAATAATAGCAATTACAATAGGTTTTAAAGGAGTTACCTATAGGTGTCAAATCCTCAATAAAACTCCAAAGAGGGGTGTTCCTCTTGATAGCCAAACTTCTCCTAATTGTCCAAACTCTGAAATATTCTTACATAAACAGCAAGAACAGAAAAATTAGAACCTAACGCAATTGGTTTGGGGGAAAAAATGAATTGAAATGGAATTTCTAGGATTTAATGAAGATGGAGACTCACCTCTTTCTAAAACTTGAGAAATATTCCTAATGGAGGCTAGCCCTAATTTCTAGGAGGGGATTAAATAGGTGGGAATCCCTAGGCTTAGTGTGGCCGGCCAAGTGGGTTGGGCTAGGGCTAGGTCACATGGTTTTGGGTTGGGCCTCTAAGGCTAAAATCACAAGTCATGACTTGTGAAACCACAAGCCATTTACTATTCAAATCAATTCCTAATTTCCCCAAATTAAATCTAATTGGTTAATTATCACTAACTTAGGTCAAGCTAGGGTTTTCCATAACCTAATCAATAGTCATGACCTAGGTTAGTCTCTAGGACAGTCTCCAAGTCAACACTGGTCAAAGTCTAAAAATAGCACCAACTCAAATATACTAAAAATCACTTAAAAATTCTAATAAATATAATTAATACTAATAATTCCAAATTAATTCCAAAATTTTAAAAATGACCAAAATACCCTCAAGCTAGAAAAGTGGCAGTGACAAATCTACCCCCTTAAAATAATTTCGTCCTCGAAATTAAAGGCGAAACTAACTGCTGAGAAGGATAGAAAAGTATACCTCAAGGTCCAAAAAGATAGGGGTACCGCTCGCGCATCTCATTCTCCCACTCCCAAGTAGACTTTCCTGGAGAATGATGCCTCCATGCGACGCGTACCAAGGGTATCACCTAGTTCCTCAGTACCTTCTTCCGGCGATCCAGAATCTCCACAGGCTGCTATGGATAACAGAGAGTAGGTCCAACCTCAATCTCCGAATAATCGAGCACATGGCTAGGGTCAACCACATACCGTCTCAACTGTGATACGTGGAATACGTTGTGAACTCCCACTAGTACAGGTGGCAAGTCTAGCCTGTATGCCACGTCACCGACTCTTCCGCTGATAACGAAAGGGCCGATGAAGCGCGGGCTAAGCTTCCCACCTCCACCAAAATGTATTGTACCACGAGTCGAAGATATCCGCAGAAAAACCTTGTCTCCAACCTAATCACAAGCAAGGTCTTAAGTTACTAAATATCAAACATGATCAATCAAACAAACAAAATACAACCTACTTCTAATCCTATCTCTAAATCTGTACCTCAAACTCCAACGGCCTCTGGTGGCTATCGGCCCAGTGCCGATGTCTGTCCCTTGGACACATACATGTGTTCCCCCCTTTCTCTATAGTAGTCTCAGACACAGCCGCTTTGCCGCTTCCAGCCTCTTAGCCGCGTGACAGAAAATTGCTGCTTCCTGCCCTTGATTCTTCTTGGTTGGCTGGGGCAATCACTTCCACTCCTTGGTTCCAAAAACTTGTTCTTCAGGAGTTTGAGTCCCCTCAGCATCAGTTATAGGATTTTTAATGCTCCCGATGTCTTCAAGAGTTATTGTCTGATTTTACCAACTTCTTGGTTATCATCATGGTTGTCGTTTTCGTTTTGATCATCATCTTTTGGGCTTGGATGCCCTTCATCATCAACAGGGTGCTCTTCACCCTACCAGTGATTTGGTCCTCTTTGGCTGCTAAGCCTTGCTCTTGTATGACTACTACGAGTGATTGATTTGCTCCATCTTTGTTGAGATCAGAAACAACATCTATAGAGTCCTCTTCGATCAATTCATCACCAAAGTCACAGCATTCGAGAGCCGCTATTATTTCTCGATCCTCCTGGGAGCGGGTAGGAGTTTGGGCCGCGGAAGGAGCTGCAACATTGGGACTGGTTTCTGGCAACACTTCTCAAGAAGTATAGTTTTGGGGATCGAAGGAGTCGGGGATGACATCATTATTCCTGCTGCAGCTAGTGGAGTTATAGGAATGGTCGTCTGCATGATTCGGTATCCCGAGAGATCTTCTGTAATGACTGAAGCCGGAGCGCTAGTTGCTATAACCTCTGCAGATAAAAAAGAACAATGTTAATGTCAATATTTTACTCAATCATGATCACATTAAAAGAATATTAAAACTACCTTGTGGAACTGGCAGATCTTGCGAAGGCAACGACACATCAGGTCGACTCAAAGACTCTTTCGGCATAGAAGGAGTAGGCGAAGCGTCAATTTTTTGACGATCTGCTTGAGTCACCATCAATCTTCTTTTAGTCTTTCATAGAAGAGGTGTCTCAGGTACTTCTTCAACGTCATCTTATACGTTAGGCTCCCTGATGACCTCTTTACGGATAACTCTACTATCTCTTGGAACTGAAGAAGGAGTTGTCTCTCCTCCTCTAGGAGATACTCCCATTTGTATCTGCTTTATCTGGGACCGCGTTGTCCTGGTAGTGGGCTGCTCATGTCACGATCCGCTACCCAAATTGTTGGGCCGGGCCGAGTCATGTTCAGCCTACGCTTGAGATAAAACGTAGTAAGCTGTTCTAAAGATAACAAGATTAGACTAAAATGTGCTAATAGTTCTATAAGTAATAAAAAGTCAGAATTGTTCCCAAACACAAAAGTCACCTCGTATAATAGTAAGTCCAAGTACAAGTCTGGAATGTAAAGCTGGATACAGGTCCAGTCACAAAATACATAGTCTAATACATGACTGCTCTCAAAAGTCCAAATTGTAAATAAACAACTAGACGAGTTTCCCCGCAGATACATCCTTGTAAGATAAAGCCTGGTCCTCGGCAGTAACTCCATAATATGAATCACAGAGCAACTCCTCCTCAGTAAGTATACCTACAACGTTATTCTGTCAGGACGAGAGCAAGTACTGATTCTAGCAAACTAAATATACGAAACATAAAATGAACATGAATGTAATAAACTGGAATCATGGCACATCATAATCTACCATGGCAAGGATACATATGTTATAGAGACAGATGTATATGTAATATTTAAAACTATAGCAGGTACGTGGTCGTCAATAGGTGTACAATGCGCTATGGCACATGTAAATAAAATGTACATACGTACAAGTGTACAAGCATAGGTGTACATCCGTACAGAAATGTGGGATAATGGCCTACGGCACAGTAACATGTAGAATGAAACTTTGCTCGGTACGATAAAGGGGGCATGATTACGTACTCAACTATCAGTTTTTCCATAACCCAGATTCTAATCATGTGAGAGATATAAAACTATTCTAAACATGGTAGGGACTGAAAATAATACAACAGGTGAAGGTTTGACTTGCTACTCCAAGGATCAGCATTTAACATGGTTGGAATCACAGTTCATTGTTTTAACCGTATATAAAGTTTATAGACGTACTTGCCTTTAGCAAAGCAAAACAGCGATAAAAATGCTATAGATGCCTGGTGACTTGTCACTGTAGAAATAAATACATAAACTTAGTTTTTATACTAAGTTAAACACTAAAACACTAGTGGTGCAACACGACTTTCTGACTGGACACCTAGCCAAATGGTGGCTTTAGTATAGAAGACCAATATGAGGTGACACAATACTCTAACTAACTTTTTAGTGCCTTTACACTAGTGCGGGGTGAGGTCCAATACGTCTATAAGTTAAAACAACACAAAACACTGAAAGTCGTAATTATTCAATAAATAAGTCAAACTGTACACTATGTTCCAACAATTTTTGAGATAGAAAAAAAGCTCAAATTTACATAAAATAAAGTACCAAAATGATCCTTGTTAATTATAAAAATTTATACTAATTTTTTGGAATTTATAAAACTTCATAAATAATTATTAAAAATCAGCAAACATATATATACTGAAAATGAGTTCTGTTTTCCTATTTTTATAAATACCAAAAGCACTTATTAAATGCTGATAAAATTATAATAAATTATCTAAATTAACATAGTATTTAAATATGATTTATTCCAGATTTTTACACCACTTAAAATATATATAAAAAATTCAAAAATAGCAAGTAACATTTTCTGGAAAATAATTAATAATTATTTACTATTTTGTCCATGTATTCGAAATTGAACTGAAGTCCAGATACAAGACCCAAAGCCATGAATCAAGTCCAATATGACTTGTACATGCTCTGAATGTATTAGACACAATTGGACCCAAAACCCATGCAGGTTTGGACATCAATTGGTCATAATCAATAAATTACAGGAATTTAAATATAAATAATATATATTTTTAAAGTGGTAAAATTCCCAGTCACAAAATATACAATAAAATAACTTGTGAAATTTACATAATAATATTTGTACTAAAATTGTATTGAAAATACATACAAATTTATACAACAATTATAGATTATATATACATAATATATAGATATTTAGATTTATATATATAAAATATATATATATTATATATATATATATATATATATATCTATATATATATATTATCTATATATATTTTATATATATTTTATACAAATACAATATATATATATACATATATAACATCATATATATATAATATATATATAAATATATATATACATGTATACATATATATATAAATACATATATATACATATATATATATATAAATAATAAAATAAAACAAGAAAATAAAACAAAACAATAAACCAAAGGGGGGCTCGAACTCGAGTCAGGCAAAGGGGTCGGGTCTCAACGCGCTCGGGCTGGCCCGGGGGTCAGCCCGAGTCAATATATATATATATATATATATATATATATATATATATATATATATATATATATATATATATATATATATATTTTATATATATATATATATATATATATATATATATATATATATATATATATATATATACAAATACAATATATATATACATATATAACAGCATATATAATAATATATATATAAATACATATACATGTATACATATATATATATAAATACATATATATATATATATATATATATATATATATATATATATATATATATATATATAATAAAAACAAGAAAATAAAACAAAACAACAAACCAAAGGGGGGCTCGAACTCGAGTCAGGTAAAGGGGTCGGGTCTCAGCGCGCTCGGGCTGGCCAGGGGGTCAGCCCGAGTCATGTGTTAGGAAATGGGTTAGAGTTAGTTTTAGGTTAGATTTTAGGTTAATGGGTCTAAACCCGATAGCACAAACTTCGTGTCCTGACTGTTAGGGACACAAAAAATGGCTGAATCCCCGTATCCTGGCCATGCACGACACGCACGACCCAAGTCAGCCGTGTCCTGACTTACCATTGTGTTGCTCGTGTCCTGGCGAGTCACATAGGTGAGAATGGGACACGTACGACATAGTTTTTGAACTGTTACCTGCGTGTCCGGCGTTAGGGTTCGAAGTCGAAGTCCTTTCGGCGGCTAGGGGCGTCGTGGTCGCGATGCTCGGGTAGTGTTGCACTTGCCTGGCCTCGGCGAACTCGGTGGTGGAGGTTATGGGTGGTGAATGCGGCTGTGGGGGTGGCGCTAGGGGTCGTCGGAGTTAGGGTTAGGGTTAGGGTTCTCGTCGGGAAAGAAATAGTGGAGGCGGCTGGTGGTGGTCAAAAATTAGGCTAAGGTTAGGATTTCGGGGTCGAGGAGTATTTATAGGCAATTTAGGGCGGTCGAGGTGGGCTAGGTCGGTGTCGGCGTGGCGGTCGCCGCTCGTCGTGGTCGTCGGGGGCAGTTGGCCCGAACGTGGAGGGGGGGTGATGAGGGGTTTGCAGCAAGGTCCCCCAACTTTGGGGTTTTGCACAAAAACCCCACGCCCAACAGTTTGCAAATTGCAATTTGCAAACTATAATAAGAATAATTCATTAAATTATAAATCGACATTAAAACAAATTTAAAAATTACAAAATGATATTAAAACAATTAAGTTTATTATAAAATAATATATTTTGATTTAAAAACTATTTAAAAATTATTTAAAAATTCTAGAAAAAATTCCTAATAATTATTATAAATCATTTTAAAGCTAAATAGGTCATTAATATCTAATTAACACTAATTAAACCAAATTTTGAAAAACAGGGGCTGACAAGTCTTCACTCCTTGAAAAATTTCATCCTCGAAATTCACAAGGATAGAAAACTCTACAATCATTCTAACATAACAAGTAATGTAACAAATGACTAAGGCTACGATCAAAACTAACCTCTAAGGTATCAAGCAGGAACGGGTGGTTCCCTCGCAGCTGTTGGGTCGAACAACTAAGGATATCTCTCCTTCATGTTCGACTCCCTCTTCCAAGTAGATTCACCCGAAGAGTGACGGCTCCAGGCTACTCGTACTAAGGGTATGACTTTGTTCCTCAGCCTCTTCTCCCTCCTGTCTAATATCTCCACTGGCTGCTCTGTAACTGCAAGGCTCGGTCCGATCTTCAACTCTGAATGATCTAGCACATGGCTGGGGTCCGGAATATATCTTCTCAGCTGAGACACATGAAAGACATCGTGAACTCCTGCTAGGTTGGGTGGAAGTGCAACCCTGTAAGCTATCTCTCCGATCCTGCCAAGTATCTCGAACGGCCCGATGTATCTGGGGCTCAACTTGCCTCATCGTCCGAACCGGATCGTCCCTCTAGTAGGTAATATCTTCACTAGCACCATATCTCCGTCAGCGAACTCTATCGGTCTGCGACTAGCATCGGTCCAGTGTTTCTGCCTGTCCTGAGCTACTCTGAGCCTATCTCTGATCATCCCGACCTTCTCTGCTGCATCCGTGATCATCTCTGGCCCAAGCATAACTCTGTCCCCAACATCATCCCAAAAGAGCGATGTACGGCATCGTCGTCCATATAATGCCTCGAAAGGAGACATACCGATGCTAGCTTGGTAGCTGTTGTTGTATGAAAACTCTACCAAGTGCAGATGGCTCTTCCATGATCCGCCAAAGTCCAGCACACAAGTCCTCAGCATGTCCTCTAGCGTTTGTATCATCCTCTCGGACTGCTCATCTGTCTGCAGGTGGTACGCCGTACTGAACTTGAGCCGACTGCCCAACTCCTCCTGCAAGCTCCTCCAGTAGTGGGACATAAATCTGCTGTTCCGGTCCGACATGAAGCTCACTGGTACTTCGTGCAAGCGAACTATCTGCTGCATGTATAGCTCTGCCAACTTCTCGGTGAAAAGCCCCACCTTGAAGGGTATAAAGTGCGCACACTTCGTCAGCCTGTCCACGATGACCCAAATGGCATCCTTCCCTCCTTGGGAACGAGGAAGCCCTGAGACGAAGTCCATCGTAATGTGTTCCCACTTCCATTTGGAAATGGGTAACGGCTGCAATAGACCAGCTGACCTCTGGCGCTCCGCCTTGACCTGCTGGCAAACTAGGCATTTTGAAATGAAACGTGATACATCTCTCTTCATCTCGTGCCACCAAAGATGTTCCCGCAAGTCACGGTACATCTTGTTGGCACCAGGGTGAATAGAATATCTCGATCGGTACGCCTCCTGCAAGACTACCTCTATCAGCTCTCCCTTCGGCATGTATAACCGGCTGCCATGCCTCAAGGATCCATCCTCTGCTATGGTAAAGTCATCCAGCAATCCAGCTAAAGCCTGGGCTCGAAGTCTGCGAAGGCTCTCATCTGTAGACTATGCCTTCCTGATCTGCTCCATCAAACCTGACTGAATGTCAAGCGCCATCATCTGTATCACTGATCCTGGCCGAACTATCTCGATACCAAGCTTCTCCAGATCTTCTCGCAAATGCCGATCTATCATCAGATACCATGCCATCGGATGCCTGTTCAGCGTATCCGCCACCACATTTGCCTTCCCGGGGTAATACTGTAAATCGATGTCGAAGTCCTTCATCAACTCCAACCATCGTCTTTGCCTCATGTTCAGCTCTTTTTGCGTGAACACATACTTCAAGCTTTTGTGGTCAATAAATATTTCCACACGCTCTCCGTATAAGTAATGTTTCCATAACTTGAGTGCAAAGATCACCGCAGCTAACTCTAGGTCATGGGTAGGATAGTTTCGCTCATGAGTCCGTAATTGCCTAGATGCATAAGCAATCACTTTTCTATGCTGCTGTAGGACACATCCTAGCCCCTTTCCCCAAGCATCGCTGTATATGGTGAAGCCTCCAGACCCTGAAGGTAATGTCAGAACTTGAACGGTCGTCAGCCTCCTCTTCAGCTCCTCAAATGCTGTCTGGCAGTCCTCTGACCAGATGTACTCTACATCCTTCCGCGTCAGCTTCGTCATGGGTTCAGCTATCCTAGCAAAGTCAGGACGAACTTTCTATAATAGCCGGCTAAACCCAGAAAGCTCATGATCTCTGAAACTGACATCGGAGCCTTCCATGTCTCAACGGCAGCAATCTTCTTGGGATCCACCGAGATCCCCTCTCCAGTAACTACATGACCGAGAAACTCCACTCGGTCTAAAAAGAACTCATACTTCGACAATTTGGCATATAAACTCTCCTGCCTCAGAATCCCCAAAACTATCCGCAAGTGCTCTGCGTGGTCCTCCGGCATCTTCAAGTATATCAGGATGTCGTCGATGAATACTACGACGAACTTATCCAGATACTGGTGAAATGTCTTATTCATCAAATTCATAAAGACAACTGGCGCATTTGTGAGACCAAATGGCATCACCAAAAACTCGTACTGCCCGTACTTCGTGTTGAACGTTGTCTTCTGAATGTCTGCAGTCCTGACTTTCACCTGGTGGTACCCGGATCTCAAATCTATCTTAGAAAACACCTTCGCCCCACGCAACTGGTCGAACAAATCATCTATCCTGGGCAGAGGATATTTGTTCTTAATGGTGATGGTATTCAAAGCCTGGTAGTCAATACACAACCGAACTGTACTATCCTTCTTAGGCACAAAGAGCACTGGCACTCCCCACGGAGAAGCAATAGATCGAATGAAACCCTTTTTCAACAGGTCATCAATCTGCTCCTTCATCTCAACGGCCTCCTTGGGGTTCACTCTATAGCAAGTCCGGGATACCGGTGATGAACCCGGTACTAAATCTATAGTGAACTCCACATCTCTGTCAGGCGAAAGTCCTGGAAGATCCTCTGGGAATACATCCATAAACTTCCTAATAATAGGGTGTGGCGGTACTATCTCCCCAACTGTCGCACAACAGTTCGGCTCTAGGCTGATCTCCGGCCCTGCCCTCCTGACACTGAATGGTGCCGTACCTGGGGGACTAAACAGAATAATACCCTCATGACAGTCTATAGCTGCATGGGCATAGCTAAGCCAGTCCATCCCGAATATGATATCACACCCGGGGAGTGGCATCACAAAGAATCGTCGCCTAAACTCTCTTCAAGATATATTAATAGAGCATCTATAGATAGCTCTAATGGGCACTGGTCCTCCTCCCGTCATTACTCTACTAATCTCCTCGACATGTGGATGTGGGGGTGTATCGGTCAACTGGTCAACCGACTGGATAGGGAGTGTGCCATTCTCAGGTGTGACATACTGGGATGAGCGGGTGAGCACCATCTAAATAAATAAAAGGGACTTATAAGGACTCTTTAAAGTAAACAGTCATAAATAATAAGAAAATCCAACTGTAATAGCGAGCATGTGATGCATTTCCTATGTTGCAGTCCTAGCATTCCTCTAGGTGTTCTAAGCGTCATTCCTAATGTTATCTAATTACCTTAAGTTCCTAATTGCAGGCAAGCTTGGTACAATGACGTAACCAAACAATTTAGTCAGAACCTGCGTGGGCCACCACTAAAAATATGTCACGATCCGCTACCCAAATTGTTGGGCCGGACCGAGTCATGTCCAGCCTACGCTTGAGATAAAGCGTAGTAAGCTGTTCTACAGATAACAAGATAAGACTAAAATGTGCTAACATTTCTATAAGTAATAAAGAGTCAGAATTGTTCCCAAACACAAAAGTTATCTCGTATAATAGTAAGTCCAAGTACAAGTCCGGAATGTAAAGCTGGATACAGGTCTAGTCATAAAATACATAGTCTAATACATGACTACTCTCAAAGTCCAAAATGTAAATAGACAACTAGACGAGTTTCCCCGCAGGTACATCCTCGTATGATAAAGCCTGGTCCTCGGCAGTAACTCCATAATATGAATCACAGAGCAACTCCTCCTCAGTAAGTATACCTACAACGTTATCCTGTTAGGATGGGAGCAAGTACTGATTCTAGCAAACTGAATATACGAAACATGAAATGAACAGGAATATAATAAACTGGAATCATGGCACATCATAATCTATCATGGCAAGGACACATATGTCATAAAAACAGATGTATATGTAATATTTAAAACTGTAGCAGGTACGTGATCGTCATAGGTTACAATGCGCTATGGCACATGTAAATGAAATGTACATACGTACAAGTATACAAGCATAGGTGTACATCCGTACAGAAATGCAGAATAATGGCCTACGGCGCAGTAACATAGTAACATGTAGAATGAAACTTTGCTCGGTACGATATAGGGCATGATCACGCACTCAACTATCAGTTCCCCATAACCTAGATTCTAATCATGTGACAGATATAAAATTGTTCTAAACATGGTAGGGACTGAAAATAGTACAACAGGTGAAGGTTTGACTTGCTACTCCAAGGATCAGCATTTAACATGGTTGGAATCACAGTTCATTATTGTAACAGTATGTAAAGTTTATAGAGAGTACTTGTCTTTAGCAAAGCAAAGTAGCGATAAAAATGCTATAGATGCCTGGTGACTCGTCACTGTAGAAATAAATACATAAACTTAGTTTTTATACTAAGTTAAACACTAAAACACTAGTGGTGCAACACGACTTTCTGACTGGACACCTAACCAAATGGTGACTTTAGCATAGGAGACCAATGTGAGGTGTCACAATACTATAACTAACTTTCTAGGGCCTTTACAATAGTGCGAGGTGAGGTCCAATATGTCTATAACTCAAAACAACACAAAACACTGAAAGTCGTAATATTCGATAAATAAGTCAAACTGTACACTATGTTCTAAGATTTTTGAGATAGACAAAAAGCTCAATTTTATAAAATAGAGTACCAAAATGATCCTTGTTAATTATAGAATTTATACTAATTTTTCTGGAATTTATAAACCTTCATAAATAATTATTAAAATCAACAACCATATATATATATATATATATATATATATATATATATATATATATATATATATATATATATATATATATATATACTGAAAATGAGTTCTATTTTTCTATTTTTATAAAATACCAAAAGCACTTATTAAATGCTGAAAAAATTACAAAAAATGATCTAAATTAACATAGTATTTAAATACAATTTTTCTAGATTTTTACAGCAATTAAAATATATATAAAAATTTAAAAACAGCAAGTAACATTTTTTGGAAAATAATTAATTAATTATTTACTATTTTGTCCATGTATTCAAAATTGAACCGAAGTCCAGATATAGGAACCAAAGCCATGAATCAAGTCCAATATGACTTGTACAGGCTCTGAATGTATTAGACACAATTGGGCCCAAAAATCTATGCTAGGTTGGACATCAATTGGTCATAATCAATAAAATTACATAAATTTAAATATAAATAATATATATTTTTAAAGTGGTAAAATTTCCAGTCACAAAATATACAATAAAATAACTTGTGAAATTTACATAATAATATTTTGGTACTAAATTATGAAATTTACATAATAACTTGTGCAAATTTACATAATAATATATATACAAAATACAGTATATATATACATATATATATAAATAATAAAATACATGTATACATATATATACATATAAATACATGTATATATATATATATATATATATATATATATATATATATATTATATATATATATATATATATTTACATAATAATATATATACAAAGTACAAGTATATATATATACATATATATATATATATAAATAATAAAATACATGTATATACATATATACATACATATATATATATATATATATATATATATATAATAAAATAAATAAAATTATATATATATAAATAATAAAATAAAAACAAGAAAATAAATCAAACAACAAACCAAAGAGGGGCTCGAACTCGGGTCAGGCAAAGGGGTCGGGTCTCAACGCGCTCGGGCTGGCCAGGGGGTTAGCCTGAGTCATGTGTTAGGAAATAGGTTAGAGTTAGTTTTAGGTTAGATTTTATGTTAATGGGTCTAAACCCGATAGCACAAACTTCGTGTCCTGACTGTTAGGGACACGAAGAACGGCTGAGTCCCCGTGTCCTGGCCATGCACGACACGCACGACCCAAGTCAGCCGTGTCCTGAATTACCATTACGTTGCTCGTGTCCTGGCGAGTCACATAGGTGAGAATGGGACACGCACGACACGGTTTTTGAACTGTTACCTGCGTGTTCGGCATTAGGGTTCGAAGTCAAAGTCCTTCTGGTGGCTAGGGGCGTCGTGGTCGCGGCGCTCGGGTGGCGCTGCACTCTCCTGGCCTCGGCGAACTCGGTGGTGGCAGTTAGTGGTGGTGAATGCGGCTGTGGGGGTGGCGCTAGGGGTCGCCAGAGTTAGGGTTAGGGTTAGGGTTCTCGTCGGGAAAGAAAGAGTGGAGGCGGCTGGTGGTGGTCAAAAATTAGGCTAGGGTTAGGGTTTCGTGGTCGGGGAGTATTTATAGGCAATTTAGGACGGTCGAGGTGGGCTAGGTCGGTGTCGGCGTGGCGGTCGCCGCTC
The DNA here is from genome assembly GCA_029216955.1 of Iris pallida. Classification (NCBI taxonomy): domain Eukaryota; kingdom Viridiplantae; phylum Streptophyta; class Magnoliopsida; order Asparagales; family Iridaceae; genus Iris; species Iris pallida. The sequence continues at coordinate 1,999,594 of JANAVB010031216.1, read as the reverse complement.
GTCGTGGTCGTCGGGGGCAGTTGGCCCGAACGTGGGGGGGAAGGGGGTGATGAGGGTTTGCAGCAAGGTCCCCCCAACTTTAGGGTTTTGCACAAAAACCCCACGCCCAACAGTTTGCAAATTACAAATTGCAAACTGTAATAAGAACAATTTATTAAATTACAAATCGACATTAAAACAAATTTAAAAATTACAAAATGATATTAAAACAATTCAGTTTATTACAAAATGATATATTTTGATTTAAAAACTATTTAAAAATTATTTAAAAATTCTAGAAAAATTTCTAATAATTATTATAAATCATTTTAAAGCTAAATAGGTCATTAATATCTAATTAACACTAATTAAACCAAATTTTGAAAAACAGGGGCTGACAGCTCAGTAATGACCAATGTGGTCTTTTTCTTCTTCCCTAGAGCCTTAGGAAAAGAAGGGAGATCGTCAGAGTGTGATGGAGCAAACGATTCTTCCGCCTTTCTTTTCTTACTAAGCCCTTTCGCAGGAGACTTCTCATTCATAGTCTTTAATGACACATCTAGTGGGTCGTTGACTTCGTCATTGAAGCCTACGAGGGAAGCCTCCAAAGGTTCACCAGCGGGATCATGATCCTCTTCATCTCTAAAGGATTGTGCAGTGTGAACCCAGCTCTAGATCGTCTACCACTGGCAAAACTGTCGGCTAGGTTGAAGTTTTCGATGAAAGTGTTGGTCGAAGTATAAAAATTCTTGTATGTATATAACATACGCGGGCCCATTTGAGAAATGTTGGGCATGGAGAACACGGCCTTGGTGCCTCTTGCATTATAATATCCCCAAGCTCTAGCACCATCTATTAAGTAACCCTTGGCCTGCAAACAGGTGGTGGCATTATCCACATGCATTTGATCATAGCCAAACTGCCGAGTAAACTGGCTTGGTAGATATGGTTCCAGAAAACACTCGCCCTCGAACTGGTACACCCCGTGGGATGGCCGAATTGTCTTCAACCATGCAAAATTAGTATGAGACAGACGGAGAGACGCTATTTCTAAATCCATAAGCTGTGGGGAAAGATTCTCATATCCTGGAGTGGGAGGGACACATTGAAATCTCCATCCAGACCCTCGGTTCAAAGCTCTTATATATTCTGAAAGTGCATTTATATTCCATCGAGCATTGGAATAACGCCTGATAAAGTCACCTCCAACTTCACCCATATCAGGGTCCATCAAGCTGGGGTAGTACAGCAGCAACCACCCAAATAAATAGGTGTAAGGCATTTTAGTACGAGGGAAGTCATCCCGAGCATCCCTGTCATACACCATGGTATTAATAAAAGAACGCAAGCCTGCGTTCAAACGGCAAGTCATCGTCGAAAGAAGATCCATCTTGTAGCCGAACACTAGACGCACGACGACGAATAGTACGCCTTGAAGGAATCGGTCAACGGCACTGGCTCCAGGTACCATGAACCACCGTAGCCATAAGGAAAGAAAACCCGCCAACTGGGCATCTCGAGACATGGGTCTGTAACCCTGCCTGAGATAACTTTCAATGGAAGCACCGGCAGTGAAGGGGTGCCAATCCACATTCAAAATATTATCAACATGCTTGGATTTTTCCATCAAATTCTCTATGTCACTACGGCCGAGCGGTTTGAAGAAGCTAGGGTCACAAGCCTGACTCTCGACGATCTTATCTTCATGGATATGGCCCAGAAATAAGTATGGCAACCATTTCGTCATATAGCAAGTCCCTTTTGAAGCACTCTTGTAATAAAGGGAACAGACTATGTAGTGGCATAGAAGCTCTTCAAATACAACAACCATCTGAGGGTTCTCCACTGATAGGATATCCAGCTCCTCATTTGTGGCACGTATTCTTCATATGGGTTCCCACCCATTAGCAAGTGTGAAAGATACTTCATTTCTTGAAGCACGAAGCCAATTTCTCTGTGAGGAGTCATGAAGGTGCCGGTCCTATCATTGTATCTTTCTACCAGAGCCAAAAACATATGGGCATTTGGACGAAAGCCGTGAGCAGTAGCCCAGACCAGATCATAGAGCTATAATTCGAGGAGTTTGTCTTTGAACTGATCCAAAACCCAAACTACAACGCTGTTCCAGCGCTTTATATCAGGGTTCACCAAACCTGTTAAATGCATGGTTTGATCTGGATACCTTCCCTCAGCCTTCACAATATGTTCACAAAGATGGGTACCCTGACGGGAAGTAGCAACGATGAATCCTCGGGAGGCACACAGCTTGGCTTCAAACCTCTCAGATGAAAGCTGTATTTCTCCGAAGTGCTATAAAATAAATCCATATTCTGGGGACCCAACTTGTAGCATATTTTTCCAACTCTGGCTTATTGAATTGGGGCCATATCCCATGCCATCCGATGGGGGTAACTGGAGAATTCATATCGTGACAAGGACATGTGCCTTGATATTTTTGTGAGATACATAATTCTATCCTCGCACTGGTAAATCATGTTCTCTCTCATTGCTTTAGGCTGGGACGTCCTCTTGATTGCATCCCCAAATAAGAAAGCTGGTTTCTTATGTACAGCGTTGTCCAGACTTTCCAAAAGTTCGTCGTTCATCAGGCATAACAAAGTGGTATTTTCTTGAGCTGCAAGCATGGCCCGTCAGGACTAAGGAGGATCGTATTGAGGATACGATATATGGGATAAGTCTTCTCGATACTTCGATACTCTGAAAGCCGAAGCTAATCTTTCGGCATCGGGGTCTTCTCTGAGATCGACTGCAAAAAAGAAAGGGGGAGCAAAGATCAATTACAAAGTCTATGCAACAATTACTAAAATTAAAATAGGGTGCGCGAGGTCATATGTTACGCGAACTTCTAAAATATATTCTAGATTGTGTGCAGATCCATATTGCGTGAGTTCACTAAGTGCGCCTAGTGTAAGTTCGAAGGAACATGAAATCAAGTTCAGCATGAATTTAAGTTCTACATTGCACAAATTCATAAGTTAAGCCTAGTGCAACTTCAAAGTGCGCATGTACAAAGTGTGCGATCGTGCAAGTTCAGAAGGTGCAAGTTCAAAACTTGCACAACACAGTTCGTAAAAATAAACAGTATGTTTTGATGCAGCCAATACTCTAAAAAGAGGAGGCACAAGTGATGAAGTGCGTGCCTACACTCTAAAAAAAGGAAGTGCTCCATACAGAGTGCCCAGGTCAATCAGAGTTCTAAAAAGAGATAATCGACTTGGCATGATGGGCTATTGTTCATTGGCACCTAAGAGATGGTCGATTTGCTCTCCGAAGATGTCACTTCCCGTTCCCAGAATACGTATTCTAAATACAAGTACTGCTGGAATGTATTCATTTAATATTTATCATGTATTGTTCTGTATTTAAATTCTTTTAATTTTTTGTTAATTAATTTCCTGCAATTTTATTTCTGTACTTTACTTTCTGCTTTTATACTCTGCTTTAGCTTTGCTATGGGTTCGGCTCAGATTGGTTTAATTATGTTGGTTCATCATGAACCGAAATAAACCCCCACCTACCACCACCCCATTTAAAGCCCCAAACCCTTTCTCTCTCTTCATTACTTCTTCTTCTCATTACTCTTCTTCTTCCTCATAACTCTCCCACCAACCTAGAAGAGATAGGCAAGTGCCAACTTGCTTCTTGATGGATCCCTATTTTTATTGTTCCATCATCTTCCCTATTTGATTTTAAGTCTCTTTAGTACTTAGCATTTTCAATTTTCATGGCTTATTTGTTGTAGATCTAAGTTTGTTACATTCTCGGATTTCTTAGGTTTTGATCTAGTAAACTTTATTATCTTCAAGTTTTGATGGTTCCATGTTGTAGAGAATTTCGTTCTACCCAATTTTGACCTATGGAAGTCCATATTTGGACTTGGGATGAAGGATTTATGAAGCTTGGAAGCAATGGCTTCCATGGTTCCCATGGTTCTGTTCTCAGAAAATTTGGAGAAGAAGGACAGTCCAGCGCATCAAATCTTCATTTCCTCAGTGCATGGAAATCTTTATTCCCACAGCGCATCAAATCTTCATTTCCTCAGCGCATGGAAATCTTTATTCCCACAGCGCATCAAATCTTCATTTCCTCAGCACATGGAAATCTTTATTCCCACAGCGCATCAAATCTTTATTTCCTCAGTGCATGGAAATCTTTATTCCCACAGCGCATCAAATCTTCATTTCCTCAGTGCATGGAAATCTTTATTCCCACAGCGCATCAAATCTTCATTCCTCGGCGCATGGAAATCTTTATTCCCACAGCGCATCAAATCTTCATTCCTCGGCGCATGGAAATCTTATTCCCACAGCCGCATTCCTCAGGCGCATGAGATTATTTATTTCCCAATCTCATTCCTCAGGTGCATGGATTATTTATTTCCCAATCTTATTCCACAGCGCATGATATTTATTTCCCAATCTCATTCCTCAGGCGCATGAATTATTTATTTCCAATCTTATTCCACAGCGCATGATATTTATTTTCCAATCTCATTCCTCAGGCGCATGGATTATTTATTTCTCAATCTTATTCCACAGCGCATGATATTTATTTCCCACAGCCGCATTCCTCAGGCGCATGAGATTATTTATTTCTCAATCTCATTCCTCAGGCGCATGGATTATTTATTTTCCAATCTTATTCCACTGCGCATGATATTTATTTCCTACAGTCGCATTCCTCAGGCGCATGAGATTATTTATTTTCCAATCTCATTCCTCAGCGCATGAGTTTAATTATTTCCCAATCATTTCCCTCAGGCGCATGATATTATTTATTTTCCAACCTTTCCCACAGCGCATGAGTTTAATTATTTCCCAATCATTTCCCTCAGGCGCATGATATTATTTATTTCCCAACCTTTCCCACAGCGCATGAGATTCTTTATTTCCCAAACATTCTCCACAGTGCATGAGATTTATTTATTCCCCAATCATTTCCCACAGCGCATGAGATTCTTTATTTCCCAAACATTATTTATTTCCCAATATTTATTTTCCGAATTTGGCATTAATTAACATTGATTGTTATCTTGATTAATTATTGATCATGCGTTCCTAGATGGAACTAAGAGACTGGCTAGTCGTCTTATTGAAATGAATGAATGAGACACGTTCATATTAAGTATGAACTACTATAATCGATTGGCCGATCCCGAATATTGACATACAGGCACACATGCAGGCTTTAATTTATTTTACTATAAAAGAAGTATGTGTATTTTATGGTCAAGGCATGATTGTTTCGTGGTTAGTTTGGATTGTTGCATTATGCTATGTAAGACCTACAACCTAACCGCACGGGCATCGTTGTAGAGTTGTGCATATCGTACCCCGTACTAAAGTACTCATTCCGAATGACCATGATCCACGGCATGGGATTTCACTCAACGTAGAGACTATTAAGTTAAATAAAAATAATGATTGCATGGAGAGAATGGATTTCCGAGTTCTTACATGGCAGCCCTCTTGGGACTAGTAGTGCCCGACAGGCCGGCTGGTCCCCACAGATACTGCAAACCTGCCACACGGGCATGGAGCGGTATCTGGTTATACTATTTATTGTATATTATATATTGATGACGGGCGTCCTGCTGGGACTCGTCTAATTCATGATTGGCACAATTGATTGATTGGATCGACTAGCCTTGCTTGTCCATAGTAAGAACTGAGAAATCTTTATTGCATAATTCCAGGATAACTTGGGACTCACAGTAGTAAGCCGTAGGAGTTGGATGGCCGTTTAAGTTGATTTGTTTGTGTACTGTACCTACTTTGTTACCTAACTGAGATGATCAGAACATCAGGACATGACGGGCCAACTTCTGTCCTTGTTTGGTTAGGAGGTTGGTTCGAAGTGTCGTGATGTTATGTGAATCCCAGTAGCAAGCAGAGGTCTATTATTATATTCTCTTATTTACTGGTTTAATGTCTCATATCGTGCTTCCTTGCGGTACTTGCTATTAGAGGTCTAACCTCTCTGGTTTTGCATGGCCAGATTTAGAGCCGGTTCCCGAGGACTCAGCTTACTTCTACCTCCAAGATGGTCAATACTAGAGGAATGATCGCAGGAGGACTCGAGTGGGTTCCCTAACTTCACCACTCGTTTTGTTATTTACTTTATACTTAGCCGTTTGGCACCGACATGTTAGTCGGATTGTCTTGTACTTACTTTTACATAATTGTAATTAAGTCAGACTGCAGCTGATAACAATTGTGTATACTTGCTATATCATCTGGCTATGTTTTGTAAAGCCAGATCTCGAGAACATTTTGACTGAGCGTTTGGGACGCCTTACTGCTTTATCTTACATGTTCTCTATTTCTGTTTCCTTGTTCGAATGATTGAGACAATAGATGTGAAGTGACCATAGCGAGACTTTCATGTAGTATGCACCCCCTTGTCTTTTAGACAGCATTGATCGTATTATACGGTATTCATCTACCCGTAATACGTAGCTGGCTGAGTCATTCCCCCGCTCTCCAGTATTCTGGTTCTGGGGCGTGACAGAAGATTACCTTCGAGCGACGGGTTGGCCCTTTCAGGTATCGACGACGGTGGCGCATAGCGAGGCACCCTCATCGATGATGTGCGCAATGAAGGTCCGACGGGGGCCTTGCCCTTGTCAGCAATGGATTTCCTTGGTGCCATTTTATGGTTTGAGAAGCTTAGAAAGAAGAAGACAAGAGAGTGAAGAGAAAATAATTTTTTAGTGAAAGTACATTTTTCTCTCTCCTTACAGATATTTATAGCCTAAAGTAATTTCTTGACTGTTGTGCAACTTGTGCCCAGAAATCGAAGTCGGTTACATTGTTGATAGGCGCAACTCGTGTCGATCATTTCTAATTCAAAGTATTTCAAATTTTAGAATCTTTCAAACTTTGAAAACTTTGAAGGAGGTCTTGTAGAAGCTCAAAAATGAATGAGCGCCACTCACAAGAAGGCGCCAACATCAAGTGGCACCTAGATGCTGACTTGCGCGAGACTCAAGTTGCACCCACATCAAGGTGCGTAGGTCCCACATGGCAAGCTTCTTCGAGAAGCTGTAACGGTTGCCATCATTATTGACAGCATAATAGCCGCTCTTCGAATCCTGAGCAACGCGGCGCTTGAGAAGATTCTGTCAATATTAAATGCTGACAGCTAGCTTGCGCAAGCTATCAAAGGGCACGAAAATTTTTATAGCACAGAAAACGGAGTCAGAGGCGCCAATTATCAAGTTGCGTCGGCACAACCTGGCCAGTTGGCACCACCTGATTAATTTTTTGTCCAGAAGCTAGATGATGTGGCACGCATGCCACTAATTTTGAAGAACGTATCCACTATACTGCCCACGACCATGCGCATCTCATTGACAGGATGCCATGTATCACCAGCAGTTAAAGTAACCATTCCCGCAACTGGATAGGAGGCGCACAACACATAGTGCGCGCAAGTCAGAAAACATATATTTCAGAACTCTATAAATAGAGTTTCAAATTAGTTCTAAGCATCACTAATGATCATAACCTACTGACAAAGTACTGCTGTATTCTACAGAGTCTTGTATCTTCAATATCACATCGTCCAAGGGATAAAGTGATTGTCTTCTGATCAGATTCCTATAGTTGTACTTTTCCAAAAATCATTGTACTCTTGTACTTTCTTTCTTTCTTAGTTTGTAGAAATTGAACTTTTGTTTTTGTAAATAATTGTTCAATTAGATTTCAAAAATTCCCCGTGGTTTGGCAAAATTTTGCGTTCCAATAAGGCTGCTTGGAATGTCCTATAAACTGTTCAAGAAACATTTTTTTCAAAGTTTGCGTCGATTTCCTGGACAAACTAAGGCGGTTGAGTAAAAATTAATTAAAGGGAATAAGATTCATATAAGTTATCTTTTTAAGGAAACAATTGGATTAAGAATTGGTGATGAGACAAAAGAGATATTTACCTGCGAAATGGGCTCGTCGAAACGACTATTACTGTCTGTTGCACTGCTGTGCTTGCTGGCGAGTTTTTCGGTAGCCGGCTGGGAGATAGGCAGTAGCGCGTGGTGTCGGAGGCCGCTCAGGGATCAAGGAACATGCTCGGGTGTTCGCTGGATCAATTGGTTAGGGTTTTCGAGAGAGAATCCCTCTCTTTCCATCGGCTATATACGTACAGGGTCGGGTTTACATTAGGATTGTATCTCACGAGCTTTTCACAGTTTTTTTTTCTTTCTTCTTCTTTTGATATATGTATATATATATATATATATATATATATATATATATATATATATATATATATATATATATATGTCACACCCCAGAACCAGAATACTGGAGAGCGGGGGACAGATACAGCCAGCTACGTACATTGAAGTACAATCTACCTCGATATATGGTCACGGCTGTCTAGATGCATGAGGGTTTACTACAGGTCATTAGTCTCTTAGGGTCAAGAACAAGCCTAGTGTCTCAATCTCAAGTAAGTAAGTAAATATTACAAGATGTTAGATCATCAGACATACAAAGTAAGGCATCCCAAATATTACATATTCAGATGATCATGAAGCTAGTCATACAAAATGTGAAGACTAGCAAGAGTTTCAATCATACATGATCAACCCTAGGATTTGTCAATTATGTTACAGCCCGTAGGCAGACAATAAGTAAAGTTGCAAATGAGCTAACACTTGCTCGGCGGCTAAACGCCTCAAAAGAATATTTTTTTATAAGGGAGTGGGGGAGCAAAATAAGAACCCACTCGTTGCCAGGGTTGCGCCTAGTGGTCATTATCTGGCTGGAAGGCAGGGAGATCCTCGGGAGTTACTCCAAAATCTGGCTATACAAAACCAGTTGGGTCAGACCCCAGAAAGAGCAAGTGCCACAAGGAAGGCTTCACTTAAGAACTAAAACCAGCATATTAGCACATGATACATAAATGATAACGAAAGATATGAGTTAGAGAAAGCATGGTGATAAACGATAAGATGACTAACAAACTATTTCGGTAACCAAGTTACAACCCGTAAACCAAACAAGGACCGGGGTTGTAACCCTTCACCTGAACAGAACTTAGTCTCTAACCAATTATCGATAAAGTAAAGCAAAAACAAGCATGTCCTGAGATAGCCATGTACTGGATCTAGGCAAGACTAGACAAGATAGGACTCCATCCATCATTCATGGTCAAGCAAAGAGTACGGCTTGATACTTTAACTAACTAGGGTTATCACAAGCTTAGTTACTAACAAGATGCATCGAGATGTTCCAACAGCCACAAGTCCTGCAGTCTTAATCCAGGTTATCCGGTCACAAGTTGAGAGAGTTGGATTAGGTGATTTAGAGGTGCAACACATGACAGTGTGTTGGAAATGTGCCCTACTTGACGGCAGGCTACAAGTCCAATTAAAAGCGCCCAGATAACGGGACTGCCTGTAGCTGGGAAATCTTTTCATAAACTACTTGATCACTCTAGTAATTATCCTATTTATATTCAGTATGAATCCCTGACCGTGGAAATCAAGATTCATATCCTAGACATGATGCAAGACGAGACATGTAGCTTATACAAGCACAAACACCCACGGTGTCAAGACAAGATTTACTTAGTAAGTCAAGACAGCCGTCACAACAGCATATCAAGATTATCATATAGGTTTACTTTATCAAGACAAGAGTGCGTCACAACGGACCACCATCAAGAATTATTATGTCAAGTTACTTGTCAAGAGTGCACCACGACGGGCCACTATCAAGAATTATCATGTTACTTGATACTTGTTAAGAGTGCGCCTTAACAGGCCACTAGCGTGTTCTATCCTTACATTATCATGAATGAGAGAAACCTGCATAAAATAACTAATAACATATTGTTGAAGCCAAGGAAAAGATCTACAACTTTCATGTTTTGAGTTTTTTAAGATTTTAGCTACAAAATAGCCCAAACGGGCAAAAACAGTCATTTGGAGAGACCTGCGCGCAAGTTGTGCGGGCAAAATCGCCCACGGCGTACGTTGCGCGCAAGCACGGCGCACAGGCACACGGCAGAGAAGTGTGCGGGCGCACGGCGTACAAGTTGTGCATTGCGCGCAGGCAAAATCGCCCACGACGCACGTTGCACGATAGCGCGGTGCACGACAGAGAAGTACGAGGGCGCACGACAGAGAAGTGCGCGGGCACGCGGCGCGCAAGTTGCGCATTGCACGCGGGCAAAATCACCCACGGCTCACGTTACGCGCAAGCGCGGCGCACGGGCGCACGGCAGAGAAGTGCGTAAGCGCGCGGCAGAGAAGTGCGCGGGCGCGCGGCGCGCAAGTTGCGCATTGCGTGCGGGAAAAAATCGCTCACGGCGCACGTTGTGCGCAAGCGCGGCGCACGGGCGCACGAGAGAGAAGTGCGCAGGCGCGTGGCACGCAAGTTGCGCATTGCGCACGGGCAAAATCGCCCACGACGCACGTTGCGCGCAAGCACGGCGTGCGGCAGCGAAGACACTGCGCGCGGCACCGTTCATCGTCCCAACAATATATATATATATATATATATATATATATATATATATATATATATATATATATATATATATATATATATATAGCCCAAGTGGTTAGGGAGGGGGGTTCACTTGGAGGAGGGTCCCAAGTTCGAGCCCCCCCGTGGGCATGGGATGGCTGGGTAGCCGCGGGGCGGCCACGGTCCCAAGCTGGCGGCCTCAAGAAATGGACACCAAAAAAAGAAAAAGAATATATATATATATATATATATATATATATATATATATATATATATATATATATATATATAATATATATATATATATATATATATATATACTAGTCATAACCCGTGCCCATAGGGCATGGTTCATTTAAGGTATTCCCCCTCAAAATCTTGGACCCCCAATTTTAAACGAACAATAATAATTATGAGGCCCCCATCAAAATATTAAATCCCAACCACTGCTGGATGTGAATTTTCTTTGGATTCCCCATAAAACCCCACTCTCAATAATGCTCATCCACAACCATTATGAGTGCAAACCACACTCTATGGATTCTCCATAAAATCCCACTCTCAATAGTGCTCATTTCCCATAAAACCCCACTCTCAATAATGCTCATCCACAACCATTATGAGTGCAAACCCCACTCTTTGGATTCCCCATAAAATTCCAAACCGTTGATTCACCAAGATTAAATCCCAACCACTCTTTATCTTGGCACAGTCAGCCCTAGGATTCAAAAACCTGTTTTGTATAAGATTATATATATATATATATATATATATATATATATATATATATATATATATA